>CM019159.1:8117438-8149240 GCA_009733165.1 Naja naja
GGTTTCTACTCAAAGAGCTGGAAATGCGGGAAGCAGACCAGAGTCTGGAGAAGACACCTACGGGGCGTAAGGTGGTTGTGGCTAACCGAGAGCTCGGAAAGCATTCACAACAAGCAACTCCAAGCCATTCTCCAATGGGTGGCAGCCTCTCAATTGAACGTCCCAATGTTGTACTTCATGGATGATGATGAAGAAACCTGAACAAGGTACAATTGGAAATGCCGGGGTGTGGGGAATAGCGTGCAAGGAGAAGATAAAGCTAGAATGGCACTGGGGTTCTACTCATTATTTGAAGGAGCAGAAACACTTTTTCTGTTCCTGTTTATAATCATAGACAGGTAGTCCACAAAAGCATGCAACTACATCAACTGTCCAGTTGGTGAATCCAGAAAATGGAACTCCTGGGACATTATTTTACCAGGAGTCATCTCATCATCTTCATTTAACAATCCCATAATCCTTTTCGGCGTGGAGTCTGGGCAACTGAATGGAGCTAGTAGAGTGTTTTCATGGCCGGATGCCTTTCCTGTTGCCAATGTGGAGTTTTGTTCAGCGGATACATTCTCAGTGTGCTCAGAGAGAGAAATATCTGCCTCTACCTAGGATCGAACTCCCAGCCTGCTGATTTTGAGGCGAGAGCACCACCTCTAGGCCACCGCACTGCAGTGCATTATTTTACCAAGAGTATAACACTTTATTGAATAAACCACACTGGCATAGAAGAAGCGGAACCAGCTCTGGGTTTCCCACACAAAAGCAAGCATAGTTAATCCCCCTTTTCCCTGACCACCCACAGTCCAAAATGTCCACAAATCTCTTCCATTCATTTTGTTATGGGAAACAACCAGCCACGCCTGACATCTGCTCAGTGTGTCCTTAAGATGCCAGCAATGTCTCAAAGTCGACGGATGGTTGAATACCATTCCCCGCCCCTGCTTTCCACCTACCCCCCTCCCTATTATTGTCAACCCGACCAAAGGACAAATGTAGATGAAAGTGAAAATCACTCTTGACAGCAAGTACCGAGTTTCCCCAAAATAAGACCTGGTCTTATTTTCTTTTGGGCTCCAAAATAAGCACTAGGCCTTATTTTTGGTGGGTGTCTTTTTTTTTTTGAGCTGTCCCACATACCCAGTTTACCTCAGGGCTCCCACAGCCAGGCCATCCACACCCTGACAGCTGCCTCGCCTCACGGTGGCGGCTTCAGCAGCCCCATCGAGCAAGACCCTGTATGGCCAGCCAGCACACTTCTTCTTCGGCCCGTGGCACCAGAGCACTTAACAAATGTCTCAATTAAAAACAAAAATATTGGGCTCAATTGTGGTTGTAAGTCAGGGACTACCTGTATCTGTTTGACAATTTCTCTTTTCCTCTAACCTCCTCGTCTTCTCCTGCAGCTCCAGCAACTGTCCACGGTCGCTGTGGAGAGAAACTACAGTGTGGGAGACGTCATGCAATCCGTGCTGAAGTATGAGAAGGAAAGGCAGTTGGGAGAAGCCTTGGGCAATTTTGTGCGGTTGCCAGTCCTGGATTGGCTGCTTCAGAACCTGTAAGCCCAGCATGTCTCGGGTTCTTCGGGACCACAGGCCTCTCCTTGCCCCATTAGTTTTCCTTGATACAGCACTCATTGGTCAAAGATGATATGAGTTTTACTGATTCCCCCAACCCCTGCTGAGCAGTGAAATGAATAAAGGAAGGAAATACTTACTGTCGGTGCAAGTATTATTTCCAGGCATATTGTTGTTATTATTATTGCAGTTCATCACGCAATCACCCAGATGTTTAGAAGGGATTTTGGCATTTTTCTCCACCTATCAAATCCTTCCCAGGGACCTGAGAGGTGGATGTTTGATGGTGTCAAAGGGATCATCATGGAATGTAAGCTGTTCCGAGCAGAGCTGCCTTTTGCAATTGACTAATGGGTATTTTTTCCCCTAGTGAATTATTTTAATGGATTACCCATGTCCCCAAATCCAGAGCTGATGAACTATCAGGAAGGGAGATAAATCCATCTTCATTTTAAGATATTTTGCCTCAGGATGGTTCTGGCTTGGTGTGTCAGGATTCTGGCAGTTACCCCCATTTAAATCATGAGTCTCGAGCCAAACTTCCAAAACTTCAAAAGGATTTATTGGGAGTTAAAATGTCTGGCACTTCCTGGGTGTAGCCGACTCTGAGACACATCATGATTTTTGTCTGAAGATGTTTCGCTTCTCATCCAAGAAGCTTCTTCAGCTCTGACTGGATGAAGAGCTGAAGAAGCTTTGTCAGGGCTCCGGTAGTTACCCCCAGTTAAATCATGAGTCTCTTGCTGGATTTTCAAAGCTTAAAGAAGATTTATTAGGAGTAGACATGCCGGTGCTGCCTGGGTGTAGCTGACTCTAAGACACATCATTCATTGTCACCCTTGATCCTGGTTTTCTCCCCACCCCCTGGGTGTATTGTAATTCATATTCTCCAATGGGACACATCCATAGCCAAGAGTCATCAATCATGCTCTCCAGTTAGAATTTTGCACAGCAGAAACTTCAGTCACCTAGTTACTATCTTTGAAAACATTTATGGAATGCACTGTTTGCAAGTGGCTACACTGCTCTCCTCTCCCTTTCTGTTGGCAACTCTAAAAAGGCCATAGAAATATTTTATGAGTTGACATGGTACACCTCCATTCTTCAGAAGAAACCATCTTCCATCATAGACATCAACCAGCTCCTATTTCTTCTTGAACACCCGTGATTGAAGCACTGAAGCACTGCTGGGTTGAAAGGATGATCCGTTGCTTGGGGATGATGATGCCCAGTTGGGGCTTCTTTGACCATGGCAGGAGCTGGAGTGAAGGAGGAAAGCTCAACCCAAGGGTGGGATTCTACCAGTTTGGACCAGTTCAGGTGAACCAGTAGTCCCGGTGATCATTTGGCCCCATCCACCTGCCCCTGCTCTGTTCCTGTGCTTTATTTCTTCATTTTTGAGCACAGCTGATTTGTGTGGCAGCTGTTTTACCCACCAGGGCTGCTGCAGAAGGTCAGTATTATAGCGAAAGATGATCTTTTCTAAATGCTGTCCGTGTGCGCTCACTGAACTGGTTGATACATCGCAGTGTTTGGATTCAATTTTTTTTACTACCGGTTCTGTGGGTGTGGCTTGGTGGGCGTGGCTTGGTGGGCATAGCAGGGGGAGGATACTGCAAAATCCCCATTCCCTCCCCACCCCACTCACCTGCTTTCCAGCTCCGTTCTCCTCTGCAGGGCAACCAAAGAAGACCCAGCCAATCAGCTGGGAATCAGTGGGAGGCAGAGAATAGATGGGGACAGGACCAGTCAGGGGTGGTATTTTCTGGTTCTCCAAACTACTCAAAATTTCCACTACCGGTTCCCCAGAACTGGTCAGATCCTGTTGAATGCCACCTCTGTTTAAAGCAGTGTTTCTTTGAAGACCCTTGTTTTAAAGCAATAGTTTGAAGCTTCTCAACTTTAAAGCCAGTGGTGGGATTCAAAAATGTTTATTACCGATTCCATGGGCGTGGCTTGGTGGGCGTGGTGTGGCTTGGTGGGCGTGGCAGGGGAAGGATACTGCAAGTGCCTTGGTGGTGCAGGCTATTAAACGCCAGCTGCCTGCAATTAGTGCAGGCTCGAATCCCACCAGGCTCAAGGTTGACTCAGCCTTCCATCCTCTCGGGGTAGGTAAATTGAGGACCCAAGATTGTTGGGGGCAATAAGCTGACTTTGTAAAAATGCTGCTTAGTAATAAACAGGCATATACAATGGAATGAAGGCTATTGCTGAGCGCATCGGATTGTGCTCCAAACATTGTAAGCCACCCTGAGTCTCTGGAGAAGGGCGGCATATAAATATGAATATGAATAAAATCCCCATTCCCTCCGCACCCCACTAAACCTGCTTTCCAGCTCCGTACTCCTGTGCAGGGCAACTGAAGAACAGCCAGCCAATCAGCTGGGACCCAGGAGGCGGAGAATAGATGGGGGCGGGGCCAGTCAGAGGTGGGATTTGCCAATTCTCTGTACTACTCAAAATTTTGCCACGGTTCTCCAGAACTGGTCAGAACCTGCTGGATACCACCTCTGTTACACTGGTTGAATCGCACCACTGGATCAACGCCACCCAATGGCAGCTCTCAAATCTCAAATGTGGGCTTGCTAACCTCCTGCCCAGCATCCCAACCACTTGAGCCACCGTGCCCCTTTTCCTGTTCCTTCTGAACAAACCAATTCGCCTCTTTGATGAGTCTTTTTCTGGTGTCACCACAAATTTAATATCGGCACACCCGATGTGAAAATTCCATCCAGCGTTTTTCTTCTCAAGCCCTTAACTTTTAAACCCTGACCTACATTGGTTCGTTTTGCTTTTGGGGCATCCTTATTACAGAATAACAGAGATGGAAGGGACCTTGTAGGTCATCTAGTCCAACCCCCTACTCCAGCCCCCGATACCATTTCTGACAAGTGGCTGTCCAGTCCTGAACTTTCTTTTCCTTCATCTTTTCTTATCATCTCCTTTTAATGACCCCGTAATCCCTTGTGGGGTGGAGTCGGGGCAACTGAATGGAGCTAGCTAGCAGAGTGTTTAATGGCCGGATGCCCTTCCTGTCACCACTGCGGAGTTTTGTTCAGCAGATATATTCTCACGTGCCCAGAGAGAGAGAAATATCTGCCTCTACCTAGATTCGAACTCACAGCCTCCTGATTGTGAGGCGAGAGCCACTGCACACTCCTTTAGACATGTCCTAATCCTTAACTTTATATGGGACTCCTTTGCAAAAAAACAAAACCACAGCCAGACACATTATTTTGCTTGAAATGTTATCTGGTTTTTCTACTTAAAGCGTCTTACAGATGATATTTATCTTGAATCTGTAGCATTATTTCTACTTCACATTTATTAAACTTTATTCTATTCATCTACAAATCTATTCGTGCCTTTAATAGGTCGTTTTCACTCCCTGATAAATGTTCAGCTCGCTTTAATGAACAAACCACGATTTATTGCTCGAATACACAAATTACTATATTTCATAGCATGATCTCATTTTTTTTTTGGGAGCCTGACAAGTCCATGATTCAACATCCGGCACGCGTGAATTCATTTTACTTGAAACCGTGACACCGTGAGATCTAGTTCCACCTAAATCCCAACACCGCCAATAAAAGCGCACAGACCACGGTTAGAGAGAGAGAGAGAGAGATGCATTAAATTTCTGTTCTTGAACGCGTTACAGCAAAATATTTATCTTGGAACTGTACGGAGAGAGAAAGAGAGACAGAACCAATCACTGCTTGTACTTAATGGGTGGTAAGATGCTTGTATTTTTCCGCAAGACCTTCCCAGGCCTGTGTTCTCTTTTAGCCACTTTATCCACTGGAGGTTCTGCTTCCTTTGTGGGAGTCTCCTGTTTAACTGAGCTCTGGTTTTCCTCTTTATTTATTTCTTCGGACAATGCAACGGGAGAAAGTTTTTGATGCGAAACAGGTAATTTTTCAGGTGGGTTGGTTTTTACTTCTGTGCCGGACTGTTGCCGAGCGATTTCATCTGCAGAACAGGAAAAACATAAAATATTACTGTTATGTTTGGACACTAAAATCAGAGAGCAGCAAATGGACATGTTTATTAGCCGCTATCCAAATAGAATAGAATAGAATAGAATAGAATGGAATGGAATGGAATGGAATGGAATGGAATGGAATGGAATAGAATAGAATAGAATGGAATAGAATGGAATGGAATGGAATGGAACGGAATAGAATAGATGGAGTGGAGTGGAATGGAAAATAGAATAGAATAGGATAGGATAGGATAGGATAGAATAGAATAGAATAGAATAGATGGAGTGGAGTGGAATGGAATGGAAAATAGGATAGAATAGAATAGAATAGAATAGAATAGAATAGATGGAGTGGAGTGGAATGGAATATAGGATAGGATAGGATAGAATAGAATAGAATAGAATAGAATAGAATAGAATAGAATAGATGGAGTGGAATGGAATGGAATGGAAAATAGGATAGAATAGAATAGAATAGAATAGAATAGAATAGAATAGAATAGAATAGATGGAGTGGAATGGAATATAGAATAGATAGGATAGGATAGGATAGGATAGGATAGAATAGAATAGAATAGAATAGATGGAGTGGAGTGGAATGGAATATAGAATAGCATAGCATAGCATAGCATAGCATAGCATAGCATAGCATAGCATAGCATAGCATAGATGGAGTGGAGAGTGGAGAGTGGAGAGTGGAGTGGAACAGAACAGAACAGAACAGAACAGAACAGAACAGAATTCTTCATTGGCCAAGTGTGATTGGACACACAAGGAATTTGTCTGGGTGTAAATGCTCTCAGTGTACATAAAAGAAAAGATACATTCGTCAAGAGTCAAGAATCATAAGGTGCAATGCTTAATGATAGTCATAGGGTACAATAAGCAATCAAATCATACTAGGAAACAGTCAATATAAATCGTAAGGATACAAGCGACAAAGTTACAGTCACTAATTTTCAGATACAGGTAATCCTCTAACTTATGACTACAATCGGGAGCACAACTTCTACTGTTAAGCAAAGCAGTTGTTAAGTGAGCAGGGCCTGATTTTATGATATTTTTTTTTACCACGGTTGTTAAGTGAATCATCTCAGTTGTTACAACGGCACTGAAAAAAAAGGGACTTAGGGCCATTTGTCACACGTATGGCCACTGCTGCCTCCCCATTGCCTTAAAGAACCCTGTGAAACATGGTCATCGGTCACTTTGTTTCAGTGGCGTCGTAACTTCGAACGGCCGCAAAACAAACTGTTGCAAGCCGAAGGCTACCTGTGCTGCATTCTAACCAATGCCACATCGTAGCTCCCAAGCGAGTCACGCCAGATTTTTGTGTCTTTGGCCACAGTCGTTCAACGAATCCACACAGACTTTAAGCGAATCCAGCTTCTGTCCATTGATTTAGCTTGTCAGAATCCTCTGGGAAAAGGAATCCACCCACCCAGGATGCTATAACAGTTGTAAAATACACAGGTAGTTGCCAAGTGCCTAAATTTTGACCAGATGACCCTGGGGGCAGTCATAAGTGTGAGGACTGGCCTTCAGCCACCTTTTCTTTGATGGTTTTTTAGCACTGTCCTAACTTCGTACGGTCCCTGAATGAACAGTTGTAAGTCAAGGTGTTCATATAAAGCTTGATTATTATTATTATTATTATTATACACCAAAAATGACAGTGTACACAGCAAACGAGATAACTATGCTGGGTTTCATGTCACAAATCACTAGTCGCACACTTCCAAGCATTTGGGACTGTGTGATGTATCGGCGGATTATGCAAGCAGATCCCAGGAAGGTGGCCTTCTGCAGCTGACCAATGGTGATCTTGTCAGTGCCAATTGTTTTTAAGTGCTTGCCTAGGTCTTTAGGCACAGCACCCAGTGTGCCCAGTACCACTGGAACCACCTGCACTGGTTTATGCCAGAGTCTCTGCAGTTCGATTCTCAACTCCTGATATCTGGTGATTTTTTCAAGTTGTTTCTCGTCGATTCTGCTGTCACCAAGTATGGCAATGTCGATGATCCACACTTTTTCCTTCTCCACAATCGTGATATCCGGGGTATTGTGTTCCAAAACTTTGTCAGTCTGTATTCGGAAGTCCCACAGTAGTTTTGCATGCTCATTTTCGACCACTTTCTCAGGCTTATGATCCCACCAGTTCTTTGCTGCAGGCAGATGGTAGTTGTGACACAAGTTCCAGTGGACCATCTGAGCGACTGTGTTGTGACGTTGTTTGTAGTCAGTCTGAGCGATTGCCTTGCAACAGCTCAGTATGTGATCGATGGTTTCGTCCGCTTCTTTGCAGACTCTGCATTTGCTATTATTTTTTTACTATTATTCTATTATCATTTACCATAATTACTATTATTATTACTATTATTATCCTTATTATTATTCTAAAAGGAAAGCAAGAAGTAAAACTAAACAACCTCCTTTTTCTAACTGTGTATTTTTATGACCGTTTTCCTTTTTCTTCTCCGTGGTGTAGAAAGTTGCCTCCATCGGCTTCGTCACCATCTTGGGCTTCTGCTTTAGTCTGGGTGGCCACGGCTCCTTCATCCATGCGTGGTGGATGGCTTCTTCTGGAATCATGCGCAAAGAAGGTTTCCATCTTGATACAAAGAGGGGATAAATATAAAACAGATTAAGGCTAGGCTGATCATTCACGGCATCCTCCGTCTGGTGTGGGCAATTCATTTAGTCGAGAAAAACATTTAGGCAAGAAAAACCAAGTGCTCAGGTAGAGCGTAGGTGGTGCTCTTGCTCAAGAGTAGTAACTGTGAGAGAGATAGCAGTAGCAGTAGCACTTAGACTTATATACCGCTTTACAGTGCTTTACAGCCCCTCTCTAAGTGGTTAACAGAGTCAGCATGTTTCCCCCAATAATCTGGGTCCTCATTTTACCCACCTCACCATGGCTGAGTCAACCTTGAGCCAGTCAGGATTGAACTCCTGACATTGGGCAGAGTCAGCCTGCAATACAGTGTTCTAACCATGGTGCCACCAGGAAGGAGAATGGGAAAGAAAAGGAAGGAAGGAAGGAAGGAAGGAAGGAAGGAAGGAGGGAGGGAGGGAGGGAGGGAGGAGGAGGAAGGAGGAGGAAGGAAGGAAGGAAGGAAGGAAGGAAGGAAGGAAGGAAGGAAGGAAGGAGTAGCAATAGCACTTAGACTTATATACCACTTTACAGTGCTTCACAGCCCTCTCTAAGCAGTTTACAGAGTCAGCCTCTTGCCCCCAACCATCTGGGTCCTCATTTTACCCACCTGGGAAAGATGGGAGGGTGAGTCAACCTTGAGCCAGTCAGGATCAAACTCCTGGCATTGGGCAGAGCCAGCCTGCAATACAGTATTCTAACCATTGTGCCACCAGGAAGAAGGAGAATGGGAAAGAGAAGGAAGGAAGGAAGGAAGGAAGGAAGGAAGGAAGGAAGGAAGGAAGGAAGGAAGGAAGGAAGGAAGGAGTAGCAATATGATCATGTGAGAACATGGAATATTCCAAGAAAATTCTTCAAAATCCACAGGAAGACAAGCAGGGAAGTTTTATTACAAAAGAGGGAAGACTATTTAATACAATTTCCAATCCCTCATCAAATGCAACGTGGAAATCACTGCTGTAGCATTTTTCTAACAAACCATTTCCAAGATAATTTACCAAATGGGGAATTAAGCTATCCAAAAATAACTTCCTCTACAATGATCTGTTTCTCTACAGTTATCTCTTTTTTTTAAAAGCATGGGAAAATAAAAGCAGGATTTAGCAAAATAATCTTTTTTCAAAAAATCTCACACAAGGCACTTCTTGAGAAAATCCAGAAAGGTGCCATTATACGTTTTCAAGATGACGCTCAGATCTTTGGAATTTGGGTTCCTTATTTTCCCTCTTGTGTTTGTGACGCTTTTTGGGACACCGTTGGAATCTACAAAAGAGGAAAACGGATCTTATCAGGGGTGGGGTTCTACCTGCTCGGACTGGTTCTATAGAACTGGTTGTTACGATTCTGCGCAGTTTGGAGAACCGGCAAATTGCGCTACTGGCTGGCCCTGCCCCACCCCACCCACTTTCTCCTTACCTGGCATGCGCGCCATCAAACTTGCCTGCTAAGTTGCTATTTTTCCATTTCCCCCCCCAACCATCAGCTGTTCTGCTGTGCCAGGAGATTTAGATTAGCTAGAAAGCAGGAAATGGTTAGATCTCTGAATGAATCTGTGATTCTGTGAGCAACTCAATCTGCCTGCCTGCTTTGCCTGATTTTGGGTAAAAGTTGCTCTTTTCTTAAATAAAAAAAAAATCAATATTTACATACATGGTGTGTTGTGAGTTAATTTGGTGAGTTTGCTTGCTAGCAAATTTTATGCCCCCAACAAACAGGGTCCTCATTTTACCAACGTCGGAAGGATGGAAGTTGAGTCAACCTTGAGCCAGTGAGAATTGAACTCCTGGCAGTGGGCAGAGTGAGCCTGCAATGCTACATTCTAAGCACGGCACCTGCACAGCTTAGATAGCATAGCAACAGCAATACCACTTAGACTTATATACCACTTCACAATGTTTCATAGCCCTCTCTAAGCAGTTTACTGAGTCAGCCTATTGCCCCCAACAATCTGGGTCCTCATTTTACTGTCCTCAGAAGGATGGAAGGCTGCATCAACCTTGAGCCAATCAGAATCAAACTGGTGGCAGTTGGCAAAGTTAGTCTGCAGTACTGCATTCTAATCACTGTGCCACAATAGCTCTTACACTTTATATATTTTATATTATGTTTATAGCAATAGGACTTAGATTTATATATCGCTTCATAGTGATTTACAGCCTTCTCTAAGCCAGCGGTGGGATTCAGCAGGTTCTGACCAGTTCTGGAGAACCGGTAGTGGAAATTTTGAGTAGTTTGGAGAACCGGCAAATCCCACCTCTGACTGGCCCGGCCCCCATCTATTCTCTGTCTCTCGAGTCCCAGCTGATCGGCTGGATCTTCTTTTGTTGTCCTGAACAGGAGAATGGAGCTGGAAAGCAGGTTAGTGGGGTGGGGAAGGAATGGAGATTTTACAGTATCCTTCCCCTGCCACGCCCACCAAGCCACACCCACCAAACCACGCCCACAGAACCAGTTGTAAAAAATTTTGAATCCCTTTACTGCTCTAAGCGATTTACAGAATCAGCCTCTTGCCCCCAACAATCTGGTTCCTCATTTTACCAACCTCGGAAGGACAGAAGACTGAGTCAACCTTGAGCCAGGCAGGATCAAACTCCTGGCAGAGGGCAGAATTAAGTCTGCACATCAGATTCAACCACTTCATCACCATGGCTTTGGCCGTGATGAAGTGTGTGTGTGTGGGGTGTATTTCATCCTCCTATTAAATATTAGGTGGATAAATGCTTAAATCAGAGCCACCTTCTCTCTGCTTTAAGCAGTCCACAAAATATAGACACTTCCATTTGTAATCATAGCCACTTAAGTGAATTGTTCAGTAATGATCAATGCTTACCAAAGAACGTTCGTTTTCTTGTTGCAGTTTGAATGAAATCAGATGGTGGAAGTCCTAAGATCTTTAAAATGAAAGAAAAACAGAGAGACAGAGACAGAGACAAGAGAGAGACAGAGACAGAGACAGAGAGACAGACAGACAGACACACACACAGACACAGACACACAGACAGAGACAGAGAAAGAGAGATGAGAGAGAGACACAGAGACAGGGGAGGGAGGAGGGAGGGAGGAGGGAGGAGAGAGAGAGAGAGAACAAAGTTTACAGTTTCTCTAAAGCAATCAGTAGTTAATTCAGTTGAAGTCCAAAGCTGAGCCATGGACTGAGTGAGTGTTTCATGACTTGGCTCAGAGTGAGTGACTGGATTTAAGCCTGCTCTGTTTAACTCTGTGCTAGGTTGTGCCAAGGATATTGCACTACTATAAATCCAGGTGAAACTACGTGGTTGAGGAGAACAGCCCTGGAAGATGTACAAGGACACCTGTCAGGCACAAGTAAACAGGAACAGGAGTTTAATGCAAAGCACTTCAAATTGATTCCATGCTACCTATATACAAGAATCTGATCTATTAATGGTCAAAGCTAAATTGACACTAGGTAAGAGTCAATGGAATTCACAGGCTGACTTCAGTCTCTTGTGGGAATTTATTTATTTTATTTATTTATTTATTTTATTAATTGGATTTCTAACCCGCCCATCTCCAAGGATTCGGTATCAATCATAAAATGATACAGATATACAATTAAAAAAATATTAAATAAGAAACCCAATTAAAAGCTAAAAATAATAAAACCATCGCCTAAAACTCCCTCCCCCCTCAGCCCAGGTCAGCACTGGAACAACCAGGTTTTGAGGTCCTGGCGGAAGGAGAGGGAGGTCAGGGCCACCCGGCTCCAGGGGAGCTGGTTCCACAGGGCCACCCAAGCTCCAGGGGAGGCCTGGTCCCCAGGGGTCTGCTCCCACAGAGAAGGCCTTCCCCTAGGGTCTCCAGCCGACATTGTCTGGCTGGCAGAACCCCAAGGAGGCCCACTGTGAGAGCGACAGGACGATGGGAAACAGTTGCTGGCAGCAGGGTTTCCGTAAATATCCCGTCCTAAGCCATGAAGGGCTTTGTAGGTTAACACCAGTACCTTAAATTCACCGAGGGCAACCTGTAACCAGTGCAGCTCACGCGAGGAGAGGTGTAACATGGGAGTATCAGGACACTCCCATCACACACTCCGGCTCCGCTGCATTCTGGACAAGTTGAAGCCTCTGGGTGGTCCTCAAGGGCAGCCCCATGTACAGAGCACTGCAGTAGTCCAAATGGGAGGTGAGGAGCATAAGTGACCATTACATAGGGCATCTCGATCCAGGTAGGGGCAACTGGCACCAGGCGAACCTGGGCAAATGCCCCCCTGGCCACGGCTCCCATCTGCTCCTCTAAACCTCCAGGCACCTGGACATCATGTCAAGGGCGTCACTGGGTTGGTCAGATCCTCGATTTATGACCAGAATTGAGCTCAAAATTTATATTGCTAAGCAGGACATTTGTTCAGCACTTCCTCCTTTCCGTAATGGTTTGTGGAGGAGTTTTTTTTTTGTCTCCAGTCAAGGATATTTGGAGCTTTGAAGCAAAGTGAAGGAATAAAAGGGGCTTCATCTGTTTTTGGGACTCCGTTTATTTTGTATCCCACCCTAGGTCATCACACTGGGTCCTCATTTTACTGACCTCGTAAGGATGGAAGGCTGAGTCAACCCTGAGCTGGTCAGAATCGAACTCCTGGCAGTGAGCAGAGACAGCCTGCAATACTGCAGTCCGTACTTTAGTTGTAATCTGAGGTACCTCCATAATGCAGGCAAGCTGCTCCACTTCATTTTCCCCTGGGAAAAGTGGGCACCCCGTATAGAGCTCAACTATGATGCAACCCAAGCTCCACATATCGATTGAGGTTGTGTACGGGTGGCCCAGAATGACTTCTGGAGAACGATAAAACCGGCTTTGGACATAGGTGTACACTAAAGCAAACAAAAAAAAGGGAGGATGGACATTGGAGGAAAAATTGTGAGAGGGTAGCTCAGTCCCCACCAAAAATGATTCCCACCCCACCCCAGCATTTCTGATCTTCTCTGCCACCTGACAGTCTTTGCTCAGTAAGCCAATCGATCTAATGTTCTGCTTGTTATTTTGAAGCAGTTGCTTCCATGGCTTATTCCTGTCATGCAAACCTCCACCCCATCCTGCATCTGTGTCTGTACCTCTGTCCGACTGGTTCCCAAACCTCCTCATTTGCTCTGGAGCAGGACCTCAGGGACCACCAAACCCATAATTTTAAATCCCGCGGACCAGAGACCCTGGGAAAATCCCCAAAAGTCTGCAGGAAAAATCCCCACCCCGTTTTCCTACCGATCAATTGTTCTTTATCTGGGATCGCAGGGTACCGTCTCCAGCTCTGTTCTCAGGGAGAGAGAGAGAGAGAGAGAGAGAGACTTTGGCCGCAAGGAAAGCAGCAGAAGTAGCAGAAGTCTTCCCAAACTCCACCAGAAATGAGTCTTTGTGAGATTTGTCGCACTGGCACAGCCTCTGAGAGCAGGATGCCTTGCAGGGTCCCAAAGACTCATTTCTGGCAGAGTTTGGGGGAAAGAAAGAAAGACTTTTGTGCTTTCCTTGAGTGCAGCCAAACGCAGAAGAAGAAAGAAGCAGCCAGAAGGTGGCCAGGTGAAGTGCGTGGGGTGAGTGGGGCAAGTTTCCCCCCTCCGCCCTTTCCCCGCTCCCCTTACCACCTCATGTTGTTCGCAATGCAAGCGATGCAAGCTTTGTGTTTCCATGGGCCATGTGGGTGATGCAGCCTTGTGTTCCTGCGCAGCCTGGATTAATTGTTGGGGGTGCTTGGGGTGACATTTCTTTCGGACCACCAAAATTTTCTCATGGACCACCAGTGGTCCCCAGCCCACTGGTTGGCGACCACTGTTTTGGAGGATGCTTGACAAAGATCCCTGACCTTGTTACAAATAGCCAGTCTTCTTATGAGCCCCGAACTGCTGATCAAAGCCAGAGATCCCCAACTCCCCCGGGCTGTGATCTACTTCTGGGCCTTGAGCCGTTCAGAACTGGGATGCAGAAGTGGCAGATGAGTGCATGCGCAGATCCCCACTTGCGTTAACAGCATGCGAGTGTGTACGTATATGCTCCATTTGTGCGAGCAGCGGGCACGCATGCCTGCCACTCACGCAAATGAAGCTGCATGTGCTTACTTGGAACAACCCCCTCTCCCATCCCTGCAGTCCGCAGAGCTGAAAAGATTGGGGAACTCTGATCTAAGCCACAGACTATGAGCCTGCATCTGTAGGAGAAGATAAGGCAGAGCTGGGCGTGGCATTAAGTGTGTCATCAACTTAGAATCTTTCTGTTGCCACAAATGATCCAAATCCATCCCTTTTTTGAATTCCATTGACCCTTGTCTGGCAACAGACAATGGCCCAGAGAAGGAAATACTACAAGATTGCCCTGTGAACATTTTGTGAGACATCTCATTGATATCTATAGAATTTTTTTAAAAATGCAATTCAACGTATTTTTAAAAAATCAATAGAGAAAATTGTATCTACTTGACTCCGCAAACCTCTTTGATGTTCGTAGCAGCTCGATCCAAAATCAATAACTTTGAATGCAATTTGTCCAGCTGAAGATTGGCTTATTAATATGTTCTCCTAAAGAATTAAAAAAAAAATAAGACAAAGGGAGAAAATATCAGTACGCTTCATCTATCAGGTTAGCAAGCTGTTGACATTTTCATTTTTTTTTTCCTGTTTAGGTCACCAAACTGTAACTGGGAACAGGATCCGTATGGCTCATGGTCGTATCTCTGGGTGCTGGAGCCACCCTCCAGACCCCTTCTTGATTATTGGTCTGGTGCTAATCTTGGTGTTAAATTTGAGTATTGATTGCTGGTGATTGTTTTGGTCTCTTTGTTCCCTTTTGGGCTTGTCGATGGTCTCTTTTGCACAGTAGGTAGATGTTGTTTATGTCTGTGTGTCTGTCGATGGCCAATTTGTCAGAGTGCCAGGCGTCGAGAACTGTCTAGTATCTTAAATTAAAATATGTACTAAATATTACATCCCTAAGCAGTTGTGGGTATGTATGTACGCTCTCTTTCTAGGGTCAAAGATTGATAAGCTACAATAGAAAACTCTAGGAGAGGGGTCCCTAAACCTCTCGTTTGTCAACTAGCACCAAGTGGCATACTGCTCAAAATAAGACCTACCCCGAAAGTAAGACCTAGCACTATTTTCTAAACCTGCCCTAATATAAGACCTACCCTGAAAATAAGACCTAGTGTAAATCTCCAGTTCCAGGAAGACTTTTCAGGGAGCAACCGCACCAAACACCCCCCCCTACACACTCACACCCACTATTTGGCACCATAAATATATAAGACCTACCCGAAAAAATAAGACCTAGTGTGTTTTGGGAGCCAAAAAAATATAAGACAGTGTCTTATTTTCGGGAAACACGGTAGAAACCAGGCCACACAAACAAGTGGAGCCCAATCCATGGGATGCAAGGCAGCACGTGACACCACGTCCCCTCCAGTCCATGGAAAAACCTCTCTCCACGGAACCAACCCTGGTACACAAAACATTAGGGGCCACTGCTCTAGACATAGGACAACATAAAGGATATTTAAAAAGGGGGAGGGAAATTAAATTAATCGTGTAGTACATTACCATAGTTAGGGAGTTATTTTTTGTATAAAGCAATAGAGACTTAGACAAGCAAGAGGAACAGTTTTGTAAATTGTGGAATCCTTGGTGTTTTCTGAGCTTGGTAGTTTCCTACAGACCTTTCATGAACAAAGCAAGTAACAACAATGCACACAGCACAACAAAAATAACACATACAAGGCACCAGCACTAGAAAAAAAATTATTTACCTTGAGCTTTAAGTTCATTATGCATATCCAAAGCATTGACAATGCCTGACAAAATTAGAGTCCCTACCTGTTTTGAAAAGTGCTTCCTTACACTGAAATGTTTTAAATTTCTAAAACTGTCCACTGTTGACCTCACCTGATACCCAAGAGGTCTGTCTGTAAGGGGCGTGCATAAGCGCACAATCATGCCTACCGTCCCTGTCCTATTGTCCCCAATTATTAGTTCCTATTTCTTATATTTAAACTTATGTTTCTTCTTATTTCTATTGTATTGTAAGCTGTTGACAAAGTAAATAAATAAATAAAATAAAATAAATAAAAACCATAAAATGATTGAAAACATCACAGGTACTGAAAAGATGGTACTTACAGGCTTCAGATCACAGTGGATAATTTTTTCCGTGTATAAAAGTTGCAAACATCTTAAGATGCAATGGGTGAAACGGCGAATCAAACCCAAAGTAAAACCTTGGAAGTTATTTTTCTTGATTAATTCGTATAAATTTAAACTGCGGGATGATAAACGGCAGTTTTACCAACATGCGCATGGAAACAGTTGAAATTCAATTATTTGGAATTTTAAAACTGTGATTCAGTTCGAAGTCTCTGAGATCATTCAATGTGTTGTTGGAAGCCACACCCCCCACAGAATAAGGAAGGAAGATTATAATGAAAGGAAGGGAGGGTCTCAGAGAAGCCCAGCCTTAGCACTTGGCCACCACAGGCGCCCCCGACACGAATGACTTTGAGCTGGCCATGCCCACCCCCGGCCATGCCCCCTGGCCCTCTGAGGTCAAACATAACCCTGATGTGGCCCTCAATGAAATCGAGTTTGACACCTCTGGTGTAGTAGATTAAAAATTTTCAAAAATCTCAAAAATTTCTTGCTGCTGGGCCATCTCCCTTATATTTATTTGTTTCTTTGTTTATGTCATTGACAACATTTGCGTTCAGTACTAAAACTGAAGCTGTCTCATTTGTAGCTGCTGATGCCATCCCACCATGTTTCCCTGAAAACAAGACCCTGTCTTATATATATTTTTTGCCCACCAAAAAAGGCACTAGGTCTTATTTTCGGGGAATGGCATCCACTGACTAACTTCACTTGCACGTGTTATCCCTGGCCTCCTTTTTGCTGTCAGAGGCCTTCAGGAATTACTTCTGAGGCTGGCAGGACTTTCCTGAAGGCCTCTACAGCCGATAACAGAGCTCTGGATCGATCCAAAGCTTTGTTATCAGAGGCCTTCAGGAAAGCCTTGCCAGCCCTGCCAGCTGCAGAAGAAATGGGCCGGCAAGGCAGGTGTCAGGGTGTGCAAGGCCTGGCTGCAACTGTCCAAAGGTAAGTAGTAGGGCAGCTCCACCCCCCTATCCCCACCCTAGCTTAATTTTTACCTGTGCACCCTCGTGTGGGCAGGATCTTAATTAGGGCTTATTTTGGAGGGGGGTAGGGCTTATATTGGGTGCATGTGTAAAAATCAAGCTAGGACTTACTTTCAGGGTAGGTCATATTTTTGGGGAAACAGGGTACCTATCTGTTAAGATTAGGGACTGCTAAGATTGAGAAAATAAGATCCAGCAAATCCACATTTAATCACCGTATAAAGTATTAACTGGAGGTGCAGAGCAGTGCCTTACCCTAATAATTCAAAGGAGATGCAGAAATGATTACGGAAGCAAAAATACTCTTTCATGTGGACGACGTTATATGTGTTATCTTGGTCCTTTTGCCGTAGCGAATTTAAGATGTCAACTTCAACCAAAGCCTGATTGTGGAACCTGATTATAAAAGGGAAAATTACACAAACTGTGATTTTGATCTGGGCCATGGCCCCTAAGGATCACTTAACCTAGTTAACATATAGGTAGTCCTTACAACCATTTGTTTAGTGACTCTGAAATGACAATGGCACTGAAAAAAATGACTTGCAGCTGGTACCTACTCACCACTGTCGCAACATCGCCATAAATATTTATTGTTCTGTGTTTTTAGTTGTGAGCCACCCCGAGTCTTCGGAGATGGGGCGGCATACAAGTTCAAATATAAATATAAATAAATAGTCACATGATCGAAATCTGGGCGTTGGGCAACTGGCATGTATTAGCATGTGGCATGATTTGCTGGTACTACACAGAATGGTAACAACCGGTTCTGTAGAACTGGTCCGAACTGGTAGAATCCCACCCCTGGACTCACTTAACAAGTGCCTTCTGGCCTCAACCTCAGTTGTAAGTTGAGGGCTCTCATAATGCAAAGCACTAATGTGAGCAAACATACATAACCTGGCCTTTTTAATCCAATGCTAGTCACCACTTGCTTCCTTATTTGGCTTTTGTTTATGTTCCATGATCGTCTCCTTTAAAGATTACATTTTCATCTGCAATCTACAAGCGAAAGCTGAAAGCATTTATAAGGATTTAAACACACGCCCAAATATATTTGGCAGAAAAATATAGCAACAAATGGTGTCACTGATTTTTCTTGGCTTGTTTGCTGCCAATTTTCTTTTTTAAAAAAAAATCTTCTGGTTATAAATTAATGCTCCCATTACATATAATCAATCGTAATTGAACGAAAACAAATTAGGAATCAATCCTCTATTCAACTAGTTTCTGGTATTATATTTTATTTTATTTAACAAAATGTAAAACAAAACGAAAAGAACTCAGACAACCATACCTCTTTTTGTTCCTTATTATTTTCACTGCTACTTTTTCACCGGTCTTGTGGTCCAGACACTTCACAACATGCCCAAAGGAACCTTTCCCAATTATAGCCAGGATTTCATATCTATATGCAATATGATCGCTTAGTACCTACACAGAGTGACAACAACATAGAAAGTTTTGTTTGCTTTGTTTTATTTGGACTTATAAGCCACCCTCTCTCCCGGAGGACTCAGGGCGGCGTACATAAAAGACAGAAAGTACGAAAGTTAAAAGAAATTAAAAAGATATTAAATTATGCCAAATAAACAATCAAATTAAAAACCCCGATCCCCTGTTAGTCCAGGCTGGATTGCAAAAATAGCCATGTTTTGAGGTCGCAGCAGAAGGAGCGGAGATCAGGGGCCAAGCGCAACTCAAGGGGTAGTTGATTCCAGAGGGTGGGCGCCCTCACAGAGAAGGCCCTACCCCTAGGGGCCACCAGCCTACACTGTTTAGCTGATGGTATCCTCAGGAGGCCCCGTCTGTGGGAGCGCACAGGGCGATTGGTATTTGTCAGCGGAAGGAGACGTTCTTGCAAGTAAACATAGTATATGTTTCCGCTACTTCTTATGCCATATTCACAAAACAAGCACACAGCAAAAATACATTTGGCATTCTAAGTCCCAGGGATGAAGCACCCCAACTTCTAAAGGCAAATTGTTCCACTGGTTAATTGTTCTCACTGTTTGGAAGTTTCTCCTTAGTTCTAGGTTGTAGCCAGCCTTCCTTAATGATCTTCCACTGGTTAGTTCTTGTCTTGCCCAGAGGTGCTTTGGAGAATTGGTTGACCTCCTCTTGGTGACAGCCAAACAGAGTGGTACCTTGGTACTCAATCGTTTGAAACACACCGAATTTGGTACGCAGAGCATTTGACACTGAACTACTCACCGTTTCTTCAGTACTCAACGCACAGATTAGTGTTGGCTGCTTTGTGACTCACTACATTATTCCTTGTGGGAAAAAATTGTTTGCTACTCATCATTTTGGTGCTCATCACGCCTCCCAGAGTCAACTAAGGTTACGTACCGAGGTACCACCGTATTGGAAGACAGCTATCATGTCACCCCTAGTTCTTTTCCTGGTTAGACAACCGTGTTTCCCCGAAAATAAGACCTACCCCAAAAGTAAGACCTAGCACTATTTTCTAAACCTGCCCTAATATAAGACCTACCCCGAAAATAAGACCTAGTGTAAATCTCCAGTTCCAGGAAGACTTTTCAGGGAGCAACCATGCACCCAAAACACCCCCTACACACTCACACCCACTATTTGGCACCATAATTATATAAGACCTACCCCGAAAATAAGACCTAGTGTGTTTTTGGGAGCCAAAAAAAATATAAGACAGTGTCTTATTTTCGGGGAAACACGGTAGTGTACTGCCCACTAACTCTGGTTTAGTGAATTTATTAATAATCCCCAGCAATTCCCTTTACCAAAACCTAGAACTGTCCCAGTTAAGTCCAGCCATGAGCAGACCTAGCTTAGTCCACAGAACAAGGGGCCAATAGTCCACAAAGCTGTTGCAAGTTGCTCAGACAAAATAAGTCCACCAGACAAAAATCCACCAGGCAAAACTTAAACCCACACACGAGGCAAGAAAAGTCCAGAGGCTTTTCAAGGCACACGATTCAGTTCCAAACACAGGGTCAACCCAGAGTGAAGCAGGAATCGCAACAGCCAGAAACACACATCTAAAAAACAAACACGTTGTGTCTTCATCTTCTGCTTTGATAAATAGCCAGCTTCGGTGCAGCCCATCAAGATCAGTGGGACTTTCTCTTCTAGGGTAGTCTGGCTGACCTTCTCTGCTGCTCCCTTTTCTCTGCCCTATATGTTCTCGGATCAGGTACAGAAGGCAGTTCCTCCACCTCTTTGCTGGCTGTCTGCCACTGCAAGCTTTCTCCAGGCTTGTTCTGACCTAGGCTTCACAAAACCACGAAGCAGACTCCTCGTCCCAACAAAACCCCTTTTATTTAGGCTAATGTGAATTCCTCTCATTCACATCCAGCAAAGTCCCGGCAAACAGTCTTTCAAGGTTGATTTACAACCACAGACCTTATCAGGCTTGGAGAGTTGCCAGGCCGATATCTTCCAAGCACAACACTATAGCAGAAAATACTTGGCAAGAAGTCAGGAACAAATCTTCACCCTAATTAAATGAACTAATTGTCTCCTGCAAACACCACTCCCCTTTCACTCCTCTTTATTCCCTATGGGAGGGACCATTCACCGTCCACCTGTGCCTTTACTCCCAAGTCGACCCTTGTTCCTTAACTGTTCCCTTCTCCTGGCAGCTCTGTGCACACACACATTGGGAACAGGCTGCAGCTGTTCTTCTGCCTCACTGATCTCCAACTCTGAAGGCAGCTGATAACTGTCAGACGGCCCTGGCCCCATCTCTGCCTCCGATGCAGAGTATCCATTAAAGCCTTCCCCAGAGTCCAACCTCCTCAACTGTCCAAGTATGTCACCAGCTCTGCTGGCCGCTGGCGGGCCACAACAAGGTGGAGCCTCAGCCAAATCCCTTCCAGATGGCCATTGAGAGCCATCATCACCTCAATTCCTGACGTGCCAGGAATTGGCTCATCCTCCTCCGAGATGACCTCTAAGGAGGTATCTGGGGAACCGTCCAAGTGAGACAGACATTGCAACTAGACATACCCAGTTCCTGTGAGGCTTAAGACCACATAGACCTCCTTGAGCATCTTCTACCCAATTCCAGCTGCAAAGATTTGGCTCTGTGAGGTTCTGCCATGACCTGGAAGCCAAGATCTACCACCACATCAGCCTCTTCTTACCTTTTTATAGGAACCATGGTCATCATCGTAAGTGCTGCTGTTCTGTGCATCGATGTAGCCGTCAATCTTCTTTGCGCCCAGGCCAAGAAACCACAGCTCTTTATAGTCCTTGATTTCTCGTTGTTCATAGAGGGTGAGTTGGTTTTTAAAATGCTTCAAGGCTTCTGGTTTGTGAAGGAAGTCAAAGGGATATTAAAAGACCCGGAAGATATCATAGTTTAGTCTAAATCAATATGTGATGACCTGGGGCGTGGCACAAAGGCAACACAGTCAAAAAGGCAATAAGAGTGTTAAGTTTGCATAGAGAGGCAGACATGGAGTGCTTCAGCTCTTAAGTTCATTGTGACTTTCAGCTCAGAACGGACCCAACTGGCTTTGCTGCGGCTGCTACTTATAGCTGGCAGCCGCAGCTGACAGCCAATCAGAGTGCAGAGTTTTCCCGCACTTTTTAAACCAATCATTTCCAACACTTTACAAGAACAATTCAAACTAAACCAATGATTTCAAACCTACATACATAACAAAGAGTCCCTTTATTATCTCCAACTTTGCCCCCAATGTCCAGGTTACCTTCTGGCTGGAGAAAAACTCTCCCAGGAACAGCGCTTAACTGTAGAAAATTCAGTCCAAAACAAGGTACACACAAACTGTAACTTAAAATCCAAACAAACCAAACTGAAGTAATTAGCTTGACAGAGCAGGAGAAGGAATTTCAGACTTGAAAGCATGGCAAACTCACACAGTTGGGAAGATGCCAGGAACACAGATAAGCCACGACGATACCAGATAAATTCATGTTTGCTCCCAACAGCTTGCTACGCGCAGCTTGCCTTTTTTATACACTGTGTTCCCAGCTGCAGCCAATGAAGGGAATCAGGACCCTTTCCTCCCCCGTAAGCCAGGCAACCCACATTGTTCTTTTCTCCGTTCCTCCCTGCGTGACCTAGGATGAAGAGGGGGTGGACCTGGGTCTTCCTCTGAACTCCCTCTCCCTTGCTCTGCCCAGTTGGACTGTGCCCTTCCCCAGCTTCTTCCACAGCCACTGGATGGTTTCTCTGCTGTTTTTCCTTTAGCATTTATACTAGGACCGTACCTGCTGAAGTTAGTGGGAACTTGAGATGGTGAGTCTTCTCGGAGTCTCCAGATTTACTGCTCAGCCCTCTGGGGATGTTTTCAGAGACGGTGGGAGGAAACGGCTGGACTTGAGATCGGTTATCCTGCAAAGTTGCAAGAGGTTTCTTTCTTTTTTCTTAAAGTCCCTTCATTATTTCTGTGATTTATTAATTACTCTGCCAGGCTCAAAACCAACTTTCAGGGGAAAAAATATTGCCAGGATTAAAAAAACGTAGCATCAAAATCAATAAAGGGTGCATTTGCTGGGCCTTCTCTGGTTTTTTTTTTTCCAAAGGGCCTTGGTGGCTCAGGCTGTTAAATGCCTGCAGTTAAGTTCCAGCTGCCTACAACTGCTGTAGGCTCGAATCCCACCAGGCTCAAGGTTGACTCAGCCTTCCATCCTCTCGGGGTAGGTAAAGTGAGGACCCAAGATTGTTGGGGCAATAGCTGACTTTGTAAAATGCCGCTTAGTAATAAGCAGGCATATACAATGGAAGGAAGGCTATTGCTGAGCATTGGTTCCAAAATTGTAAGCTGCCCTGAGTCTCCGGAGAAGGGCGGCATATAAATCTAATTTAAAAAAAAAATTAAAGTTGGACAAGAATCAGGAATTTAAAAAATGCACTTTTATCATTTTAGAGCAGTGATGGTGAAGCTTTTTGTTGCGGTGTGCCAAAAGCATAATGCAATGTGCCCTGCCCCCCCTGTGCATGCACATGCAACACCCCTGCCCCCTTACCTGTACTGTGCATGCGTGTGCCTCCCAGCTGATTTTCAGCCTGTTTGAAGCCGTTTTTGCCCCCCCAGAGGCTTGAAGGAAGCCTCTACAGCCTTGGGAGGCCAAAAAATGGGCCTGTTTCAGCTCTTCTGGTATTTCCAGAAGGCCCGTTTTTCAGCCTCCAGGAGGTGCATGCATGCGCAGTGCAAGTAAGTTTGGCTGGGGCTCGCATGCCTGCACAAATGGCTCTGCGTACCACCTGTGGCACACATGCCATAGGTTCACCATCAAAGTTTTAGAGTTTATGCCCCGTTTCTCCTTACCCTCCCAACTGCACCGTCTTTAGGTCTTCTAAATGGTCCAGAAGGGACCAGACCTCCATGGTTGTGTGGTGCCCCCCACCCAGTGCAACCCCTTTCTCCTGCTGGGCCAGCTTACCCTCTGTGCCAAAGCTCACCAATGATCGGGTTCATTATTAGAAATAGAAACGGAGGGGTGCAAGTTTCCATGTTGGGAATCAGCTCAGCTCACCTTCCTTTCTCATACCACAACTTGTCCCTTCGATGATGAGGAAGATGACGATGATGATGATGTTATCCATTCAGTCGTGTCCGACTCTCAGCGATTCTGTGGGCCAGGTGTCTCCGCGTCTTCCAATCTTGCACAACATCTTCAAGTTGCTCCATGCTCTGGCTGGCATCCGCTTTGATGGTGTCCAGCCACCATATTCTCTGGTGGCCTTTTATGCTAGCTCTTCCGAGCATAATGGCTTTCTCCAGTGAATTCCCCCCTCCCTATGGTATGGCCAAAATATTGTCCCTTTAGACCAGGGGTGTCAAACTGCGGCCCGTGGGCCGGATGCGTCTCAGCAGCTCCGCAAAGGGGAAAAATGTCACGAAATGTCACATGACAGTAATTTGACACCACAAGTTTGACACCCGTGCTGTAAAGGTAAAGATAAAGATTCCAGCTGTTGTTTCCAGCTCTAGGGGGTGGTGCTCATCTTCGTTTCAAAGCTGAAGAGCCAGCACTGTCCGAAGACGTCTCCGTGGTCATGTGGCCGGCAGGGCTAAATGCGAACGCTGTTACCTTCACTAATATTTTTCTACTTGCATCGAACTGGTAGGTTGGCAGAAGCTGGGACAAGTAACAGGAGCTCACTCTGTTATGCGGCCCTAGGGATTCGAACCGCCAAACTGCTGACCTTTCTGGTTGGCAAGCTCAGCGTCTTAGCCACTGAGCCACCACGTCCCTTTAAACCCGTGCTTTAGACAATGCCAATTTCCTCTTATTATGTCATCGGTCTTAAATCCCTGCACATCCACCAGAGATCTAAGTCCAGCCTACCATGAATTCCATTGTCTTTTATCTACCGCCAATTTGTGTTGACAGTTAGCGGTTCGGATTCTTATAGAGAGCGTCAAAAAACAATAAACCTATGTACATTTCAACTGCCCAGACTCCTGTTTTCCTGAGCTTGACATTTTTATTCCCTTACTTTTAGGCCTCGGTTCATCATGGAGGAAACTTACCGAATGCAGATTTGTCACAGACTGAAAGTTCTTGGTGGCTATTTGTGGGAAAAGTGCATTTTGCTGAAGAGACTTCAAAGCAGTTGTCACCAAACCTGGTTCGGCTGGACAGTCCAGGTGAGGGAGGGCATTGATGTTGCTGTTTAATTTCTGAGGAAGAAATACAGAGTTAATCCCAGAATGGTGCGATGGCCTAGAGGTACAGCACTCGCCTCACAATCAGGAGGCTGTGAGTTTGAATCTAGGTAGAGGCAGATATTTCTCTCTCTGGGCACAATGAGAATATATCTGCCGAACAAAACTCTGGACTGGCGACAGGAAGGGCATCCGACCATTAAAACACTCTGCTAGCTCCATTCAGTTGCCCAGACTCCACCCTGCAAGGGATTATGGGTCATTAAAACAGTTAATCCCAGCAGTTGGCTTTCATAATATATTATATGCACATTTTTGTAGAAGGTTTAGAAAACCACACAAAAGGTTCTCTGGTCAAGAGACCAGCCAGTTTTCTATGGTCCCAGCAGTTGGCTATCTCTTTGGAGTCCTATGCAGATAGTCCTCGATTTACAGTTTACAGTTCAGTTAGTGACCAAAGTTACAACGGCACTTGAAAAAAGTGATGTGTGACCGTTTTCCACACTTACGATGATTGCAACATCTCTATGGTCACGTGATCAAAATTCAGACGTTTGGCCACTGACTCATGTTTATGACCCTTGCAATATCCTGAGTAGTTCGGAGAACTGGCAAATACCACCTCTCACTGGCCCCGCCCCCATCTATTCCCTGCCTCCCAAGTCCCAGCTGATCAGCTGGGTCTTCTTTGATTGCCCTGCACAGGAGCAGGGAGCTGGAAATCAGGTTAGTGGGGTGGGGAGGGAATGGGGATTTTGCAGTAACCTTCCCCCAGGAATGGGGAGGGAATAGGGATTTTGCAGTATCCTTCTTCTGCCATGCCCACCAAGCCACACCCACAAAGCAACACCACACCCACAAGCCACACCATGCCCACCAAGCCACGCCCACAGAACCGGCAATAAACATTTTTGAATCCCACCACTGGCTTTAAAGCAGGGTGTCTCCAAACTTGGCCCCCTGAGGGATTCTGGGAGTTGAAGTCCACAAGTCCTCAAGGGGGCCAAGTTTGGAGACACCCTGCTTGAAACCCTCCATTAAGATGATCTAAATTGGAAGTGGGGCTTCTGTTGCCAACACATTCCTGTATGGAATACCTGTCGGAAAATTCTGTTGGCTCCACGGCGGCTGCTCTCTTGAGATGGCAATTTAGGCCCAGTCAGTGCTTCTATCTGGGAAAAACGGAGAACAACGGCAAAGTTAGCATGGAAAATTATACCCTCGTGACTTTGGCGCCTAGTACAGTTATGCTTATGAGAGGCACCCAAATTAGTAATAGGATATTTTTGTGTTTTATGATTTTTTTAAAAAAAAAATATTCCTAAGAACTCCAATTCAATGTTTCTCGCGTAAGAGCCTCGACGTAGGTCTGAACCGAGGGATCGAAATTCATATCCTAACCAGAGGCGGGATGTTTGCTGCTCAAAAGCGTCAAATGGGAGGAACCAACGAAGGAGGTGGCATCCAAATTTGCAAAAGAGAGAAAGAAAACAGGGAAAGTTATCTCAGGCCCACAATTATTCTTGAAGAGGCTCACTGGAAGGCTTGCTGGATTCCACACGCAAAGGAAATAACCAGGGCTGGGCTGCTGGGGGGTGTTCGCAGGGGTTCGGGAGAGCCCCTAGCTAAGATTCTGCGCAGTTTGGAGAACCCCCAAATCCCACTCCTGGCTGGCCCCACCCACCCCGCCCCTCCTCTCCCCTCCCCGGAGTCCCCACACAGCCCCTTTTGGACGCAGGTAAGTGCAGGGAGCACGCGGAGGCTTGGGGAGGGCGAAAAACAGGCCTCCCGGAAATTTGGGAAGGCCAGAAATGGGCCTGTTTCTGGCTTCCAGAGAGCCTCTGGAGTCTGGGAGAGACTCGAGAAAGCCTCCGGAGCCCGGGAGGGCAAAACGCCCCCATTATGGTGCAGGAGGCTAACTAGGCCACGCCCACCATGGCCACGCCCACCTAGCAACCAGGCAGAGAACCCGTTGCTAAAATTTTTGAAGCCCACCCCTGGATATAACCCAATAGCAAGATAATTGTATCCTGAATCTATTACAGGAAGTCTCCGACTTACAACGTTCATTGAATGACCGTTGGGAAATTACAACGGCACTGAAAAAAGTAATGTAAGACCATTTTTTCCACACTTAAAACCGTTACAACATCCCCGTGGTCACATAATCAAAATTCAGACGATTGGCAACTGATTCATGTTTATGATGGTGACAGTGTCCCCCTCATCACCTGATCCCCTTTTGTGACCTTCTGACAAGCAAAGCCAATGGGGAGGCCAGATTCACTTAACAACCGGGTTGTCAACTTATCCACTGCAGTGATTCACTTAACAACAGAGGCAAGAAAAGTCATAAAAATCACCTTTTTCAATGCCGCTGTAATTTCGAATGGTCGCTTAATGAACAGCAACGAACGACCTGTACAAATTACCTGTATCTAAGAACTACCTGTATCTAAACAAAAATCATTTTTAGATGCAGAAGAGAGGCTCTTGTTCTGACAACGATACAGATTTCTCTAAATTGAAATATTGTATTTATGGAGAAAAAGAAAACCATCACATGAAAACCAACGGTTTCCTGAATATTTCTCATTTAAAGAATAGGAGGGTAGTTTAATCTGAATTCTCACCTTAGAATTTGGCAGCCCTATGTTTCCTTTCTTGAATTTGTGAATCAGAGACGTATTTTCTTGAGAAATTACAGTTGGTACCTCCCTCAGTTTTTGGACTAAGGTTTTAGGCTCTGGTAGAGACTGCAATGATAAACCAAATATATTTCATCCTTTACAGACTTTCAGCTTTTGGCTGAAGTAGGACAATTTAATGAGCGCCATTACTTCTAATATATGTGTTTTAGTTAATACATTCTAAACAGTTCTGATCATCATTACATTAATGCTATGGAGATTCTCAGTTATCCAGGTCATGGTTGTCACAAAGGTGCTTTTTCAAGAAGCAACTTGTGATGACCCAGAGTGTAACACAAACGTAACAAAATCCAAAACGTAAATAAATGTCCTTTAATGCCTCCAACTTGGCCCCACTGTTCAATAATGCTCAGCTGGAGATAAAACGTACTCAAAAATGTCTTTAAAATAAAGCAATACAGTCCAAACTTAATTTTATTTATTTATTTATTTTTATTTGACTTGTATGCCGCCCCCTCTCCAAAAAGGACTCGGGGCGGCTCACACATAAAATCAGAACAATAAATTAATTACCTAAAATGAAATTAAATTAAACAAGCCAAATTAGCTAAAAACCCATTAATAATTTAACATAAAAACCAATCCCTCCGAGGAGTCAGCACAGCCCAGCCTGTTCAAACAACCAGGTTTTAAAATCATGGCGGAAGGTGCAGAGGTCAGGGGCCAGGCGGAGCCCCAGAGGTAGTTGGTTCCACAGAGTGGGAGCCGCAACAGAGTAGGCCCTCCCCCGGGATACCACCAAACGACACTGGGCACCGCGAGGAGTCCCTGCCTGTGTGCTCGTACAGGGCGGTTGGTATTCAATGCCAGCAGTAGACGCTCCCGTAGATAACCCGGACGCATGTCTCGTAGGACTTTGAATGTCAATACCAGAACCTTGAATCCCATCCGGAAGGCAACTGGTAGCCAATGTAGGTCACGCAGGAGGGTATAACATGGGAGTACTGGGAAGCTCCCATCACAACCCGCGCAGCAGTGAATGAGCAGTGAAATAAAAAACCCAAAACAAACTACAATGAAGGAAATTCCACAACGGACCAGGAGAAGTAATTACCAACTTCAAGGAGATAACAAGGCACAGTCTGTTGGAAGGACGCCAACCAAGATAACTTCAGCCCAAAATAACACACGCTTTGCTTCTGGCAACACTGTTTTGTAACCATCTCTCTTATATACTATTCTCCCCAGCTGCAACTAATAAGGAGGATCATGGCCGCTTCCTCTCCCGTAAGCCAAGTTGTTTCCTTCTCCGTTCCTCCCTGCATGTCCTAGGATGAAGAGGGGATGGGCCTGGTTCTTCCTCTGACTGCCCAGCCGGCCCTGCCCTTCCCCAGCCTCCTCCACAACCTCCACTCCCTGTCGGCTGTTCCTCCTCTCCCTCAGAGTCCGACCAAGGGCATGACACAACTGGACTTTCTTGTTTTTTCTTCTGAAGACGTTTCGCTTCTCGTCCAAGAAGCTTGTCAACTCATAAAATATTTCTCTGGTCTTTTTAGAGTTGACAACAGAAAGGGAGAGGGGAAGCAGTGCAGCAGCTTGCAGAACTGAAAGTGCATTCCATAAATGTTTTCAAAGATAGTTTCCAGGTGGCCAAAGTTTCTGCCACGCAAAACTCTAACTGGAGAGCATGATTGATGACTCTTGGCTATGGATGTGTCCCAGTGGTGAATATGAATTACGATACACCCAGGGGGTGGGGAGAAAACCAGGGTCAAGGGTGACAATGAATGATGTGTCTCAGAGTCAGCTACACCCAGGCAGCACTGGCATGTCTTCTCCTAATAAATCTTCTTTAAGCTTTGAAAATCCAGCTAGAGACTCATGATTTAAATGGGGGTAACTACCAGAGCCCTGACAAAGCTTCTTCAGCTCTGAATCCATCAGAGCTAAAGAAGCTTCTTGGATGAGAAGTGAAACATCTTGAGAGAAAAACCAAAAAGTCCAGTTGCCTCTTGAAAACACACCTTTTGAGATTATTGGGAGTAGTCTGTGAATAGTGTCCCATGACACCAGAGATAAATATGAGCCTGAGTCCACTTCCATTTGGCAAGGCCTTCCTTCAGTTAGTACCTTGACATGCACTTTTCTGTTATTGATAGAAGAAGAATGACCAATAGTTACTGTCTGATGAGTTTCATTCTTTCCCTTTGCTGTGCTGCCCCCATTTTCTCACTGAGGTTGTTGGGCTTGAATTCTTTGTCAGGAAACTTCCTTCTGTTGGGTGGAGTTCTGGATGATTTGCAGACTCTTGCTAGGCCTCTTTTTCACAACGGAGGCAGATGGTATCTAGGAACTTGCATTCAGTGGGGTGGCTTCACCCACAACCCCGCAGTAGAAATCTTGCCTCTTTCTTCCCAGGTCTTTCTTTTTTCCGCCCATTCTGAGTCTATAAATTCCTTCCTCCACCTCACTACAGTCTGACTCAGAATCTATTTGCTCAAAATGAGTTGTTGTGGACTTTTCCACATCAGGATGGCTTGTGGCCTTGTTAATTTTCTTCATGGCCACTGCTGAGGACTTGGTAGCTTCTGCTGAAGAGGCCTCTTCTATAGCTTCCTTCAGCGTGATCTTAGGTCTTAGTAACAACATGCTCTGAAGCACCTTGTCTTTAAGGCCCAGAACAAATCGATCGAGCATGGCCTCTTCTAAATTGTTAAATTCACATGCACCCCAATGTCTCTTAAACTTGCCACGGTCGCTATCGCTATTTCCCCTTGATCCTGACGGTAAAACTCGTGGTTCTTTAATGAGGCACGATACTTGTGGGGCGAATGGGCTCTTAACAACTTTTCTAAGTCAGGCCATTCCATTACCTTCACATCTGGGAGTTGAAGTCCACAAGTCTTAAAGTCAAGTTTGAAGACCCCTGTTCTGTGTAGTTTGCATTATTTTGTCTTCATGAAAATTTGTAAAGCTTGTAATTAACTGCTTAAAAAGCACTTAAAGTTGTTCAAGTGTGTAACTGATAAATTTAATTGCTTACCAAACCTATTTGGGTGTAATTTGTCTCGCATGCTGTTGGTTCTAACTTGGCTTTGCTGGCTGTATAACACGTGTCTCCTTTAGGAGTCTTTCCTGTTTTTAAAAAGAGAGAGAAAGAGAACCGGTAGCTGCTCCATTAAATGTTACACAGGTTTGCTTGAAAATAAATTCCATACATTTGGATAGGACTGCCATCTGAACTGATTAATTTTTATCGTCCCCATTAAAAAAAAACGCCCTGAAATATTTCACCATTGTTTCTCTGCTGGAGCTTTCAAACTAATTCAAGATTTTTTTATTTATCCGGAAGCCCTTCAAAACAACCTTATTTTCCCCCACCAAACTTGGAACATACAAGCATATATGTTGAAATTCAAATGAATTGATATTTGATATTTTCTACATCGCAAATCCAGGGAACATTCTTTTCTTTATCTCTCCCTCTCTCTCTCTTTATCTATTTATTTATCTATCGATCTCTATCGATCTCTATCGATCTATCTCTATCTATCGATCTCTATCTATCTATCTATCTATCTATCTATCTATCTATCCATCCATCCATCCATCCATCCAGGGGTGGGATTCAAAAATGCCAACAACCAGTTCTCTGCCTGGTGCCTGGGTGGGCATAGGCGTGGCCATGGTGAGCATGGCCTACCAGAACTTCCAGGAGAACCATTTTTCGCCTTCCCCAGAGTCCAGAGGCTTCCCTCGGGCCTCTGGGAGGGCAAAAATGGCCTCCCCGAGCTCCGGAGGCCCTCTGGAAGCTAGACACAGGCCCGTTTTTGGACTTCTGGAATTTCCAGGAGGGGCATTTTTTGCCCTCCCAGAACCTTTGTGCAGACCCTGCATTTACCTGCATCCAAAATGGGCCGTGTGGGGACTCCTGGGAGGGGTGGGGTGGGTTGTGCAGGGCCAGACGGTCGGTTCAACTACCAGTTTGGCAAACCAGATATAAATTTAACATCCAGTTCGTCCAAATCAGCTGAATCCCATCTCTGTATCTATCTATCTATCTATCTATCTATCTATCTATCTATCTATCTATCTAACTTTATCATCTATCTATATAATTTATCTCTGTCTGTCTGTCCGTCTATCTATATCATCTATCTATATCATTTATCTGTCTGCCTTTCTGTTTCTCT
>CM019159.1:8150240-8300240 GCA_009733165.1 Naja naja
GAAAGCAGCAGAAGCAGCAGAAGTCTTTTCTTCTCTCTCCCAAACTCCCACCAGAAATGAGTCTTTGTGAGACTTGTTGTCACTGGCTAACCTCTTGAGCAGGAGGCCTTGCAGGATCCCAAAGACTCATTTCTGGCAGTGTTTGGGGGAAACAAAGAAAGAAAGACTTTTGCTGCTTTCCTTGCATGCAGCCAAAAGCAGAAGAAGAAAGAAGTGGAAAGAATTAGCCCGGTGGCCAGGCGAGGCATGTGGGGCGAGTGGGGCAAGTTCCCCCCTGCCTCTTTTCCCCCTCCCTCACTACCTCGTGTTGTTCGCAATGCAAGCTTTGTGTTCCTGCCGGCCATGGGGTGGCACAGCCTTGTGTTCCCTTGCAGCCTGGATTAATTGCTTTGCGGGTGACATTTCTCTGCAGACCACCAAAATTTTATTAGGACCACCAGTGGTCCCTGGCTCACTGGTTGGCAACCACTGGATTAGTCTGCATGTTACAATGGCACTAGAAAAAAAAAGCTCACAAATGCAGCAATTCTCTGAAAAAGGTTGTAAAATTGTCAAGTCCCTGAATTTTGATTTCAGGACCATGGGGATGCTATGATGGTCATAATGGGGATGCTATGATGGTCATAAGTGCGAGGATCAATTGTAAGCTACTTTTTCAGTGCTGTTGTGACTTCAAATGAGCATTATATGAATGGTTGTAGGTTGAGAGATACTTGCAGACTTCAAGTACATCAGATAGTTGAGGGCAGAATACATAGGATACAACAGCACTACAGCAATAGCACGTAGACTTATATACCGCTTCACAGGCTTTCCAGCCCTCTCTAAGCGGTTTACAGAGTCAGCATATTGTCCTCCTCATTTTACAACCTCGGAAGGATGGAAGGCTGAGTCAACCTTGAGCAAGTCAGGATCGAACTGCCAAACTGCTGGCAGCTGGCAGTCAGTAGAAGTAGCCTGCAGTACTGCACTCTAACCACTGTGCCACTGTGACTCTTAATATACTTGTAATAACGTGTTTCCCCGAAAATAAGACACTGTCTTATATTTTTTTGCTCCCAAAAACACACTAGGTCTTATTTTCGGGGTAGGTCTTATATATTTATGGTGCCAAATAGTGGGTGTGAGTGTGTGGGGTGTGTTTGGGTGGTTGCTCCCTGAAAAGTCTTCCTGGAACTGGAGATTTACACTAGGTCTTATTTTCGGGGTAGGTCTTATATTAGGGCAGGTTTAGAAAATAGTGCTAGGTCTTACTTTCGGGGTAGGTCTTATTTTCGGGGAAACACGGTAGACATGTGATGATAGCAATAGCACTTATATACCGCTTTACAGTGCTTTACAGCCCACTCTAAGCGGTTTACAGAACCAGCATCTTGCCCCCAACAATCTGGGTCCTCATTTTACCGACCTCGGAAGGATGGAAAGCTGAGTCAACCTTGAGCTGGTGAGAATCGAACTGCTGGCAGTCGGCAGAATTAGCCTGCAATACTGCATTCCAACCACTGCACCCCCATGGCACTTTTATACCAAAGGGCTTGGTTAGAAAAGGCTTACCAAATACATATCTGACTGAAATGTAACAGACAAAGAGGGGTAAGCATGGTCCCACCACCAGGAAGTCAAATCAAGTCCTACCAACCTTCTCAAACAACCACTGATCTTCTCTCTGGTGAAGCCACCCAATCAAGGAGGATATTTGTAGTTCAGGGTTGAAATGAGAAGTCCTTAGTGCTCTCTGAGCTTGGTGGTTTCCTTGCAGATGTTTCATTACCCAAACCAGGTTACATCATCAGTGCTGGTCTGATGATGTTACCTAGTATGAGTAATGAAACATCTGCCAGAAAACCACCAAGCTCAGAGAGCACCAAGAAGCCAACTAGCCTGGATTTCCTGCCTTGAACTGTCCAAGGTGATGATGGTCTCTTCAGCAACTTCAAGGTCCTGAACAAGTAAGAGTTACTGCCTGGGGAAGGTATAAAGGTTTGGTAAAATCAAGTAGGGGAGTCAGGAACCTCAGTTTTGTGAGCAATCTTCAGTATTAGATTACATGCATTTCTTTTCAGTGAGATACTAGTGTGATACGACTACAGGTATACATCAAAAAGTTTCAGGCTGCCTTCGAAAGTGTCAACAAACACTACGGATTTTTAAGCACATTATAATTGTCAATTGATAAAGTATTTATTGATAAAGTATTTATCCTGAACCTTCATATCTATTCTGCCTTCCCCTCCTTTCCCCTCATTCCAATTCAAATCCTACATCCTTGTAGTCCAGAGGTGGGGAACTATGGCCTCTTTTACGACATGTGGACTTCAACTCTCAGAATTCCCATGGCTGGCTCAGGAATTCTGGGAGTTGAAGTCCACACATCTTAAAGTTCTCAAGATTGACAAAAGATTTCCCAGAAGAAACAAGTCCACTGTTGCACCAATTACAGGTGATCCTTGAGTTTAGTGACTGCTCAAAGTTAACAATGACACCGAAAAGAGGGACTTATGACTGACCCTCACACTTAACTACCCTCACGACATTCCCACGATCAAACTTCGGCTTCTCGGCAAACGGGCCGGAGTGCATTTAGAACACTTGCTACATCCCAGGGTCATTTGTGATGTCCCAGCCAGCTTTCAACAAGCAAAGTCAATGGAGGAAGCTGGATTTGCTTAAAGATTCACTGAACAATTGCAGAGATTCTCTTCAGAAGCATGGCAAAAAAAACCCCAAAAACAACCCAGGCGTGAATCACTTAGTAACGGCCTTGCTTAGCAATGGAAATTCTGCTCCCGGTTGTGGTGGCAAGTTGAGGACTTCCTGTAGCCATTACCATCCTGTCCCATCAATGGATCATTCTAGAGACATAGCTTGTTCTGACCCGGCTCCCAAAAATGACAAACCCACTGTAGTTAAACAAATGTTCCCTTTATTAGGAGCACCAGTAGCCTCAACAAAATATCTCTCTCTCTGCCTCTCTCCCTCTCCCTCCCTCCCTCCCTTCCTCTCTTTCTCTTTCTCTTTCTCTCTCTTTCTCTCCTTCTCCTCCTCTCTCTCTCTTTCTCTCTCCTCTCTCTTCTCTCTCTCTTCTCTTTCTCTCCTCTCTTTCTCTCCTCTCTCTCTGGCAAGGCTAATCTATCCAGGGAGATGAATAATTGTCTGCCACATCCATTCATCTCTGCCCCCTGGCTTTTATTCCCAGAGATAGGTGGGCCACTAACAGCATATTCCAGGACCAGTCCATAGATTTCCACTGCTCTCCTCTCCTCTCCTCTGCCTTCTGCATATCATGTTAGGCACTGGACCCAGCTGTTCCTCCTCTTCCTCATCAGCCACCTCCAGACCTGGGGGCTGTTGACTCATCTGAGGGCTGATGGACGGCCCAGGCATCCTCCCTCTCTCCCTCCTCCCCCCTCCCTCTCTCTCTCCCTCCCTCCCTCCCTCTCTCTGTGCCAGCTCCATTCCCTCTTCCCCCTTGGAGTTCCCAGGCTGCTGCAGGGACCGGCGGCCAACAGGCCACAACACAGCTTATTTAAAACTACCTTTGCTCACCTTTTGGATTAGAAGGTTGGGTTTTTCACCATGTTTCAGTATAACTGGGAGAGCACTTGATCGCCCTTTCCTAATTTTTTCAGACTTGGCAGTAATCTTCTTTCTGGAGAAAAACCACAGTAGAGAAGGAAGCATAATTACGTTACAAACATTGAAGAAAATCTTATACAGCGTTAGGGTATTATTTCCTTTGGCTGTAGCAGATGAGATGTCTTGTCATGTTAAAAAAATTTTTTTGTAACGCATCAAGGAGCAACATTAAAGCATCATTTATGACCAAATAAAATCGAATGAGGGCTTGGGTACTGTGAGATGCGCTCTCCACACGAGCACATTAAAAATAATTTGAAGAATCTCTGAAAAGGCACTGACATGCTGAGCTTCAGGCTGGCTTTTGAAAGGGTGCATTTTATTTCCTACAATACAGAGTGCTTTGTTACAGTGAAAGGAAATGATGAGGTGAGGTGAGGTGAGAATGACCGATCAGTAGGAAAACGGGGTGGGGAATTTTCCTGCAGACTTTTTTGGGATCTCTGGTCCACGGGATTTAAATTTATGCGTTTGGGGGTCCCTGAGGTCCAAAAGGTTGGCGACCCCTGCCCTATAGTCCGACATGACTGGACCAGTGGTGGGTATTGAGAGTTTTTCAGTGATAATTCAGCGCCAGAAAAATAGACACAGATGGCTGATGCTTCATTTAACATCTTTAAAAACATAATAATATTTTACAAACCAGTTGTAGATTTCTCTAACATGGAGCAAACTCAGACAGAAACATGTTGCAAGTTCAGAGCACAGCTCCAGTCTTCAGCAAGCAAGCTAGTGTCATCTTCAATAGACAGACTCAGAGCTCAAACATAGCTGCAGAGTTGCAAAGCTTAACACAGAGCCAGGCCTAGCCTACTTTTAGTTTCAGTTTCCAGCCTAGGCTGCTTCTAGTTTCAGTTTCCAAACTCTCCTCATTGGCTGATTTAGTTGCTATGCCTATTCATTGGTTGACCTTGTTACCAAGCTCTATACCAGTTCATGAATATACTGACAGTGGGATTCAAAAATTGTTTTACTACCGGTTCTGTGGCCGTGGCTTGGTGAGCGTGGCAAGGGAAGGATACTGTAAAATCTCCAGTCAGAGGTGGTATATGCCGGGTCTCCGAACTACTCAAAATTTCCACTACCAGTTCTCCAGAACTGGTCAGAACCTGCTGAATACCACCTCTGGACTGGACAGGGAAAACCTTTACCTTTTTTAAAAACACGCCTGATATAACTATTAATGTAAAGGACCAGGAAGTGGTCCATGGAGAGGCAAGATTATCGTGCAGAATAAAAAGAGAGACTGGTGAGACAGGGGAAGGAGTCAAACGGGAATTAGTCTGGAATCCCTACTTGGGCATAAGAAGGCAAAGCCTGACCCCAACTTGAATGCCACGGAATCTTATCTAGTGTGATTCAGGTTAGCCTGAGAAGATTCCCATGTTGCAGGCTTGAGCAATAAAATAGCTAGTTGACCTCTTAACACATAGATCTGGTTGTTTGTGCCTAATAATAACCAGTGTGCAAATTCATTCAAACCAGTGTGCAGATTCAAAACACTCGCCCCTGTACAACACAAAGGGACTACCATTTTAGACCAAACAATTTCAGCAACATTGCCATGCTATCCCTAACTGGGAGAGGGATCAAATTCTCCTTAAAATTCTTGAAGGACTATGACCGTGATGGCGAACCTATGGCATGCATGCCACAAGTGGCACGCAGAACCATTTGTGCTGGCATGTGAGGCAGGCAACTTACTCACTGTAGATGTACCACAGCTGATTTTTCAGTTAGTTTGAGGCCTTTTTGGCCTTCAGAGGCTTGGAAAAAGCCTCTGCAAGGCTTTTCAGGATGAATTATAGGCACGTTTCATCACTTTCTGTAATACCGGAAGTGACTAAACGGGCCTATAATTTGTCCTGAAAAGCCTTGCAGAGGCTTTCCCCAAGCTTCTGGGAGGCCAAAGAAGGCCTCAAACCAGCTGAAAAATCAGCTGTGAGGCGCAGTGCAGGTAAGGGGGTGGCGGGAGGGGGGTTGCACACACATGCATGGGGGGCGTGGGGTGGGGGCACACACTGCATTCTGGGTGCTGGCACGTGAGTGCATGTGCACTGGTGCGTGCACAATTTTTGCCACAGGAGCCCAAAAAGGTTAGCCACCACTTGGCTATGACATCCCAGGCGATCCCAAAATTCTGCTATGAAGATCAAGAATTCGAGAATGCGTCTGAAGTTCTGAAGAGGCTGGACTTTCTAGCAGGATGACGGGTAGAGGGCTTCAGCTGGATAATTTAAAAGCATCCTGACCTGTCGTGTGAATTGCTGTGAGCTGCCTTGAGTTTTGCATAATTAAAAAGGCGGGCTATAAATCAAATAAATGAATACTAAGCACTGCCACTAACTTTTTTTGGCCATAGCTCAGGTCTGCCAACTTGCATTCCAATACATTGGTGCACTGATGACGTTCCCTAGTTTGGCTCATGAAATGTCTGCAAGAAAACAAGCAAGCTCAGAGAGCACCCAGGATGCCTCAACATGGGTCAGGCTAAAATAGAACAAAGATAAATGATTCCATCGAATGATTTGGAAATGTGATTTCTCCCAAGGCCACCCGATTGCATTTCCCTTTAGAACACAGAACAAGGGGGTTGGAAGGGACCTTGGAGGTCTTCTAGTCCAGCCCCCTGCTCAGGCAGGAGAGTCTATACCATTGCAGACAAATGGCTGTGCAATCCAACCTCTGCTTGATGGAGCACCTACAAAACCTGCTTTAAAGAATAGGATAGAATAGAATAGAATAGAATAGAATAGAATAGAATAGAATAGCAGAACAGAGCAGAGCAGAGCAGAGCAGAGCACAGCAGAGCATCGAAAATAAAATAGAAATAGAATAGAAATAGAAATACAATAAAATAGAATAGAAATAGAATAGAAAATAGAAATAAAATAGAAAGTAGAAATAGAATAGAACTGAATCGAAAATAGAAATAGAATCGAAAATAGAAATAGAAATAAAATAGGCTAGAATAGAAATAAAATAGACTAGAATAGAATCAAAAATAGAAATAGAATAGAAAATAGAAAATAGAAAAAGGAATAGAATAGAATAGAATAGAATAGAATAGAATAGAATAGAATAGAATAGAATAGAATTCCTTATTGGCCAAGTGTGATTGGAATTTGTCTTGGTGCAAATACTCTCAATGTACATAAAGAAAAAAAAATACACCCCAACAAACAATCGGCTCATTATCAATTTGCATGCTACTATTTCTCTGCCTTTCAAACATATCATGACCAAGGCAGACAGCACCCAGTCTATCCACTACCGACCTGTGCCTTGGTTTTTGAGAAGCGTTTTTTTAACTCACTTCTTTTCCATTCCATCCTGTTATTTCAGTCCATTTCTCCAAACTATGTTTGAATGCTACTCCTGCCCTGTAAGGAGTTTGAATTCTACTCCTGCCTTGTAAGGAAACCAACTGTCCCGCTCCTAAACCTCGCCGGCTGTGGGATGCATCTCATTTAAAAAAAAACAATGAAAGCAAACCTCCAGTGGTAGGCTCTTAGCAATAGCAATAGTACTTAGACTTATATACTGCTTTACAATGCTTTAACAGCCCTCTCTGAGAGATTTACTGAGTCAGCCAGAGGTGGTATTCAGCAGGTTCTGACCAGTTCTGGAGAACTGGTAGCGGAAATTTTGAGTAGTTCGGAGAACCAGCAAATCCCACCTCTGACTGGCCCCGCCCCCATCTATTCTCTGCCTCCCACTGAGTCCCAGCTGATCGGCTGGGTCTTCGTTGGTTGCCCTGCACAGGAGGAAGGAGCTGGAAAGCAGGTTAGTGTGGTGGGGAGGGAATGGGGATTTTGCAGTAACCTTCCCCCAGGAGCGCGGAGGGAATAGAGATTTTGCAGTGTCCTTCCCCTGCCACACCCACCAAGCCAGGCCCACCAAGCCACACCATGCCCACCAAGCCACGCCCACAGAACCGGTAGTAAAAAAATTTTGAATCCCACCACTGGAGACAGCCTCTTGCCCCCAACAATCTGGGTCCTCATTTTACTGACCTCGGAAGGATGGAAGGCTGAGTCAACCTTCAGCCAGACAGGATTGAACTCTAGCTGGTGGGCAGAGTTTGCCTGCAATACTGCATTCTGACCACTGTGGCATGAGGAAGGAGAATAAGAAAGGGACAGGGGAGGGAGGGAGGGAGGGAGAGTTTGCCTACAATATGGTATTCTAATCACTGTGCCACCAGGAAGGAGAATGAGAAAGAAAATAAGAGGAGGGAGGGAGGGAGGGAAGGAAGGAAGGAGGAAGGAAGAAGGGAGGAAAGAAGGAAGGAAGGAAGGAAGGAAGGAAGGAAGGAAGGAAGGAAGGAAGGAAGGAAAGGAGTAGCAATAGCACCTAAACTTATATACAGTGCTTTACAGTCCCCTCTAAGAGTCGGCCTCTTGCCCCCAACAATCTGGGCCCTCATTTTACCCTCCTTAGAAGGACAGAAGGCTGAGTCAACCTTGAGCCTGGTGGGATTCGAACTGCCAAATTGCAGGCAGCCGGCAGTCAGCAGAAGTAGCCCTGCAGTACTGCACTCTAACCACTGCACATCTAACCACTGCTTAATCGCCCTTGAAGAGGGCTACAACCTGCAACACGACCAACCACTGTGAACTGAATGCTCAGGTAAAGTGGGTGAAAAAGGTCCCCTCGGTTATTTGTGTGCTGTGGTTGAAATCTACAGAATTGGAAGACTGTCCCCCACCTGGGCAGGACTGGCTGAGAAGTGATGAACTGCGGCACCAACGAGTTCCTCATATTTTCTGAGCATTCTTCCATGGACCTCAGGACCGAGAGAAGAGTCTTCCATGAAATCTCCAAGGGGTCACCAACTTCCACAGGGGGAGCCCCAGAAGGATTAGGGCAAGCCACGGCACTCGGCTCCTGATAGTCCCCAGTTTCCAACTTGTGCTCCACAGCGGATCTCTGGATATTTTGCTCGGGGGCTGGCAATTTCTTTCGGGGGGGCTTTCCCATGGGCTCGGGTATTCACAGAGACATCCAGCTCCACCAGAAGCAGACGTAGCTCAGCTACCACGGACGCCAATCAAAACGGTGGCCTCCCATTGAAGCCTTTCCCTGCTGTGAAATTCCCCCCTCCCCTAATATTTCCTGCATTCTGAGATAACAATGGGAGACAATGGGAGGTGGCCAATGGAGTTGTGTAGATGGCAGGGTCTGTGATGTAACCCTCCAGGGTAGGATAGGAATGCCTGGTTGCGGAAGCTGCAGCTGCCTTAAAAGGCTGTGTTGTCCCACAGCCTCGAAAGCCAGAGGTTGGTCTTCAGCAGGTTCTGACCAGTTCTGGAGAACCGGTAGCGGAAATTCTGAGTCGTTCGGAGAACCGGCAAATCCCACCTCTGACTGGCCCCACCCCCATCTATTCTCTGCCTCCCATCGAGTCCCAGCTGATCGGCTGGGTCTTCTTGTGTTGCCCTACACTGGAGAATGGAGCTGGAAAGCAGGTTAGTGGGGCGGGGAGGGAATAAGGATTTTGCAGTATCCTTCCCCTGCCACATCCACCAAGCCATGCCCACAGAACCGGTAGTAAAAAAAAATTGAATCCCACCACTGCTTGAAGGGCCCTGCTGAGCTCTTTTCCATCTGCTATCCGGAAGAGCCACGTTTTCTAAATTTCAAGATCACGTGAAGCATTAATGCCACTTTATAAGGCCTTGGTAAGGCCACGCTTGGAATACTGCATCCATTTTGGTTGCCACGATGTAAGAAAAGATGTTGAGACTCTAGAAATTGTGCCGAGAAGAGCAACCAAGATGACAAGGGGACTGGAGGCTAAAACATATAAAGAACGGTTGCAGGAACTGGGTATGTCTAGTTTAATGAAAAGAAAGACTAGGGGAAACATGATAATAGTCTTCCAATAACTCTGGGGCTGCCACAAAGAAGAGGGAGTCCAGCTATTCTCGAAAGCACCTGAAGGCAGGACAAGAAGCCATGGATGGAAACTAATCAGGGAGAGAAGCAACTTAGAACTAAGGAGAAATTTCCTGACTGTGAGAACAATTAATCAGTGGAACGACTTACCTCCAGAAGTTGTAAATGCTCCAACACTGGAAGTTTTGAAGAAGATATTGGACAATGTCTGAAGTGATGTAGGGTTTCCTGCCTAAGCAAAGGGTTGGACTAGAAGACCTCCAAGGTCCCTCACAACTCTGTTATTCTATTTTTTTTAAATTACATTTATATGCCGCCCTTCTCCGGAGACTCAGGGGCTTTTGGGATACAACCCAGTGTGCTCAGCAATAGCCTTCATTCCATTGTATATGCCTGCTTATTACTAAGCGGCATTTTTACAAAGTCAGCTTATTGCCCCCAACAATCTTGGGTCCTCAATTTACCTACCCCGAGAGGATGGAAGGCTGAGTCAACCTTGAGCCTGGTGGGATTCGAGCCTGCACTAATTGCAGGCAGCTGGAGCTAGGTGTTTAACAGCCTGCACCACCAAGGCTCTTTTTTCTTTCTTGCCTGAGCTGTAGGCCTTCCCCAGAGGGATCCAGCCCCCGTAATGGATGAAGGAACACAGCTGCAGTGGGATTCAGTGTGATAGTATCCAAGATCATGTGAAGTTTTAGCACCGTTTCATGTTGCAGGAGTAAGACCACTACTCTGTCCTGTTTCGGTCAACACGATATAAAAAAAAAAGATGATGCAGCTCTGGAAAGAGTGCAGAGAAGAGCAACCAAGTTAAATTAGGAGTCTTGGAAGATAAACCTCATGATGAAGGCTGCAAGAACTGGGAATGTCTTGTCTAATGAAGAGAAGGACGAAATGACAGCCAATATTTGAGGCACTGTCACAGAGAAGAGAGAGTTGACCTACTCACCAAAGCAAGACAAGAAGTAACAGATGGAAACTTATTAAGGAGAGATCCAACCAAGAATTAAGGAGAAATTTCATGGCAGTGAGAAGAATTAACACGGGGTTAATCAACAGCTTTGCCTCCAGAAATTGTGAGCGCTCCAACACTGGAGTTTTTTAAAGAAGAGACTGGACAGCCATTTGTCTGAAATGGTCTGGGGTCTCCTGCTTGAGCAAGGGCTGGGCTAGAAGACCTCCAAGGTCCCTTCCTACTCTGTTATTCTGTATTTTTTACACCTGACAGGGAACTTCTTTTCTAGCTCGGCAAATCTAGCCGGGCAAATCTAGTTGACTAAGGTGATGGAAAGAATTATATTTAGACAGGGATTGTGCTGAAATGAGCAAATGAGCCTTGGTGGTGCAGGCTGTTAAACACCTAGCACTTAGCTCCAGCTGCCTGCAATTAGTGCAGGCTCGAATCCCACCAGGCTCAAGGTTGACTCAGCCTTCCATCCTCTCGGGGTAGGTAAATTGAGGACCCAAGATTGTTGGGGGCAATAAACTGACTTTGTAAAAATGCCACTTAGTAATAAGCAGGCATATACAATGGAAGGAAGGCTATTGCTGAGCGCATTGGGTTGTATCCCAAAAATTGTAAGCCGCCCTGAGTCTTCGGAGAAGGGCGGCATATAAATGCGAATTTTAAAAAAAATGACATTTGAAATTAGGGGTCAAGAAGATAAACCATTTTATAAGATATGGGATTTGTTTTATCAATGGTTGGATAAAAAGACTTGGTAATGTAATAGATTAAATAATTTTGTAATAGAAATTTGATAGATTAATATAAAATGTAATATAGACATATATAACCATTGGATGAAAGTGTAATATAAACTTTATAATAAAATTGAGAATATCTCGTACAAATGATGAAATAAATAGTTTAGTCATGCATAAATAATAACTGATAAATATATAAGCATGTTTTAGATTGACAGTATGAGAATTTTTTTTACAAACTGTGACGACTACAAAAGGATAACACAAAAAATCTGTAACCAACTGACATACTGTATGTATATGAAATGGAAGATGGCTTGTGTTTTTATGTTTTGTTTGTATGTTTGTCTTTAAAATAAAAACTTGTTTTTAAAAAAAGAATTATATTTAGACAGCATGTCCTGTTTGAAGAATTCCTGCTATGTTTGCTCCCCCCAAAAATAAAATCCCCTGATCAGGTAGGCCAGGGTTATAGAAGCCTAGGGAAGGAGAAGTGAGGTGGAGCAAAGGTGGTTTGTCTAGCACCCCTTTTTTTAAATATGTGGATTGAAAGAATTGGAGCAGCTTTGTTCTCTATGCGAACATATGATCTCACAATAGAAAGAAAAGATAAATTCTCTGAATGCAGGCTACCTTTCTGGGATGCAGAGCCCTGAACAACCACTAGATGGCAGCAAAGAGAGAAAGCGTAAGAATTTGCTGCCATCCGCTGGTGATCTGGATGCTGCAGCCTTCCTTGAACTTGGAGGAAAGGAACAATTTATTTTAAGGGCTGTAGGGCTTTTGAAGGAAAAGGCTGCGAGGACTCAGCTAACCGAGTCAGCAGGATCTTTGCAACTGATCTTGCCTATCTGACGTGCCCTTTTCTGGTGCAGGAAGACATCCTGGCAGAAATAAATGTGATCGTCTACACCAAAAAAATCTTACCGTCCCACAACTTCACCATATAGGGTTTTTTTGTTTGCTATTGAAAATGAATCGAACGAAATGACTTGCAGTTTTGGTCTGGTGGAAGGAAAGAAGGGAAGTGCTTGTGAAGCTAGACTTTTATTATCGTGGTTCGTCACACAGTCAGCCAGATGTGAGCTTGAAGCAGATGCCTGAGTGGTGGGTCAGGCAGAGAATGAGGGTCTTGAGGCAAAACCTCTAAGGTGCTTCCATGGTTGTGGTGGGGGTGCCGATGGCTGAGGTCTCAGAGAGCGAGAACTCAGACGAGGGGCCTGTGTGATGACAGGGATGGGGCCAGGTCCATCAGGGAGTGGAGTGCTGCCTTCAGAGATTGTGGAGGCTGGCAGCAGTGATGAAGAGGCCCCCGAGGAGCCTGTGCCCAGTGCGTGTGCACAGGGCTGCTCAAAGGAAAGAGCAGCTGCAGCAGCACGGGCAACTTGGGAGTAAGGCTGCAAGGTAATGGCCCCTCCTTTAAGAGATAAAAGCCAGCTGAGAAACCAGAGTTCTTTGCAGGAAGCAAAGAAGTTTTTGCACTCAAGCCTTGTGGACGTTCAGACTTAGTTGGTGTTTGAAGACTCTTTGTGTTTAAAATAGCTCTTGGCAACTTTATCTAGTGTTTTTGGCAGCTTTGCACAACCTTGGCAAGGCTCGTTCTTATCAGAGACTATTAGTTTGAAACAGCCTTTTAACCTTTTAACTTCACTGTCAACATCACATACAGCACACGCCATAAGACACTAAACATACTGTGTCTCATGAAGATTTACTATCTCTAACCTTTCTCTGCCCACACAGACTATTTGCCAAATATTTTTCTCTTTAAGTTCTGAACTGAAATCCGATTTGTAAAGATTACAGTATAAGCAGAGCACTGTCTCCATCTTGTGGTCTGTTGGGACATCACGTGTATTTTTTGCAAATTGGGTTTTATAGTACACTAGCTCAATACCCGTGCTTTGCTACTAAACTGTGATCGGACTGTTTTTGGGGAGGAAAATAAGGGGTGGGGGGAATTCAGCCTCTGCTTACCAGCATCCATTGGTATTCATCTGGCTAGCGTCCTGTCAATGTGTGAGAAGTGAGGGCTGTTTGGAAACTGAAACAGTATTTGCTGTGTAAGCAAGGAGACAGCAAGGAACCTGGGCACGGCTTAGCTCAACTGTTCTGTACTAAAGCTGCTGAGTGCTGTGAAACTGAAACTCCTCCCCTCTGCTTGTGTTTTGCATTTGGAACAGATTTCTTTCCAGGTGGGGAGGGGGAGTAGAACTCCTTAGCATCAGAGCGTGTTAATAATAATATAGGAAATGCTATTGCTCTGATGGTCATTTGGAAAAATCCTTTCTTAGTGAGCACCTAGAAGCCAAGAGGAACATATGTGCCAAATTTCAAGTTTGTAGGCTTTACGGTTCTGGAGATTTCGTGATGATGCGTGAGGGGTATTTTGCTTTTATATATATATTTCTATCTGTCAACATCTCTGTCATCCATCCATCCATCCATCCATTTTTCTCTCTCTCTCTCTGGAGGCCATTTATAGACCTTGTTTGAGAAAGATAAAAAAGTTCTGACTTTAGGATTTGATGAATCCATTATAGAAACATTGTGTATTTTCATTCTTATTATTCTATGTACACTATATTTTTTTGTTTGTTTAAACAGAGATTATTTTGTTATAGAATAATTGTTGTGATTAGAAATATATATATATATGTTTTGGTTTGGTTTGGTTTTCAGAGGCCACTTGATTATGTATTTGCCAAACTTAAGTCAGAAGTCAATTTTAAAAAATTTTCCCATCACTTAACCTTTCCCCATTTTTGAATCCCTCCCCTTTTCTATTTTTCTATTATTTTGTGTTTGTTCTCTCTCTTTGTAACTTATAGTACAGTTGACTGTAAACATAGATAGAAATCACCTAGCACAAGCGGCTTATTTTTTCTAAAAATATTTTATTTCATTGTCTAAAGTCACAATGTTTGGTCACTACATTCCGTATTTCATTCAAAGAGCGAGTAATGCTTGCAAGGACTAGAAGCTGAACACGCATTTGATTGGTCAGGAAAACAACAGTTGTAAATTGATGGCAATGACCGTGTTTTCTATCAGAAGTAAAATCAAGGAGGGAGTAACAAGCTACCTCCTGGCACACTGTCTTCACAGCGGTTTTAAAACACATTCTCTAGAGCCATGTTTCTCAACTGTAACTTTTAAGATGTGTGGACTTCAACTCCCAGAATTCCTCAGGGTTTGGCTGGGGGAATTCTGGGAGTTGAAGTCCACACATCTTAAAAGTTGCCAAGGTTGAGAAACTCGGCTCTAGACAGTCAACAGATGCTCTGAACCTCTGTTGCTGGTTATACAATCCTCAAAAGCCAGAATTGGCCAAAAACTGGGATAAAACTAGAAAGATTGGGTTGCGTTATCGGCCAACTCTTTGAGGGAAAGAAGATGGAACTCATGGCATTAGGACTTGGATATTTTGAGGGACAATAAATAAAGCCATGGCGTTACTGCTGGGTATTTTAAGGGACAATAGTCCCATTTTACAGGACTCATTTTTAAAAGGCAAAGCTTTTTTTTCCAAACTGGGATGCCTTTATTGCCTTTATATTTTTTTAAAAATGAATGTCTCCTCTGTTCCACTTCAACCTGCAGCCTTCTTGTGTCAGCCTAAGACCTTCTTAGGTACCGACACAAGGTGGGTGCAAAGGTTTCACTTTGGCCAGTCTGGAGAGGCCAAGCCGGAGACCGTGAACTGGTGATCTAACAGGAGTTCTTCCCAAGGGGCTGGTTTTGCTTCCAGATGCACCTGAAACAAATGCAAAAAAACAACAATATGGGTCCATCACGATTACGTGAGTTGGGACCCTGCAAACAGCCATAAATAAGGGCGGCTGCCGAGCCCCAAAATGGATCAGGTGCCTGTGTGGAATTCCTCCTCTCCCAGTTGTCATTTACTCCGAGTTGTATTTTTGGGGATGGTGGTGTGTTGACACCGGGCATGGCACAAAAGTTTGGACCAGTGGCTAAGGCACCAGGCTAGAAAGTGGGAAATGGTGAGTTCTAATCCTGCCTTAGCCATGAAAGCCAGCTGGGTGACTTTGGGCCAGGCCCTCCCTCCCTCCCTCCCAGCCCAGTCCACCTCCCAGGGTGGTTGTTGTGGGAAAAATAAGAGGAGGAAGGTGTGCTGGATATGTTCACCATGTTATGTGTAAAAATAATAAAAGTGAGATACAAACAAACAAACCAATAAAAATAAATAAATAAGCTCATTTTCAGGATTAATTCCTCAGAGCCCACACTGTTTACCTATTTTTTCTCCCCAAAATACCCCAAGTTCCCAGAGCTTCCTGATTCAAAGGTGTGGGGGACACAGACAACAGCCTTGGTCTCTGGTCCAGCTGTGCTACATTGTCTGCAATGAGAAATGCCTCATTGCTATGTCCCCGAGACGTTTTCTTTCTGAACCCAAATGCCTGGACAGACAAGAGACGGGGTCATTCTGAACCAGTGTGAACATACCTGGGGGTGTCCAGCTGGGCTTCTTGGTCACTGAAGGGCTTGAGGTCTTCAAAGGCTTCCCAACTGATTCTGAAGAACCTAATTCAATCTCCAAAGGTGGCTGAGAGTTTTCCTGATCTAATTGTGAGATTGAAAGATGAAAAAGTAACGAACGGATGGATGGTTACCAAATGCTTCGGGTGGCCCCTGACCTCCGCTCCTTCTGCCGGGACCTCAAAACCTGGTTGTTCCAATGTGCTGACCTGGGCTGAGGGTGGGGAGGGGAGTTTTAGATGATGGTTTTATTGTTTTTAGTTTTTAATTGGGTTTCTTATTTAATATTTTTTTAATTGTATATTTTGTATTGTTTTATGATTGTACGCCGCCCCGAGTCCTTCGGGAGATGGGGCGGGTTAAAAATCCAATTAATAAAAATAAAATAAAATAATAAACAACTCCAGCCTTTAAGAAATGTAAAATAAAATAAAAAGAAAAATAAATTAAAAAAAGAAAAGTAATGCAGATTACATACATTTTCCCAGAACAGAAGAAGCTTCTCGCATGAGAAGCGAAACATTTTCAAAGAAAAAAACAACAAAGCCCAATTGCCTTTTGAAAAAAAAAACGAACCTTGGGATTTGCCCAGGTTGCAGTTCTGTTTGTTATATTGACAATAGGGAACTGAGAAGAGATTATTTTAACACACAGCTTCATTGTAACACACTAAATAAATATTTTAATGCTATACTTGTTTCATTCTGTTTGCAGGGAAATCTTTTTCTAGAATATAATTCTATTCGCTGTGCTAGCTCAAAATTATTCGGAGGAAGGTATTGTGCATGTCGGTATGAAATTACTGAGTTTAAAAATGTGGTGAAATACAATGTTCATATGCATAGTTACAATCAAGCTGCTAGGCATAAAATGCAACTTAAGACAAACAAGGGAGAAAACCCCAAGAGGCAAACTTCAGGCACAGGGAAAGAATGCTGCATGCCACCCTCAGGTCAATCTTACTGGCACATAGATTTTCATCGTTGTCCGTCTCTGGTGTGCACAACACAGTTTCCTGTTTGAAATCCTCTATGGCTGCCTTAGGTTCAGCACGATCATCTAGAATTGAAATCAAACAGTGAAGACGATGCTTCAGAATAAAAGAGAGAGTCAAAGAAGACTCTGTGGCTTCTGGTTGAGCTTTTCTTGCACGTACACCCCCTACAACAACAAGGGCTCAAAATGTCTAACCCACCTTCCATTCACTGAGAAATCACTACCACTCGGACAGTAAACTGAACTGGACATGTTTTCACTAAACAACATTGGGAATTTAGATGAAGGATATAAACCATCGTACTTATGGGCCCAGAGACTAGAGCCGTGATGGTGAACCTATGACACATGAGCCCCAGCCAAACTTACCTGCTCTGCGCATACACGCACCTCCCAGCTGATTTTCAGCCTGTTTGAGGCCGCTTTCGCCTTCCCGGAGGCTCGAGGGAAATACCAGAAGTGCCAAAACGGGCCTGTTTTTCGGCCTCCCGAGGCTGCAGAGGCTTCCCTTGAGCCTCTGGGAAGGCGAAAATGGCATCAAACAGGCCGAAAATCAGCTGGGAGACGCATGCATGCACAGTGCAGGTAAGGGGGCAGGGCGGGGGTGTTGAGCATGCATGCGCAGGGGGGTGGGGTGCATTGCATTGTGGGTGCCAGCACGCACATGATAGCATGCGCACGCTTTCAGCACACCACAACAAAAAGGTTTGCCATCACTGGACTAGAATTCTGGACCACTCAAAATAAAATTAACTCATATAAAAGTTCTTGTCAATGTGGAAAGAAGATAATGGAGAATCTGGATGTCTTAGGCACTTGCAAATAAGAGGTATTTGCACATACATATATTCATTTCCATAATATACCACAGCCGCTTGCAATTAAACCATGACTTCTCACTCTGGTTTACTATCATCAGAACATTCATTTTTTTCCTGGGGTCATGTTATCCCCTTTTGTGACTTTCAGAAAATGGGGAAACCAGATTCACTTGACAACTGTGTAACTAACTTAACTGCAGTGATTCACTTAACAACTGTAGCAAGAACGGTCACACAATGGGGCAAAACTCACTTAATCATCTCACTTAGTAACAGAAATTTTGGGTTCAATTAGGGGTCATAAGTTGAGGATTACCTGCACAGTATCAGATTTGATTCCTGGCACTTCAAGGGATGCTGCCCCTGACTGGCAGAAGTAGCAATCCTGAAACATGCTACTTTCTGTATAACTTGACTATTCTATCAGCTCAAAGTAAGGCAAGAAATAAACAATTTCAAGAAATAACTTATTGCTACTCCAAAAGATGTAAATAAAAATGGTATTTTTATCTCGAGAGTTTAAGAATCACCTTTTTTCTGAATGCTATCTTTGTTTCCCAAATATTCATTCAGAGACAGAGCTAAGGTAACTTCCAAGTCTCTCTGGAAAAGTTTCTCACGGAGGGGAACTCTGCAACAAAAAACAAGGCAGAATTATTATTTTTTAGTTGGGCAAAGGACACTCCAATGTTCAGCCATTGCCTATCCCAATCAGAAACAAATGATGTCATTAAAGTTCAGTCACAACAACAGAATAACTTTTGCTAAACCAGCTGGTCCAATAAAGTAAGCAGCACACCTATGCTACTCTTTGATAACAGAATGAGCAATCTTGTAGAGTAGCTGGTAATAAAGGGATAACTACTACAATTAGGATTTTGCGGTATTTTTCCACACTTTTGAAGGGAAGACAACATCACAATTTCTTATGATTTAGAAACCACATTTCGACTGATGGATCCTAAGGCTGCAATTCCTTTTCAACAGCTGCTTGCTGTTCATGGCAAGTTTGCAATCAACTCCATCAAATATAAATAATAGTAGATATCTATATATCTATATCTATACATTACATATATACAAATACACACATATTCACACACACACACACACACATATTTTCATATACAATACATACATATAGTCACACTATTTTACACACACACATTCATATACAATACACACACATACATATATATATCCATATACACATATATTCATGTATGTGTATGTGTATATATATATTCATATACAATATACACATATAATATGTACACAATATATGTATATTCATACATATACATATATATTCACATACAATACACACACACATATATATACACCCACATACACATACACACATACACACATATATATGTATATTCATATACAATACTCACATATCTATATATACATATATATGCATATATATAACATATCCATATATATGTACAGACACACACACACATGTAAGATCATATATACAATATAGAAACCTCTACCTAAACTTCACACAGCCTTCTTCACATTCTCTCTCTGCCTCACCTCTTCCCGGCGGGGCGAGCCTTCTTCGGCGGCGCGGCGAAGTCTTCGTCTGCGGGCGGGGACAGAGGTGGGGGGGCTCGTCAGGCCGTCACCGAGACCCCCGCCCTCCCCCGCTCCCCTCCTTGCTCGCTCCCCGACTCACCCCCGTCGCTGTCCTGGAACGGGGCTGCAGGGACCGCCCTCCCGCTCCGGCCGCTCCTGCCGGGGAAGCGCAGCGGTCACAGGGGGTCCTCGGCCGCCCGCTTCCCCTCCTTCCCGAACCCGCCTACCCCCCACCCCACCCCCGGTCCCCGTCCCCCCAGGTTTCCCCGGAGCCCACCTTCGCGCCATAACCACCGCCGGCGGAAACGGAAGTGGGGGGACCGACCTCCGCGGGGGCTTCCGGCTACGGAAAGCGGCGGGACACTCCAACGGGCGCGGGTTCTGGTTACGTCACTCCTCTCGGCTCCGCCCCCTTTTCCCAAGTGGTTTGTCTGACTTCAGAATCTCCTGGGGAAACATTCACATCCTAATTCTAATTCTAATTCTAATTCTAATTCTAATTCTAATTCTAATTCTAATTCTAATTCTAATTCTAATTCTAATTATATGCTTTATTCATTAAACATGAAGTTAGTAATAATAATAATAGTAGTAGTAGTAATAGTAATAATAGAGATAGAGTTAGAATTTAGATGTGAATGTTATTATTATTATTACTATTATTATTATTACTATTATTATTATTATTGCTTTTTCTTATTGCTTCGGGTTGGGGAAGGTCTTTTTTTGAGGCGGGGTGGCTCCCACTCTTTCACTCCGAGGTCTATGTGAACCTTGGTTTTTAAAAGATGGGACATCCGAGTTCATACTACATTTGCAGGAACTGGGTGCACCTAACAGTAGTGAAAAGAAGGACTAGAGGTGACATGACAGCTGTCTTCTAGTTTTGGTCGTATTATTAAAAATGTATTGAGACACTGGAAAAAAAGAGCAATAAAGATGATTAGGGAACTAGAGGCTAAAACATGAAAAACAGTTGCAGTAGTTGGGTATGACCAGTCTGGAGAAAAGAAGGACTAAGGGAGACATGATAGCATTGTTTCAATATCTAAGGGGCTGCCACAAAGAAGCGGGGGGGTCAAGCTAGCATAGAATTATTTATTGGCCAAGTGTGATTGGACACACAAGGAATTTGTCTTGGTGCAAATGCTCTCAGTGTACATAAAAGAAAAGATACATTCGTCAAGAGTCAAGAATCATCAGGGACAACACTGAATGATAGTCATAGGGTACAATCAGCAATCAAATCATACTAGGAAACAGTCAATATAAATCGTAAGGATACAAGTGACAAAGTTACAGTCGTACAGTCACAAGTGGGAGAGGATGGGTGATAAGGAGTGATGAGAAGATTAATAGTAATAGTAGTGCAGACTTAATAAATAGTTGAACAGTGTTGAGGGAATTATTTGTTTAGCAGAGTGCTGGCGTTCAGGGATAAAACTGTCCTTGTGTCTAGTTTTTCTGGTGTGCAGGGCTCTATAGTGTTGTTTTGAGGGAAGGAGTTGAAACAGTTTATGTCCGGGATGTGAGGGGTCTGTAGATATTTTCACAGCCCTCTTTTTGACTCGTGCAGTATACAGGTCCTCAATGGAAGGCAGGTTGGTAGTAATTTTGGCAGGTTGGTAGTAATTGTGGCAGGTTGGAAGTAATTGTTACTAGCTAGTAACAATTGCTAGTGTCCAAAGCACCATAAGGCAGGACAAGAAATGATGGATAGAAACTTGAAATCTAGTTTAGGAAAACTGGAGATGCCCCAAAATCTCTTTCAGAGTTCTGAGATCAACAGCAAGGAGTTCGATTCATGAGGATCTAGCTCCTTCTGTCTTCTTTTTAGAAAAGAGAGTGCAACTCCCAACTGTCTGCAAATTGTTGTCCATAAATTATCTCAGGGCTTTCATGATGCTCCAGAGAGAGGAAACATCTGGCCAGCTGGAATCCTGCCCACCTCCCTTCATCTTACAGAGATTTATAGGGCTGATGTATTTTGGTTCCTACATATCAAACATTTCTTGAGCGTTCTCATATGTGAGGTAAAGGGACTCAGAAGGCGGAACAAGCTGCATATAGTAATTAGCAAGCAAGACCACACCTGGAATATTGCATCCAGTTTTGGTCACCAGATTGTTAAAAAGATGTTGAGACTCTGGAAAGAGGGGCGAGAAGAGCAACGAAGATGATTAAGAGCTTGGAAACTAAAACATATGATGATCAGTTGCAGGAATTGGGTATGGCTAGTGAAAAGAAGGACTAGCAATGTCCTTGATAGCAATGTCCCAATATCTAAGGGGCTGCCACAAAGAAGGGGAGGGGGTGTCAACATATTTTCCAAAGCACCAGAAAGCAGGACAAGAAGCAATGGATGGAAACTAATCAAGGAGAGAAGCGACCTAGAACTAAGGAAAAATTTCCTGTCAGAACCATCCATCAATGGAATGATTTGCCTTCAGAAGGTGTGGATTGCATCATCCCTGGAGGGTTTAAAGAAGAGACTGGACAGCCACTTGTCTGAAATGGTAAAGGGTCTCCTACTTGAGCAGGGGTTTGGATTAGAAGACCTCAAAGGTCCCTTCCAGCTTCTGTTATGTCCTAATCAGCAATGGGAGTTCTCCATTTCTGCTTCCCTCAAGTCTATGAGAACCTCTCTTTTTCTCTGCACTAAAATGGACAATCTCCCTGCTTGCAAATAGATTAGTGGAAACCTTAGTGCTTCCTTTATTCAAATAGTTGGGCCAAAAATAAAGTCGTTTGGTGTGTTTCTGACCCTAACCCTAACCCTTCAGGGGTTCAGCCTCAGGTCCACCCGTGTCCACTTCAGAGGCCGTTTGAGCCAAGAGTGTGTAGCATTCTCTGACTTTTCCCTCTGCTTCACAGCCAGGGCCATGACGTTACAAGTGGCTGGAATGTGGTTTAAGCCCATTAAATTGTTCTTAGATATCATTCCGTTCTCTCCTCTGTACAATTCGATGGGCAAGAAGAAACAAAACTTTCTCTCAACATTCTTATGTAAGTCAACTTAAGGGGAAAAAAAATCCATTTCCTGTTATGATACCTCCGTCAATATTTTAAAATGTAAATGTTCCAAAAGATTATATTTTTTTCCCTCCCCAGATTACCTCTGGAGGTTTACGTTCTGTCTGCTGTCATTTGTCAAAGAGGTTTATTTTTATTTATGACGTAGCCAAGAATGTCCCGCAGACTCAGTTGTCCAGGTGCTGCATCCTCTTACGTCCAGAAAGTCCTTTTATGGCATCGGCTGTTGATCTCCCTGATTGCAAAATATCTTGTTCTTCAACCATCAGGATCTTCCTTTTTTTGAGGGAGAAAGAGAGTGTGTTTCCTTTTGGCCACTTGCAGATTGAAACACCCACTTAACATGTGAGCCAGAGGACATGTAGGCAGGTAAATTATAACGGAAATCCCACATTTCTTCCGCTGAGTCTGGGAGAAGAAGAAAAAAAAATACTACGTCTGTATTGGGCTGTCTAGCTTTCTTCGGTCTGATTCATACGCTGCCCAAACCTCAGGGTAAAAGTAAATAGACGCTGAGGATTTGCATCATGAGAAAATTGCTTTTAAATGCTTCCAGCTTACAAGATGTTTTGTGGTTTGATCTTTCGTACCGATTCACTGCTGCTAATTCGCTTAATCCACAGAAGGGAGAGATTTTAATGGTTGCTAACCCTGTTTGTCCTGCCATGGCCAAACAATAAATCAGCTTGGTTAAACATGTGTAGAAGAGACAGAACAGAATAACAGAGTTTGAAGGGACCTTGTAGGTCATCTAGTCCATCTTTATATCAAATATAAAGAGAGGAAGGGGTCAATCTATTTTCCAAAGCACCTGAAGGCCAGACAAGGAATAACGGATGGGAACTGATCAGGGAGAGATTCAACCTGGAAATAAGGAGACATTTTCTGACTGTTAGAACAATTAAGCAATGGAATGACTTGCCTCCAGAAGTTGTGGGTACTCCATTTCTGGAGGTTTTTAAGATGAGATTGGACAACCATTTGTCTCAAATGGATAAAGAACATAACAGAGTTGGAAGGGACCTTGTAGGACATCTAGTCCAGCCCCCTTCCCAAGCAGGAGACCCTACACCATTTCTGACAAATGGCAGTCCAATCTCTTCTTGAAAGTCTCAAGTGATGGCGCTCCCACAACTTCCGAGGGCAACTTCTGTTCCATGGGTTGATTGTTCTCCCTGTCAGAAAGTTTCTCCTTATTTCCAGGTTAAATCTCTCCTTGTTCAGTTTCCATCCATTATTCCTTGTCTGTCAGGTGCCTTGGAAAATCGCTTGACCCCTTCCTCCTCTCTGTGGCAGCCCCTCAAATATTGGAAGACTGCTATCCTGTCTCCCCTGGTCCTTCTCCTCACTAGACTAGCCAAGACAAAAGTATCTGTTGGGAAGTAGATAGAGTAGAGGGATCAAGAGTAAAGCTAGCGTGGAGTCAATGCGTAACTGCAAAAAGGGCAAAAGCCGACACAACTCCCTTGGATCTAATTGGTGCCAAGGGAAGGCTAGTGGACTGGGGAGATTCCTGTAGTATAGCCTGAAATTAATAGAGTAGTTAGCTCAAACTCTGCACCTGTGGTTGTTCAATTGAAATTACAATTAGGAAAATAGGTGGTTTGTGGTGTATGCTGCTTGTTCTAAGATGTCTCAGACAGAGACCCACTCATTTGTTGTACTATCCCACTGAGTTATTGTCCGTGTTTGGGGTTTTCCTCCCCCCCGCCCAAAAAAGAAGAGCAATTAATATTTTTAGGAATTTTAAGGTAACCATAATGTCGAAGGTCCACATACAGTCAGACTGTGGATTTGGCAACACCTGCATTGCAGGCTGATATTCAGTGATGGCTTCATCTGTTTCGTGTTGGTTAGCAGAACCAGGAAGTCTGCTCTGTGTGGGTTGTGTGACAGAGAAAAACTCCCCAAATACAGTCACTGCAGGATGTGAGATTTAACAACCCTTGGGCTAGGGAGCAATCGCTCCAGAGTACATGCGGTTGACTCCCATCTGTAATTATGCCTAGAATATACTAGCTATAGAAAGGGCCCACCTTCACATCTTCACTTACTAACACACGGACTTCCTAGATCCTCTGTTTACGTCCATGCTAAAAAGAAAGTGTACAGACAGTGTTTGTTTGGATAGCACATTCTGTCAGAGGGGAACCTTGGGAAATATTTGCCATCCTTCCCTTGGCAAATATATTAGCCTGCGGTCCATTGGTGTATGAAACAGTTCTGCTTATCTTTTTATATTTTTAGAACATGTCGTTAGCAGCTTTCATGAACGGTCACCATTTCCGGGTTGGTCAGATTTGGAGTTCAGCTCATTTCTGTTTGTTTTAACTTCCGTTCTTGTTTGAACAAGTAGATCCTTCAGAATAAGGATAAAGTTCGGGACAAACCTGGAATTATTGAAGTAGATTGTTAAGAGAGATTAGGTTTCTTTTTTTTCTTTTCTTTTAGTATTAATTTTTTAAATTAATTACATTTTTAGTGCTTAATAAACATCGTGTTGCCTGGGTATTTAATTTGCTTAACAATACATATTCCATTCTTTAATCGCCACCCCTATTTTCCAACCACTGATCAAACAGATTCCATGTTTGATAATATTCTGTATCTTCTTTCTGTTTCATAGAGATTAGTCTTCAGAGCATGGAGCTCAAAGCAAGAATTTGGGGTTGCCGTCAGAATTGCGTTTATCCTAATTTTGCCTGCTGTTTTCTCTTCCTTCTATCCTTCATCTCCTAAGTCAGTGGTGGCTAACCTTTTGGAGCTCCTGTGCCAAAAATTGTGCTCACGCTTGCATGCTCGTGCTTGCGTGCCAGCACCCAGAAGGCAATGCGCCCCCCATGCCCCCTATGCATGAGCGTGCAATCCCCACCACCACCCCCTTACCTGCACTGCGCCTCACAGCTGATTTTCGGTTTGAGGCTTTTTTCAGCCTGCCAAAGCCTTGAGGAAGGTTTGAGGAAGGCTACTGCAAGCTTTGCAGGCCGAAAACTAGCCCCGTTTCATCACTTCCTGTTTTTCCGAAAATACCGGAAGTGACAAAATGGGGCTAGTTTTCGGCCTGCAAAGCTTGCAGAAGACTTCCTCAAGCCTTCCTGAAGCCTTTGGGAGGCCAAAAAAGGCCTCAAACCAGCCGAAAATCAGCTGTGAGGTGTGCACATGCGCAGTGAGGTAAGTTTGCCTGCAGCTCGCATTCTGGCACAAATGGTTCTGAGTGCCACCTGTGGCACGCATGCCATAGGTTTGCCATTATGGTTCTAAATGCTCCAATTTTGAGAAAATGGTATATCTTCTGAAATTTTACCTTATCAGCTAAAACTGCACTACAAAGTCCTCAACTAACAATTGTAATTGAGCCCCAAGTGTTGCAGTTGTTAAGATAGTCAGACGCAGGGGTGGGATTCAAAAATCCCGGCAACCAGTTAGCTGCCCATTTGCTGGGTGGACGTGGCCATGGTCGGCGTGGCCTACCAGAACTTCCGGGAGAGATGGTTTTGTGCCTTCCCCAGAGTCCGGAGGCTTCCCTCAGGCCTCTGGGAGGGCAAAAACAGCCTCCCCTGGACTCTGGACACCCTCTGGAAGCCGGAAACAAGCCTGCTTCTGGACTCCCGGAAGGCCCGTTTTTCCCCCTCCCAGAGCCTCCGCACAGATCCTGCTCCGAAAATGGGCCGTGTGGAGACTCCTGGGAGGGGTGGGGTGGGGTGGATGGGGCCAGCCGGTCAGTTCAAATACTGGTTCGGTGAACCAGATGCAAATTTAACATCTGGTTCACCTGAACCAGCCTGAACCGGCTGAATCCCACCTCTGCATTTATCTTAATTTTGCCCGCTGTTTTTTCTTTCCTTCTATCCTCCATCTCCCAAATGCTCCAGTTTCGAGAGACTGATATATCTTCTGAAATCTTACCTTATCTGTTAAAACTGCACTACAAAGTTATCAACTAACAACTGCAATTGAGCCCCAAATGTTGCAGTTGCTAAGTTGGTCATACGGTTGTTAAGTGAATCTGGCTTCCCCGTTGACTTTGCTTGTCAGAAGGTGATCGCTGGCCACCGTCACAAATACGAGCCAGTTGCCCAAAGGCTGCAACGGTCATTAGTGTGAAACACCGTCATAAGCAGGGATGGGATTCAACCGGTATTTACCGGTTTGGTGACTACGGCTTGTCGCGATGTGAAGAAGAAAAGAGAGGGGGCAGAGGGAAAGAGGGGGAAGAGAGAGAGAAGGAAAGAAAGAGAGAGGGCAGGGGGAAAGAGAGAGAGAAAGAGAGGTAGAGGGAAAGAGAAAGAGCACAGGGGGAAGAGGGGGAAGAAAGAGAGAAAGAGAGAGAAAGAGGGAGTGAGAAAGAGGGAGAGAGAAAGAGAGGGTGGAGGGAAAGATGGGAAGAGAAAGAGAAGGGGGAGAGAGAAAGAGAGAGGGGAGGGGAAAAGAAGGGGGGAAAGAGAGAGGGAGAGAAGAGAAGAGAGAAAGAGAGGGCCAATCACCAGGAGATGGTGAGTTCTAGTTCTCCCTTAGGCATGAAATTGACTGGGTGATTTTGGGCCAATCACCAGGAGATGGCGAGTTCTAGTCCCGCCTTAGGCATGAAAGCCAATTGGGTGATTTTGGCCCAATCACCAGGAGATGGAGAGTTCTAGTTCTACCTTAGGCATGAAACTGACTGGATGATTTTGGTCAATCACCAGGAGATGGAGAGTTCTAGTTCTCCCTTAGGCATGAAATTGACTGGGTGATTTTGGGCCAATCACCAGGAGATGGCGAGTTCTAGTCCCGCCTTAGGCATGAAAGCCAATTGGGTGATTTTGGCCCAATCACCAGGAGATGGAGAGTTCTAGTTCTACCTTAGGCATGAAACTGACTGGATGATTTTGGGTCAATCACCAGGAGATGGTGAGTTCTAGTTCTACCTTAGGCATGAAAGCCAACTGGGTGACTTTAGGGCAATCACCAGGACATAGAAAATTCTAGTCCCACTTTAGGCAGGACAGGAAGTTGGGTGCCTTTGAGCCAGTCAATCTCTCTCAATCCAGCCCACCACACAGGGTGGTTATTGGGGGGAAAGGACGAAGATTATTAGTTATGCTCACCACCCTGAGTTATTTATAACTATAATAAAATGGGAAAGAAATATCTAACTAAATACACTTGCAAGCCACTTGTTCAGCCAAGATCTGCTGCCTTTCTGGAACATGGTTTGCAACACACATCCAATTCTTCACATTCAGCTGATGTGAATATGATAACTGCTGCTTCAGCAGGAGTTATCATTAAAGTTACACCAAGGGTATTTCCTTTTGATCTCTAACTCTGACCCCTCAGGACGTCAGTGCTTCAGGCCATTCAGGGGCTGCAAAAGGCTACCAGGACGCTTTTAAAAGTTTTTAAAAAAAACAGATGGAGGGGAGGAAACGGAAGAACAAGAATGAGATTTGAGTGACAAAAGTCATAGATAACTAAGAAAGGGGGAGACACCTGCATTCCTCAAGGCTGAATCAGCCTTCTTCCAAGGTGAGTAAAATGAAGACCCAGATTGTTGGGGGCAAGAGGCTGACTCTGTAAACTGCTTAGAGAGGACTGTAAAGCACTGTGAAGCGGTATATAAGTCTAAGTGTTATTGTCCCTTCCTTCCTTCCTTCCTTCCTTCCTTCCTTCCTTCCTTCCTTCCTTCCTTCCTTCCTTCCCTTTCTTTCCCATTCACCTTCCTGGTGGCACAATGGTTAGAATACCGCACTGCAGGCTGACTCTGCCCACTGCCAGGAGTTCAATCCTGACCAACTCCAGGTTGACTCAGCCTTCCATCCTTCCGAAGTGGGTAAAATGAGGACCCAGATTGTTGGGGGCAATAGGCTGACTCTGTAAACCACTTAGAGAGGGCTGTGAAGTACTATGAAGCAGTATATAAGTCTTTTTTTATTTTTTTAGTATTTTTTTTTATTCATATACATTTTGAATACAGTGTATTTGTCAGGGCATATCATTTACGTAAATGACAAAGAAAAAACAAACAGGAGTAATAATACACCAGTAACAAGAGTGATAATATAACAGAATAATTTTAACTAGTTTTCTCTTTATATTAGTTTATTTGTAATTCTGTTGATTATATTAGCATATTCATAATAGTAAACCATCTTTATATTTAATTCTTACACGGCATTTCATCTCATTTCTACCTCTTGTCTCTAACCACTCATAAAATCTATTCCATGTTAAATAATATTCTGTGTTCTTCTTTATCCTTTATTTTTAATGTCGGTCTATCTATCTCTGCACAGTCTAATATTTTTCGAATTACATTCCTCATTTGTAGAAAAAGTACAGAGAAGAGCAACCAGGATGATTAGGGGACTGGAGGCTACAGCATACAATGAACGGTTGCAGGATCTGGGCTTGGCTAGTCTAGGGAAGAGAAGGACCAGGGGAGACAGGATAGCAGTCTTCCAATATTTGAGGGGCTGCCACAGAGAGGAGGAAGGGGTCAAGCTATTTTCTAAAGTGCCTGAAAACCAGGCAAGGAATAATGGATGGAAACTGAACAAGGAGAGATTTAACCTGGAAATAAGGAGAAACTTTCTGACAGGGAGAACAATCAACCCATGGAACAGAAGTTGCCCTCGGAAGTTGTGGGAGCGCCATCACTTGAGACTTTCAAGAAGAGACTGGACTGCCATTTGTCAGAAATGGTGTAGGGTCTCCCGCTTGGGTGGGGGGTTGGACTAGATGACCTACAAGGTCCCTTCCAACTCTGATTATCTGTTATCTGTTATCTAATGGAGTGTATAAAGTGGTATCTAAGTCTAAGTGCATTTGTCCTGCCTTTAAACAACCAGGCGAAGTTTGATCAGTGCCTCCAAAAAGCTTATTTGGGAAAGTGCCTCCCCTTCCACTTCTTCCTGAGATCTGAGGGCGCTCCTAAAATATTGTCTCTGCTAAAAAAAAGAAAGAAAGAAGGGGGGAACCAAGGGTGTCTCTTCCTTTCTCCCGCCCCTTCCACCCATTCCTCCTCCACCGTCCTGCATAAAGCCAGGGCCGAAGGACCAGGACGCCCAGCATCTGCGAGTGGCCAGCACAGGAGAAGAAGGACCAAAACCGCCTCCCCTTCCACTTCTTCCTGAGATCTGAGGGCGCTCCTAAAATATTGTCTCTGCTAAAAAAAAGAAAGAAAGAAGGGGGGAACCAAGGGTGTCTCTTCCTTTCTCCCGCCCCCCTTCCACCCATTCCCCTCCCCTCCAGCCGTCCTGCATAAAGCCAGGGCCGAAGGACCAGGACGCCCAGCATCTGCGAGTGGCCAGCACAGGAGAAGAAGGACCAAAACCGCCTCTCGGCTCCTGCAACTTCCAAGCCAAGCGAGCAACCATGATGCGCCCCGTCCCGGCTCCAGCCTTTCTCCGCGCCTTCAGGCTCCTGCTGCCGCTGGCCGCCTGGGGCTTGGGGGGTCCCGCCGCCGCCTCCCCCATCTGGAGCAACGCCGACGAACTGGTGCACCTCTACACCTCCGGCTCCAGGAGGAGCTTCCACCTGCAGATCCATCCCGACGGACGCGTGGATGGCAGCCCGTCCCAGACCGTGCATAGTAAGTGCCCGGGCGGAACTGCGAGGCTGATGCGGGAGGGATGGAAGGGGTCGGGAAACATGTTCAGGAGCACCCGGGAGGCTCCAGAGTGCTAGGAATTCAATAACGGAGTTGGAAGGGCCCTTGAAGGTCTTCTAGTCCATTCCCTTCTGCTCAAGCAGTAATCAAGTGACAGTGAAACGATCAACAGAGTATAGTATGTCCCTGGAGGAGCTGGGAGGCTGGCTGATGCGGGCGGGGTAGAGGGAGTGGGGAGCATGTCCAGGAGGCTCCAGAGTGCTAGGAATTCAATAACGGAGTTGGAAGGGCCCTTGAAGGTCTTCCACTGGCTCAACTGGCTTTCATGGCTAAAGCAGAACTTGAACTCACAGTTTCCCACTTCCTTTCTTTCTTTAATATACTTTATTAACCTTTTATAATTTTAAAAAAGTCAAACAACAACAACAAAATAGATCTTATACTAACAGTTTGTGACATTTGCCTTATCCTAATATTTTGTGCATTATTTACAAATATACAAAATTGTGCAAACATAGATCATTCACTTATCTAGTACTTATCTCTATTTATTTACAATCCATTTATCTATCCACCAGTCTGTCTTTGCTCAATCCAATCGTACCATTTTCCCCACACCTTGTAGTAATCAAATTCCTCTTTTTCCTGTAGGCTCAAGGTTAATTTGTCCATCTTGTTATTTTTTGAATGGTCAATTCCTCTGGTGGTATACATGTGTGTTTCCAACATTGGACATTGGACAATCCTGGCTACAGTTAAAATGTGCAATATTAAATATTTTATATTTCTCTCATACTTCTTTCTACAGTTTCCCACTTTCTAATCTGGTGCCTTAGCCACTAGCGTACACCAAACAGGTAGTAATCCCAGGCAATCCAACAGTACAGTAATCTCATCCAGGGATACAATCTTAAGAGGAAATCTCTCAGGATCTATTACTAAGAGATATCCATCTCATACAGCAGCTGAATGGGAAACCTTTGGACAAGGAACAAAAAAGTAGATAAATTAAGGTCCTCCTTATCCAAGTTTATTTTTAAGTATGGATAGATAAATAATAATAATTAGAGAAAAGTGGATCTCTATGCTACTAAAACTCTTGGAGTCTGAAACGTTTAACTAAGCAAAAATAAGCTGACTTTGTAAAAATGCCACTTAGTAATATTGCTGAGCACATTGGGTTGTGCTCCAAACATTGTAAGCCACCCTGAGTCTCCGGAGAAGGGCGGCATATAAATATGAATTTAAAAAAAAATGATGCATTGTAGGGCAAAATGTTTTGAACCAAGATGCCTCAAATAGTAACTTACAGAACACATCCAAATCCAAAACATTTACTTGCATGGAATTAAAATTTTGAAAATCTCTTCAAACATTTGGCGATCTAAAAATTATTATAAATTACCATAATGCCCATAATGCACAATACATTTCCTGTGCTCAGCTCCTGAGGTTTGACTGCACCGTACAGTTCAATCTGGGCTATTTTCAAGCCAGATGCCTTGGTTGAGAGATCTCTGAATATCTTCCTGAATTTTTAACAGCTTTTCAAACACGTTAGAAGCTCTGCTATTCTTGAAGGCATAGAGGAATTTGGTAAGAAAATAGCTCCGAAATGATGACCCAATTAATAACAGATTGTATAGAATAGAATAGAATAGAATGGAATGGAATGGAATGGAATAGAATAGAATAGAATAGAATAGAATAGAATAACAGATAACAGATAATCAGAGTTGGAAGGGACCTTGTAGGTCATCTAGTCCAGTGGTTCTTAACCTTTTTGAAAGAATCGCCCCCTTGAGCCATTGTGGAAGTTGTCATCGCCCCCCTCCCCCAACATAACCGCCCCCTGCCACCTCTTAGCATCCCAAGGGGGCCAGCAGAGGGGTGCTAAGAGGCAGCAGGGGGGCGGTGCATTGAACGCGGCCGCAGCAGCACGTAACGTGCCACGGCTTCTGCATTGGAGGTGCCGGCTCCGGAGCAGTGCTAGTCAATGGGTGAACCTGCAGGGCCGGCCGGCACCTCGAACGCCCCTGTCGCCTCTTAGCACCCCTCTGCCGACCCCCTTGGGGATGCTAAGAGATGGCAGGGGGGCGTTCGAGGTGCCGGCCCTGCAGGCTCACCCCATTGACTGTTGTACCGCACCTGAACCGGCGCCTGTCCATCCATCCATCCAAAAGGTCTGTCTGTTTGCCTGCCTGCCTTCCTGCCTACCTACCTACCTGTCTGCCTTTTTGTCTACCTACCTACCTACCAATATAGCTATCTCTCTCCCTCTCTCCCAATATATCTCGTTCCATCGCCCCCATATCGCCCCTTCCGTTTCTTCGCCGCCACATCGCCCCTTTTCATTCCATCGCCCCCCTGAAAAACAACATCGCCCCTTGAGGGGCAATATCGCCCAGGTTAAGAACCACTGATCTAGTCCAACCCTCTGCCCAAGCGGGAGACCCTACCCCATTTCTGACAAATGGCAGTCCAGTCTCTTCTTGAAAGCCTCCAGGGATGAAGCTTCCATGGATTGATTGTTCTCATTGTTCCATGGATTGATTGTTCTCATTGTCAGAAAGTTCCATGGATTGATTGTTCTCATTGTCAGAAAGTTTCTCCTTATTTCCAGGATGAATCTCTCCTTGTTCAGTTTCCATCCATTATTCCTTGTCTGGCCTTCAGGGGCTTTAGAAAATAGCTTGACCCCTTCCTCTCTGTGGCAGCCCCTCAAATATTGGAAGACTGCTCTCCTGTCTCTCCTGGTCCTTCTCTTCCCTCGACTAGCCATGCCCAGTTCCTGTAACCGTTCTTCATATGTTTTAGCCTCCAGTCCCCTCATCATCCTGGTTGCTCTTCTCTGCACTCTTTCTAGAGTCTCAACGTCTTTATAGATGTAGATATTATTATAGATATAGAATAGAATCAGAAAGAATGGAATGGAATAGAATGGAATTGAATCGAATCGAATCAGAAACAATGTAGAATAAAAAATATAGAATGGAATGGAGTTGAATGGAATGGAATAGAATAGAATAGAAAATATGAATGGAATGGAATGGGTTCCATGCAGTGGTGGTATTCAAATTTTTTACTACCAGCTCTGTGGGAGTGGCTTGGTAGGTGGTGTGGCTTGGTGGGCGTGGCATGGGAAGGATACTGCAAAATCTCCATTCCACCCCACTCCAGGGAGGAGGTTACTGCAAAATCCCCTTCCTTCCCCACCCCACTAACCATTGTTTTCCCCCTTGATTGATATATAGTGAAAATTTTCCCCCTTGATTGATATAGTGAAAATGCTTACCTGCAACTCGGAAAGTTGAATGTTCGATCCTAGATAGCGGTAGATATTTCTCTCCCAGGGTGCAAAGAAAAGATATCTGTTGTGAACTCCGGGGTGGCATCAGGAAGGGCATCCGGCCAGTAAATGCTCAACTCCATCCAGTTGCTTAAACTCTTCCCTGAATTAAAGGATTTAGGTAAAAGTTCCCCTCGCACATCCGTGCTAGTCATTTCCAGCTCTAAGGGGCACTGCTCATTTCTGTTTAAAGAGCTGTCCCCCTCGACATCCGTGCTAGTCATTTCCAGCTCTAAGGGGCACTGCTCATTTCTGTTTCAAAGCCAAAGAGCCAGCGCTGTCCAAAGGCGTCTCTGTGGTCAGCCACATAGAAACGCTGTTCCCTTCCCACCAAAGGGGCCCCTATTTTTCTCCTTGCATTTTTTATGTGCTTTCGAACGGCAGAAAGCTGAGACAAATAATGGGAGCTCACTCCGTTACACCATGCTAGGGATTCGAGCTGCCGAACTGCCAACCTTTCTGATCGACAAGCTCAGAATCTTAGTTCAAAAGAGAGTTTTCCCACTTGACCAAGTCTTTGGGCAAATGTTTTGCCACCATTGGCCAGAATTTGGGAAGACCGGGAAGGCAGCAAATCATATCATAGTGTTCTGATATTTGAAGTTGCTATTTCTGGCTTAAGATATGTACGAAGAGCTCTCCTAATATTTAACCCATTCACTTCCAGGTGCTTTGACAATCAAAACAGAAGGTGCAGGGTATGCAGTGATCATTGGTGCGAAGAGCGGACTCCATCTTTGCATGGACATTAATGGAAATCTCTTTGGATCGGTGAGTCCTCTTGGGCCCTGATCCCCTTCATTAGCTGCAGCTGGGAACACAGTGTTTAAAAAGGGAGGTTGCACACAGCAACTTGTTGGAAGCAAATCGTGAGTTATCTTTTATGGTCGAGGCTTATCTGGGTTCCTGGTGTCTTCCCAACTGTGTGTGTTTTGTTGGCCTTTGAAGTCCGCAATTCCTTATCCTGCCCTGTCCAGTTAATTGCTGCAGCGTGGTTTGTGTGGATTTTTATTTACAGTTTATATGTACTTTGTTTTCGGACTGAATTTCCTCCACTTAAAGACTGTTCTTGGGAGAGTTTTTTTCTCCAGCCAAAGGTAACTGGACATTGGGGGCAAAGTTTTTTTTTTAAATTACATTTATATGCCGCCCTTCTCCGAAGACTCAGGGGCTTACAATTTTTGGGATACAACCCAGTGTGCTCAGCAATAGCCTTCCTTCCATTGTATATGCCTGCTTATTACTAAGCGGCATTTTTACAACGTCAGCTTATTGCCCCAACAATCTTGGGTCCTCAATTTACCTACCCCGAGAGGATGGAAGGCTGAGTCAACCTTGAGCCTGGTGGGATTTGAGCCTACAGTAATTGTAGGCAGCTGGAACTTAAATGCAGGCATTTAACAGCCTGAGCCACCAAGGCTCGGTTAGTTGAAGGTATTAAAGGGACTTTTCTTACTTATGCGACTGTGTTGCCTTTGTGCCATGCCCCTTTGGGTCATCACAAAATGTTTGGAAAATATTCAAGAGCAAAATGTGCCACTGATGTTTTTTGACCATAAGGTAAGGGCTTGATTTTTCACCTCTGTTCATTCGGTATGTTTGTTTCCTTTAGAATGCCTTTGGCAACGAGGACTGCGTCTTTAAACACGCGATGCTGGAAAATGGCTACGATATTTACCAATCCCCCAAGTACAATTACCTGGTCAGCCTCGGGAGGGCCAAGCAACCGCTGTTCCCCAATATGAATCCACCGGCTTTCTCTCAGTTTTTAACCAGAAGGAATGAAATCCCCTTAAGCCAGTTCATAACGCCAAGGCCGCAGGAGGAAGACACCAGGGATGACGATGCTGAGATCTGTGGGGGCATCTTGGCGGGAAAGATACCAGAAGAAAGCCCAGATGAGGTGGGCATCCACCCCTGCTTGACCAGCTCAAATTCTGAGGAGAGAGACCCAAACGGTGCCACGTTGAGCCGAAGATTTCCTAGCCCTCGAACGAGTTTCTGAACCCAAGATGAGAACTGGACTTCTTCTCCTGAACCGTCAAAGAAAGCGATATTTCTTTTTTCCCCGGATGAATTGTTCAGAATAAGGAGGGAGGGTGTCACGGCTGTGTACAGGTAGTCCTCAACTTACAACAGGTTCATATAGTGACCGTTCAAAGATACAATGGCGCTTTAAGAAAGGGGGGGGACTTAGGAATGTTTTCCATACCTACGACCTTTGCGACCTTCCCGGGGGCCACATGATCAAAATGGCTTGGCCACTGATGCGTCTTTGTGATGGTTGCAGGGTCCCTGGCTTAACGCAATTCCCCTTTTTGCGACCTTTAACAGATTTAACAGAGTTGGAAGGGGCCTTGGAAGTCATCTAGTTCAAGCCCCTTCTGATGAGCCAAGTCAAAGAGAGAATCCAGGTTCCCTTAACAACTCGTCTTACTAACTTCAACAGCGGCAGTGATTCACTTAAACGACTCTGGCAGGAAAAGGCTTAAAATGAAGCTCACAACAAATGTTTCACTAAGCAACGTAAATTTGGGGCTCAATCGTCGTCATATCTCGAGGACTATCTTTAAGCCTCTTCCTGGTTCTGGCACTGATCCTTACCGACCTGAATGACAAACGTTGGTTATGAGGCGATTTTTATATCTTTTGCTCTATCGACATTTCAATGTTTAAGCTTCGCCCCTGTAATGCTGTACAGACAGTATATACTAGTGGTGGCTAACCTTTTTGGGCTCCTGTGCCAAAAATTGTGTGCGCACTTGCACTTGCACCCTCACGCTTGCGTGCCAGCACCCAGAAGGCAATGCGTGCCCCCCTACGCTCCCCTACTCATGCATGCACAATCCTCCCACCACCCCCTTACTTGCACTGCGCCTCACAGCTGATGTTCGGCAGGTTTGAGGCCTTTTTCGGCCTCCCAGAGGCTTCAGGAAGGCTTCTGCAGGCTTTGCAGGCCGAAAACTAGCCCCGTTTCATCACTTCTGGTATTTTCGGAAAAACAGGAAGTGATGAAATGGGGCTAGTTTTTGGCCTGCAATGCCTGCAGAAGCCTTCCTCAAACCGGGTGAAAATCAGCTGTGAGGCGCACGCAGTGAGGTAAGTTTGTCTGCAGCTCACATGCTGGCACAAATGGCTCTGCATGCCACCTGTGGCACGTGTGCCATAGGTTCGCCATCATGGGTATATACCAAGGGTCTTCAAAACTTGGCAAGCTTAAGACTTGTGGATTTCAACTCCCACAATTCCTGAGCTAACATGACTGGAGGAAGAATCCTGGGAGTTGAAGTCCACAAGTCTTCAAGCTGTCAAGTTTGAAGACCCCTGGTATATAGAGTTCTTGTCGTGCTACAGTCCACCCACAGCTGACTGGCAGAGATGGCGAAGTTGCCAACATGTTATTGGTTGAATCTTTGACTTGATTAGACCCTAAGTCAAAAAAGAATTCCCAGAGCCTTTAAATAAGCAAAATCTGTGGATCAACAGTGGCAGGAGGAGAAAAAAGGGTGAACACCCTCCATTACAAGGGATGGGCAGTTAATTTTTTTCAAGGGGCAACATGAGAAAGTGAGACTGTTGTGAAGGAGCAAACCAAAACAGTTCCAGACCTGACATATCTCACAATATTGCAAAACGAGTCTAAGGAATCCGATTCAGCCAGGATCATCTCCATGAGTTTCTTCCTTTGGGTCTTAGCCAGACTCCCTCCTGACTAACCTTAGCTGGATTCAGGATGCTGACCCGTCCCGTCAACCCGTTGGCTGAAGGTAGGCTTTGTGCAGGAAATGCCAAATCTTGATATCTTGGCATGGGTTATCTACGACCCGATGGACAGGAGCGGGCAGATAAGGCTCCCTTCCAGCAGAACAGAGTTGAGATGCTCCATAAAGCAACTTTGTGGGCTGTTAAAAGCATTAAGCAGGCAGCCAACCTTCCCGGGCTGGGGTTCAAATCCAGGCCATGCCCAACTCCTTCCAACCCAGGATGTCAAGGTATGAGAGGAGAGTTTGTGGAAGAGGCAGAAAACTCCTAGAAAAAGTCTTCGGTGGGAATGATGCACCAGATTAGGGCTAGACCCAATTCTCTTGGGAATTAATTATTTGTGCCTGATTCCCACTGCAACTATTATACTATTGTTTTATTCTGCTGTACAGCATCGCATTTACTGGTATCCTTGCTTTTTTGATTTCTTATGAGCTTTATCCATGCTGAAAATGCAAAGTCACTATCAAAGCACTCATTTTTCTTCTACATCAAATGGAAACTCTGTAGGTAAAGATTAGTAAAAAGAATCATCAGCCTGAAGGGTAATAATTGTCAGTTTTGAAGTGTGGCCCAGTGAACAAGTAATCCTTGACTTATTCCTTCCGTTCAAATATACAGCGGTGCTGAAAAGGTCCTGTGATCAAATATTTTGGGCTCTTGGCAAACCAATGTGTATTTCCAATGCCTTCAACGTCTTGGAAGACGTTTCGTTTCTCATCCAAGAGGCTTACTTCAGTTTTCATTGGCTGGGAGGAGAGCTACAACTGGTAGCTCTTCTGGTGCTACTACAAAATTGAGTCCTTTGGCCAAACAGCTTCTTGGATGAGAAGTGAAATATCTTCAAAGAAAAAAGTCCAGTTGCCTCTTGAAAAAAGTGCATTTTTGGGACAACCATGATCTGGATGATGGAGAATCTCCATAGACAAGCAGTTCTCTTCCAAAACAGTGTCTATTATCTCACAATCTCCCCAAATGAGTTGTCCAATTCAGCTAGGATGATCTTACTGGATCTCAGCAGAACACTTATCACGAGTAACCTTAGCTGGATTCAGGATACTGATCCATTCTATCAGCTTGTTGGCCAAAGGTAGGCTTTGTGCAGGAAATGCCAAATCTTGCCATGGGTTATCTTCAGCCAGGTAAAGGGTAATGGGCAGATAAGACTCCCTTCTGGGACAATGGAGTTGAGATGCTCCATAAAGCAGCTTTGTGGCCTGTTAAAAGCATTAGGGGGCAGCCATCCTTACAGGCTGGGGTTCAAATCCAGGTCAAGCAAAGGCTAAGAGAGGAAGCCACATTTACAACAACCCCACAAATTACTTTACAATAATTTGATAGCGGGGAAAAAAAAGATTGTAAATTCCAGTGTGGCTCACGTAAGGACCACCTCGCTTAGCGACGGAAGTTCTAATTCCAACCTCAGCTGCTGAGTCCTTAAAGGGAACCTGTTTTCAGGATGGGACAGAGTGATGGGTGTTCTTCATCCTAGGGTGTCCCCCCCCAAAGGCTAAACTGTGGTTAGTGGAATCATGGTAGCAACATTTCAGGCAGCAAATGAGATATTAATTGCTCCAATCTCACGGGCCAGGCAAAAATTATTTTTTAAAAATTAAAAAAAAACAAGTTTGAGGGGGAGAAGATGAGGGTAATATTTCTGCCCAAAATCCACTGAGATTCGATAAAAGGGATGTGAGTGGAGAAAGGCAGGACACAGTGCTGAACATGGAACATGGAACACTGTAACGCTTTTATGGAAGGTCCCAATTGGGATAATATGTACCCTAAAAAAAATGGGGGTGCTTTGGTGGGAGTTGTTCACAAGAACTTCCTGAAAAGTACCAAACAATGAGAACGCAATATGTGATATTTTTCCCTATTTATTTATTTATTTATTTGGATTATTTACATACTGAAGATGTATTTATGAGTATTTATGACGTTTCTTAATCTGTCCTCCTCCAATTCTGTCTCTCGATGAAGACAAAATAAATGTTTTGTGTTTTTCAAGAAGGAAACGTGTCTTTATTAAACAGTAGCTCAATACCTGTGCTTCGCTATGAAACTATGTGGTCGGGCTCAGTTTTTGGGGAGGAAAATAAGGAGGGGGCGGGAATTCTGCCTCTTGCCTACCAGCATCCTTTGGTATTCATCTGGCTAGCATCCTGTCAGTGTGTGAGATAATTGAGGGCTGTTTGGAAACTGAAACAGTATTTGCTGTGTGAGCAAGAAGGAGACAGCAAGGGGCCTGGGCGTGGCTTAGCTCAACTGTTCTGTACTAAAGCTGCTTGGTGCTGTGAAACTGAAACTGAAACTCCTCTCCTCTGCTTGTGTTTTGCATTTGGAACAGATTTCTTTTCAGCTGGAGAGGGGCAGTAGAACTCCTTAGCATCAGAGCGTGTTAATAATAATAATATAGGAAATACTAATGCTCTGATGGTCATTTGGAAAAATCCTTTCTTAGTGAGCACCTAGAAGCCAAGAATAACATACGTGCCAAATTTCAAGTTTGTAGGCTTTACGGTTCTGGAGATTTTGTGATGATGCGTGAGAGGTATTTCATATATATATATATATATATATATATATATATATATATATATATATATATATATATATATATTCCTGGTGTAATTCACGCAGAGATTTCCAAGTTCCGAGCAGGGCCATCCTTGTGCCTTGAGAAATGATTCTCTGCTCTGTTACCAATTCCCAAATCCCACCCAAGATCTTTCCACCCTTGTGGAAAGGGGAAAGGGGGCAGCGCTGTGCCCCTCAATATTCAGCACAATGGGACTTTTTCAGACTTGTCAACTGTGCATCCAGACAGAGAACCAGAACCAGAAGAATCCTCTGGTTCTTAACTGGAAACAGGAAATGTGCAGGTGGCTGGAGCCTGGAGCCCAGAGTTCAATGACTTTTGTCTCAACATACACCCACACAAAAATCACCACAATGACGTAATCCCCAATTATAACTTCAAAAAAGGCAACCACGATCTTATAGACAATGATCTCTCTTCCCTTAATTGGCAATTTCTATTCACTGGATGCAATACTGTTGAAGACCATTGCAACCTAATCCTACATAGCTTTTTCTCTGGTAATATCACACTACTAATTAGAGCATACAAAACATTTGCTAGACCAATACTTGAATACAGCTCACCAGTTTGAAACCCACATTACGTATCTGATATTAACACAGTAGAGAAAGTCCAGAAATATTTCACAAGAAGAGTTCTCCACTCCTCTACTCATTGCAGAATACCTTATGCCACCAAACTTGAGGTTCTAGATCTAGAAAACCTAGAACTACGCCATCTTCGGTCTGATCTAAGTATAGTATATAAAATTATACATCGCAATGTCCTACCGGTCAATGAATACTTCAGCTTCAACCATAACAATACAAGAACATACAATAGATACAAACTCATGGTTAACTGCACCAAACTTGATTGCAGGAAATATGACTTCAGCAACAGAGTGGTCAATGTCTGGAATACTCTACCTGACTCTGTGGTTTCTTCCCCAAACCCCAAAAACTTTAACCTTAGACTGTCTACTATTGACCTCACCCCTTTCCTGAGAGGTCTGTAGGGCTGCATAAGCGCACCAAAGTGCCTACCGTCCCTGTCCTATTGTTTCTTTTATTTTCTTATATGTATCCATGTATTTATAACTATGTTTATACTTATACCTATTATCTTGTAAGCAACTGACTAATCAAATAAATAAATCCTGAAAAACTTTTTCTTCTTCTAAAGCTGAACGCTTTGTCTGAGGTCAAATTAGAAATTAGAATCAACAATGCATGCAAAGCAAAGCTATCTGGAGGTATATATTTTCTACCTGGGAAAAGCTAAATTTTGAATGTCAAAGTTTGAGGCTCCTTCTGGCACAGCTCAGGACCCTTCCTCCAAACCAGGAGGTCCCTGACATTGGAAAAGAGGTGGGAAAAAGAGCTTGATTGATGTAATTGCACTTTCTACAGGTATCCCTTGGTGCAATGTTACGTCTTGTTCGTTTTTGGCATGTCCGTTATACAACATCTAAATCAAGGGTCTTGAAACATCGCAAGTTTAAGACTTGTGGATGTCAACTCCCAGAATTCCTGAGTTAACATGACTGGAGGAGGAATTCTGGGAGTTGAAGTCCACAAGTCTTCAAGCTGTCAAGTTTGAAGACCCCTGATCTAAACCACGATACCCATGCACTAATATCCAAGTGTTTGTAGGCAACATAAAGTCTCATGCGCTTGGTCTCCATGTTGCACAGAAACACGTTATCTTACCTCCATGAATTTATTTTATTTATTTTATTTATTTATTTGATTTGTCAATCACTTACAAGATAATAGGTATAAGTATAAACATGAGTAAGAATACAGGAAATAGGTACGAATAAATGGGGACAATAGGACAGGGACGGTAGGCACAATTGTGCGCTTATGCACACCCCTTACAGAACTCTTAGGAATGGGGTGAGGTCAATAGTGGATAGTTTGAGGTTAGAGGAGTGAGGGTTAGTTAGAGGATGTAAGACAGAGTCAGGTAGTGCATTGCAGGCGTTGACCACTCTGTTGCTGAAGTTGTACTCTCTGCAATCAAGTTTGGAACCATTTACATTGAGTTTGTATCTGTTGTGTGCCCTTGTATGAATAATAGACTAAGTCTCATAACAGAATTATCAAGGTACACATCTAATGCCCACAGGCATCAGAGTGCATCGATATTTGCATTAGAGCAAATAGTTTTATTGGCCAATGCAAGGTGACTCAAGAGTACACAATCATTTTAATTCTCAGTAGCAACTGCAGAGCATTGGTTGAAGAACCATCATGGGTCACTTCACGATCTGATGGTTTTGGAAGTAGGTGTACCTTCCTTTCTCCCACTACCCCCTTCCACCTGTCCTCCCCCCAGCCATCAGGCATAAAGCCAGGGCCGAAGGGCGAGTGGTCAGCAAAGGAGAGGACCAAGATCGGCTTTTGGCTCTTGCATCTTCCAAGCCGAGCAAGCACCATGTGCCCTGTCCCGGCTCCGGTGCTTCTCCGTGCCCTGAGGCTCCTGTTGCTGCTGCCTGCCTGTGGCTGGGGTCCCGTGGTTGCCTCCCCCATCTGGAGCAAAAGCGACGAACTGGTGCACCTGTACACCGCCGAGGGCAACATGAGAAGTTTCCACCTGCAGATCCTTCCCGACGGACGCGTGAACCGCACACCGTCCCAGACCGTGAACAGTAAGTCCCCGGTGGAGCTGTGGAGTGGGTTGCTGAGGGAGGGATGGGGGAGTGGAGGGGCATGTCCAGGATCTGTGATGATCCAGGGTGGGATACAAAAGCAACGAAGTCACAAAAACAGGTGAAGTCCCTTTAATTCCTTCAACTTGGCTTCAAAGCTCCAATTATCATTGACTGGAGAAAAAAACTCCCCCACAAACAGTTGCAAAAAGGAAGAAATTCCATGCGAACTCAAAACACATATAGTTTATAAATAGGAAAAACAACACAAACCACACTGAAGCAATTAATGAGACAAGGCAGGATAAGGGCTTGGAGACGTCCACAGATATTGAAATACACACACTGGGAAGGACGACAGAACTCAGTTAAGAACTGAAAGACTAGAATTATTTCACACTTTGTTTCCAGCACTGGGCCATGCGGAGTTTGTCCTTTTAAACAGTCCTCACAGCTGCAGCCCATGAGGGGGATCAGGACCCTTTCCTCCCCCGTAGGCCATGCCATTCATGTCTCTCCCTTATCCACTCCTCCCTGCGTGCCTTAGGATGAAAAGGGGATGGGCCTGGATCTTCCTCTGAATGCCCAGCCGGCCTGTGCCTTTCCCCAGTTTCCTCCACAACCTCCGGAACCACACTTCCACTCCCTGTTGGCTGTTCCTCTTCTCCCTCGTAGTCAGACTCCAACAGGGGCATGATAGGATCACACACACACCCCGGAGGCTCCAGAGTGCTAGGAATTCAATGGAAGGGAAGGGACCTTGGAGGTCTTCTAGTCCAACCCCCGGCTCAGGCAGGAAACCTTAGACCATTTCAGACAAAAGGTTGTCCAATATCGTCTTAAAAGCCTCCAGGGCTGGAGCAGCAATCCCACAACTTCTGGAGGCAAGTCGTCCCACAGATTAGTTGCCGAGTAGTGAAAATGCTCGCCTCCAACTCAGGAAGTTGAGTGTTCAATCCTAGATAGCGGCAGGTATTTCTCTCCTAGGATGCAAAAGAAAAGATATCTGTTGTGAACTCCGGGCTGGCGTCAGGAAGGGCATCCAGCCAGTAAATGCTCAACTCCATCCAGTTGCTCCAACACTTCCCTGAATTAAGGGATTTACAGGGTCATTAAAAAGAGAGTTTTCCCTTTTGAGTGAGTCTGTGGGCAAATATATTGCCACGATTGGCCTGAATTTGGGAAGACTGGGAAGGCATTGCATAATAATATTCTGATATTTGAAGTGCTGTTGGAGGTTGCTTTTTCTGGCTTAAGATATGTATGAAGAGCTCTCTCTCTTAATATTTAACCTGTTCACTTCCAGGTGCTGTGATAATCAAAACTGTAAGTGTAGGCAATGTAAGGATCATCGGTGCAAAGACTAAACTCAACCTTTGTATGGACAGTAACGGAAATCTCTTTGGCTCGGTGAGTCCTAATATTTATTTGAGATTATTTGTATTCCTTTCGTAGTGCAGCCAAGCCATTAAGAACTTGTGGTGTGAGAGTTGAAGTTGAAGTAGGTTTCTTAGTCTAGCAAGTGGAAGAAGACAATTCTATCATGCTCAATAACTTTTGATTTGGGACTGGGGCATGTTTGTTCCTTTGCCTGGAGTTACGGTGACATGAGGTGAATTGGTTCTCCCATCTTCCTCCCAAGAAGGACATTCACAGCATGTTGTAATTATTCTATGGAGAACTTCAGGTGTCATGCCCCTGGTAGAGACTGACTCTGAGGGAGAGGAGGAACAGTCAACAGGGAGTGGAAGTGTGGCTCCGGAGGTTGTGGAGGGGGCTGGGGAAGGGCAGAAGCCGGCTGGGCAGTCAGAGGAGGACCCAGACCCATCCCCTCTCCATCCTAGAGCACACAGGGAGGAGAGGATAAGGGAGAGATGTGGTCTACTTGGGAGGAGAGGGCCTTGATCCTCTTCATGGGCTGCAGCTGTGACAACTGAATAAGAGGACAGACATGCGTATGGGCAAACGCTGGAAACAAAGCGTGGAAATATCTCTAGTTTATGGTTCCTCTCTGAGTTTGGCATCCTTCCCAGCGTGTGTTATCTGTGGACGTCCTCCAGCCCTTATCTTGCCTGGTTTGTGCTGCTTTTTTCCTTCTTCTTGTAATTGTTTGTGAGGGAGTTTTTCTTCCATCAAGAATATTTGGAGCTTGGAGGTAAAGTGAAGGAATAAAAGGGGCTTCGCCTGCTTTCTGTGACTGTGTTTGTTTTGTATCCCACCCTGGGTCATCACATCAGGCTTGAGCAACATTTATGAGATTAGATAAGTATACTGTGTATATTTTTTATGTCCTTCTGCAATTTCTGTAAAAAAAAAAGCCTTTCCCACAACAGTGGGGAGAGGAAGGAACATGATCAGGGGTGGGATTCAAATTTTTAAACAACCAGTTCTGTGGGTGTGGCTAGGTGGACATGGCTACATGGGCATGGCCATGTGACTGGGTGGGCGTGGCTTCTTTTTTTCAGCCCCCCCCCCCATTTTTTTGCCTTTTGGGCCTCAGCGAAACATCCTAGGGGGGCTGACTGGGAGGGGAGGGGCGGAGAGGGGCGGGGTCAGCCAGGGGCACGATTTGTTTCTCCGAACTGCACAGAATCATAACCGCTTCTATTGAACCGTTCCGAACCGGTAGAATCCCACCCCTGAACATGATACATTAACAGATTAACAGAGTTGGAAGGGACCTTGTAGGTCATCTAGTCCAACCCCCCTGCCCAAGCAGAAGACCCTACACCATTTCTGACAAATGGCAGTCCAATCTCTTCTTGAAAGCCTCCAGTGATGAAGCTCCCACAACTTCTGAGGGCAACTTCTGTTCCATGGGTTGATCGTTCTCCCTGTCAGAAAGTTTCTCCTTATTTCCAGGTTGAATCTCTCCTTGTTCAGTTTCCACCCATTATTCCTTGTCTGGCCTACAGGCGCTTTAGAAAATAGCTTGACCTCTTTTTCTCTGTGGTATTCATATTCTGAATATGAACGAGGGAGGCTTTGAAGACAGTCCTGTGTTTGAGGCCTACCTAACCCTCCCAAAATAGCAAGTCACCCTGTCTCCAGGAGTGTAGACATCTGTCAGGTTCTATCAAATCTGAAAGCTTTTTAACTGCTCGTTCCGTATACCAAACCTGGCGGTTGAATCCTTTGCAAACCAGACTCTTTGGAGATGTAAGAATGGTGAAACCAAATATCCTAAACAAGGAGAAAGAGCAAGTATTTGGGAAATATTCAACACCCAAGTGTGCCGTAGGAATTTTTCACCATAAGGCGTGGCTGATTTTCAACGCTGCCTTGACCTTTGGTTTCTCTTTTAGTTGCCTTTACTTTGTGTTTGTGTTTCCTTTAGCGTTCCTTCAGCATCGAGAATTGCGTCTTTAAACACACGCTGCTCGAAAACTCCTTCGACATTTACGAGTCCCCCACGCACCATTTCCTGGTCAGCCTAGGAAACGTGAAGGGACAAATGGCTCCCAGCATGAACTTACCGCGTTTTTCTCAGTTTTTAACCAGAAGGAATGAAATCCCCTTAAGCGAGTTCATCACGCCAAGGCCTCAGGAGGAAGACACCAGGGACCATGATGCCGCCAACCCCTGTGGGGGCATCTTGGCAGGAAAGATGCCAGAAGACATACCATTTGTGAACGGCGTCCACCCCTGTCTCATGGACAGGGAGGAAGACAGAGATCCATTGAATGGCGTTCTGAGTGGAAGATTTAAGAGCCCCCGAACGGGTTCCTGAACCCGAGACAAGAACCGGACTTCTCTCCTGAACCGTCAAAGACAGCTAAATTCCTTTTTTTGGGAGGGGGGAATGAATTGTTCAGAATAAGGGAGAGGTCATGGCTGTATATAGGTAGTCCTCAACTTACAACAGATTCATTTAGTGACCAAAGTTACAACAGCGCTAAAAAAAAGGGAGGGGTTGAACTTAGGAATGTTTTCCACCCTGACCAGAACCCCCAAGGTCACTTGATCAAGATTCAGATGCTTGGCCACTGACTCGTCTTTGTGACGGTTGCCGGGTCATGTGATCCTCTTTGGCGACCTTCTGATGAGCCAAATCAGTGGGGAATCCAGGCTCTCTTCACACCTGTGTTCCTAAGTTCACTTGAACAACTCTGACAGGAAAGGACTTAAAATGTGGCAAAAGCTCACTTAACGAATGTTTCGCTGAGCAACGTAAATTTGGGGCTCAATTGTCGTCATATCTCGAGGACTTATCTTTAGGCCTCTTCCTGGTTCTGGCACTAGTCCTTACCGACCTGAATGACAAACATGGGTTATGAGGTTATCTTTTTGCTCTATCGACGTTTCAATGTTTAAGCTTCACCCTGTAATGTACAGACAGTATATACCAAGGGCCTTCAAAACTTGGTAGGTGTAAGACTTGTGGACTTCAACTCCCAGAATTCCTGAGCTAACATGACTGGAGGAAGAATCCTGGGAGTTGAAGTCCACAAGTCTTCAAGCTGTCAAGTTTGAAGACCCCTGGTATATAGAGTTCTTATCGTGCCACAGTCCAGCCACAGCTGACTGGCAGAGATGGCGAAGTTGCCAATATCGGTTGAATCTTTGACTTGATTTGACTCTAAGCCAAAAAAAGAATGCCCAGAACATTTAAATAAGCAAAATCTGTGGACCAGCAGTGGTAGAAAAAGAAAAAAGGGTGAACACCCTCCATTACAAGGGATGGGCAGTTAATTTTTTTCAAGGGGCAACATGAGAAAGTGAGACTGTTGTGGAGGAGCAAACCAAAACAGTTCCAGACCTGACATATCTCACAATATTGCAAAACGAGCCTAAGGAATCCGATTCAGCCAGGATCATCTCCATGAGTTTCTTCCTTTGGGTCTTAGCCAGACTCCCTCCTGACTAACCTTAGCTGGATTCAGGATGCTGACCCGTCCCGTCAACCCATTGGCTGAAGGTAGGCTTTGTGCAGGAAATGCCAAATCTTGATATCTTGGCATGGGTTATCTACGACCCGATGGACAGGAGCGGGCAGATAAGGCTCCCTTCCAGCAGAACAGAGTTGAGATGCTCCATAAAGCAGACAATTGAGAAGGCAATGTTTTTCTATTCCCATATTTATTTATTTATTTGGATTATTTACATACGTATTTATGGGTATTTATGTTTGTTATTCTGCCCCTCCATTCTATCTCTCCATGAAGACAAACTAAATGTTTTCCAGAAAGAAAGATAAATCTTTATTAAACTTTCCGGTTTCAATTCAGTGCAGTAATTCCTGTGTTCCTTGGGCACACTTATACTCTTCTTTTAAATTAACATTGCATCCTGTTCTGATGTTGTGCCATTCTCCATCTCTCATTCACATAGCCATAGTTTTGGTTGGTTTGTTTGTTTTTTTTTTACCAAAAAACTCCCAGGCTTTTGTGGCTCACTCAAAAGGTATATTTTAATGAACTCGAAAGTAACATTATTAGAAGGAATAGCAAAAACAACATCTGAAGGCTCAATAAATATAAACACGGCAAGTGTTTCACGTACGTTAAAATACGGAGCAGTTGATAATTTAACAAAGGCAACCGTAAACTTTTAGGACGTGGTCTTGAGGTCAAACACAAAGAAAACCATCTGACTGAAAATTATGCATCTTAAATACACACACACACACACACAAACCCAAGACCTCAGGTCCTGCATCTCTGAAATGAAGAGTCAACAGCGCATGCAAGGCAAGGATATTTGGAGGTATATATTTTCTATCTAGGAATAGTTAGATTTTGAATGTCAAGGCGTGATGCTCCTTCTGGCACATCTTAAGACCCTTCCTCCAAAGAGGTGAGGCCACTACCTCTTTTAATGCCATCCAGGAAAGGAAGTGGAGAAAAAGAAATTGACTGACCTAATTGCACTTTCCACAAATATGACTCGGTGAAGCGTTACGTCTTCTTCGTCTTTGGCATATGGGGGGAATAGAACATCCAAAACCATAAAGCCCCCACTTTGTGGAACCAGCTTCCCCTGGGGCTCCGTTTGGCCCCCGATCTCTGTACCTTCCATCATGATTTTAAGACCTGGCTATTTGGACAGTCCGGGCTGTGCTGACCTCCTGGGGATTGATCTTGTTTTAAATTGGGGGTTTTACGCTAATTTGACTTGATTGTTTAATATGTTTTTTAGTTAAATATTTATTGTGTGGTTTTAGTTGTGAGCCGCCCCGAGTCCTTTTGGAGAGGGGGCGGCATACAAGTCAAATAAATAAATAAATAAATAAATAATAGCCACAAACCAATTTCTGAATGTTTGTATGCAGCATAAAGACTTGTGTGTTTGGTCTCCATGTGACAAGAGAAACGTGTTATCTTACCTCCACGAATAAGGGACCGGGCCTCACAACAGAACCATCACAACCCAAGTCTAATGCCCACAAGTATCAGAATGTTTCGGAATAATTCACATTAGAGCGACAGCTTTACCGGCCAACACAAGGTGACAAAAGAACAACAGCACAATTATTTTAATTCTCAGTAGCAACCAGAGAATAGTGGTTGAAGAAACCATCGCCAGTTCCTCAGTTCTCTGATGGCTTTTCGAGTATGTTGCCAAAAAATGACATGGAAGGCCCAACTTCATCTTGCTTATACTTAGAATATGGTTTGGCTCTGTAGCATTTGTTATCTTTTTTGAAAGAAAAATCAGATATGTATTTATTGCACGATTATTCCCAGGGATTTCTTGCAATGAACCTAAGGCAAATTCCACCAGGGAGCTCCCTTGTGCAAATTCTCCTAAAGCAAACCTAAGTTCTGCTAAGACACCAGTGTACATTAGCACACAGTTGGACCGAGAGAGAGGAGTTGTTTGCAGGATCAGATCTGGTTTTGTCTCCTATTTTTTAATTATAACAGTTACTGAAGGATTCTAAAGGTGTTTTTTTTTCAGGAGACAACTGGACTTTTTTGTTTTTTCTTTTTTGAAGACTTCTTCAGCTCTGACTGAATGGTGGAGGTTGGAAGGATTTATATTCCTTGCAGACAGCTGGTCATTTGCATCCTTTTTAGACAGTCCTTGAGGCCACCTGGAGGACACAGATAAACTTCCAAGTGGCCTCAATGACTCTCTGAAAGGATGCAAGTGACCAGCTGTCTGCAAGGAGTATAAATCCTTCCATTTCCCGCCATCCAGTCAGAGCTGAAGAAGATTCTTGGATTAGAAGCGAAAGGTCTTCAAAGAAAAACAAGGAAAGTCCAGTTGCCCCCCCTGAAAAAAGCACCATGACCTGGATGACTGAGAATCTCTACAGACCTAAAAGATTCTAAGTTGTCCAAGTTATTTAAAACAATTAAAACAAAAGACAGGGGTTTATTTTATTTTTTTTAACTTTCTTAGCCAGAGCTACTCTGTGCTTACCCTGTCTGCTGGGATCATCCCACACCACGTTCCGTCCAGCAGAGAGATCCAGTTCCACCCTTGTAGAGGCCATACTCTTAAAAAGTGAAACTAGATTACACTCTGGCTCACGGTCTGATCCTGATTAAATCATCTAAAAGAGGGGGTTCCCAGCTCCTGGTCCACGGCACGTTTGAAACAGGGTCGCGGAACTGGTGGGCGAATGCACATGTGTGCGCCTGTGCACAGCTGCATTGGTAAAACCCCAACCTTTCGGGACCAGTGGCAGGGAGGAAGAGGGATACGTTTCACGCACAGCTATGTTTACGAAAGCGGCACACACACGCCCCCAAGCCATCCTCTCTTCTCCCCTGCTGCTGACACCGCCTCACCGCTAAGGCCAACAGGTTGGGGAGAACGCTGATCTGAAGATCACCTGTTAATTTATACGGCAGTATTATTCGAATTCTGCCCTTTCCTGAATGGCTCCCAGGCGGGAGAGCGTTCAGAACAGCAATCGGTTCCGGAAGCTTCTCCCGGAAGATCACCTTTCCCAACAGGTAATGCTGTTTTCTAGTCCCTACCCCCTTCTCCCCGCACTTTCAACAAGGGCAAACTGGTAAAGAAAGTCAGATGCAAAATGGAGGCTCACATTCCTTAGCAGAAAATTCGTTCCGACAAGCTAACGTTTTTCAAACATAATTGAGAAGATAAGGTGGCGATTCCACACGGGGCATGAATAATTTCCTTCCTGGGTTCAACGTCGACTGCTGCCGCCTGCTCTCAGCTGTCACTCGTGTCACGTAAGTGGTCGCTTCTGTTGAGAGAAAGGCAGAGGATTCTAGGGGGAAGGAGGCTCCCTTTCATTTCCAGTTTGACAACGAAGCGGCTAATCCCGGTGTTGGGAGTCACCGAGGACAATTCGGCCTTTGTCAACGTGGCCGGCAAACTACACTGCAGGTCTGACAGGAAATAGCCAATCCAGTTTCTCATGTAGGCCCCATGGCTCACAACCAGGATGTTGGCTGCCAGCCCTCCTCCTGCAGCTCCTCCGGAGGTAGAATCGCTTCCCGGTTCACCGTGGTGGTTTGGCAACGAAGTGGCAGAACTTCCTTCTGCCGTTTCGGCCTCGGCTTCTGTCCCCGGGGAAACTCGTTTTTCTAAACGTGCCTCCTGGGCAACCAGATTGCAAAGGTATTCAAAGAAATCCTTGACGCGGGCTTTTACCTGAAGGGAGAGGGGGGGAAAATCAGAAGAGCCTTGGTGGTGCAGGCTGTTAAACACCTAGCACTTAGCTCCAGCTGCCTGCAATTACTGCAGGCTCGAATCCCACCAGGCTCAAGGTTGACTCAGCCTTCCATCCTCTTGGGGTAGGTAAATTGAGGACCCAAGATTGTCGGGGGCAATAAGCTGACTTTGTAAAAATGCCGCTTAGTAATAAGCAGGCATATACAATGGAATAAAGGCTATTGCTGAGCGCATTGGGTTGTGCTCCAAAGATTGTAAGCCGCCCTGAGTCTCCGGAGAAGGGCGGCATATAAATGTGAATTAAAAAAAGATGAAAAGTTTTGCAAAGGTATTGCAGGATAGGTTTTCATCAAGGGGACCTCTGAAATTCCTGCTCAGTTTCTGTGCTAACCCTTTTTTTTAGTTTCTTGGGATGGCTCCTCTGAACTTCCCACAAACTTGGCTAAATGTCTCTGCTTTTCACATTAGTGGAAGTAAACCTGGACTTTCCAAGGCCAACTTGGTTCATATTCATCCACTGTGGTGGCCCTCAGCACTTCCTACTCCTGTTCTTCCATGAGGCAAGTTCTCTTCCCCTCAACCTGTGACTAGAAGCGTCCACTGAGGACGGAGTAGAACCAAAGGATTAATTCTACTGTGAGAATTAATCTCAGTCTACTATAATCATCCAGGGTATTGAACGCCTGTAAGATATCTACAGAACCAAGAGAGGAACACAGGGAATCCTTGACAAACGACATTAAACCCAAAATTTCTGTCACCTCTGCCTCACTTTATGGCCTTTTTTTTGCCACCGTTGTTAAGCAAATCACTGCATTTGTTAAGTGAATCACCATTATTAAAGAAATCTGACCTTGCTCGTTGGAAGCTGTCTGGGGAATGGTGAACCACAAATGGTGAAGGTATGAACACGGGACACTGCAAAATACATGCCGGTTGGCAGCGCCCGGGTGCCATCAAAACACAGCATGGATTTTGCAGATTTCTCTTTGGGGAGGAATGGGTCCCAAATCGGGGCCACAGAACAGCATTTTAAAAAGTGGCAACAATGCAGTTGACAAGCCGTGTCTGTACTGTACTTGGAAGAGGGAATGATGGGTAGATGAGTGTCATGAAACTGTGTAGTGGAACAGTGTTTATATCATCCATCCATCTACTATCATCTCTCTCACTCTCTCCCTCCCTTCTCTCTCTCATATCTATCTATCTATCTATCTATCTATCTATCTATCTATCTATCTATCTATCTTTCTCTATCATCACTCTGTTGATATATCATATCTATCATATCTATCATGTTTATCTATCTATCACTATCATATCTATTATTTATCTATTATCTCTCATCTCTCTCTAGTATCATATCCTACTTACTTACCTACCTACCTACCAGTATCTACTGGTATCTACCTACCTACCTACCTATCATCTACCATCTACCTACCTACCTACCATCCTTCCTACCTACCTATCTCCAAAGCTGGAGCCTAACAATTTATGTTGGGTTGTCGCTGGGGTGCCAACATTAGATCCCTGCAGTTTGATGCATTCTTAGCTGAGAGATAAATTGAGTGATCTCTAAAAGCGTCTCTAAATATTTGTATGTGAGTTAGCAGACTATATATGTAGACATTTTAGGAGCCAAGGTGGCGCAGTGGATAGAATGCAGAATTGCAAGCTAATTCTGCTGATTACCTGGAGTTTGATGCTGACCAGCTCAAGACTGACTCAGCCTTCCATTCTTCCGAGGTGGGTAAAATGAGGACCCAGATTGTGGGCGGCAATATGCTGACCCTGTAAACTGCTTAGAGAGGGCTGGAAAGCACTGGAAAGCAGTATATAAGCCTAAGTGCTATTGCAATTGTTGCTTTTGAGCATGCTTAATGTACCAAGGAGTAAATAATCCCCATTTCTGAAGGATATGTACTTGTATGTTGCTTCTGTGGAAGTGTATACGAGAGAGAAAGATATCTGGCTGTATGGCTGCACAGTGTAAAGAATGTAAAAGATGTACTTGTGGGTACAGTGTGCATATCCATCAAGGAGGAGTGAGTGTGAACCTTTTTCACTTGTACCTGCAAATCCTGCATGTATGAAGGACCTATTTTGACTGATACCTGTCAAAAAGCTTTGCACACATTTCTACCTACTAAGACTGTGCAAGTACATAGGCATCTTAGCTGCCTCTTCTGTTTCTCTGCTGCTTATCTTCTCCAGTTCAGCTTCAATCTCTCCGCCTGCTGGAGATACGTTAGCGAGACTTCGGCTGCCCTAGGGAGTTAGCCCCCTCAGCCATTCACAAGTTCATACAGGTTCAGTCAGTCGCTCCCCAAATGGACTACAAACCCACAACAGAATCCTTACTTCATCCAGGGTTTCTCCTCCAGGAGGGGTAAAAGAGAGATATGGTTCCCCAGCTTCCTTGGCCATGGCTTTAAGATCACTGAGAGGCCTCCCTTCCGCCACTCCATATTTCTGCCAAGACAGGAAAGAGAATTATGTGGTGAGGGTTGCGGCAAGGATGCAGCTAGCATTCCCACGTTGAAGGGGTTGAACCTGTCATGCACAAAGGCAACAGAGAAAAACCAGAAGGTCCAGCTGCCTCTTGAAAAAGCACCTTTGGCACAAGGAAGCCAACTGAAGCAAGAGTGGCCCAGCACCTGCCCTGCAGAGTTCAGGGTGCAGCCATTGGGAACCTGGCATGGATCTCTAGGCGCAAGGAAATACTTACCCGTTCTCGAAGGCGGGCATCACATTTTACAGGAATCTCTTTGCAGTGCTGGCTATTTCTAAGAATTGAGGCTGTGGTCTGAAATGTTAAAAATGAACGTTTGAAAAAGATTATTTTTTTATTTTTTAAAAAATTGTGTTTATTTCCAGATGCCAAGGCTGACTCCTTCATAACTTACACGTTTTAAAAAATGGAAATACATGTAGTCCTTGACTTGTGACCACAATGGAGGCCAAAATATCTGTTGCTGAGTGAGACATCAGTTGAGTTCTTCCCTTTCTTACCTTACCTTTCTTGCCATAGTTGTTAGGTGAATCACTGCAGCTGATAAGTTAGTAACACGGTTATTAAGTGAATCTGGCTTCCCCAGATTCTGCTGATTTTGCTTGTCAAAAGGTCCCAAAAGGGGATTAGGAGACACTGCAAACTCTCTCAAATATGAGAGAATTGCCAAGTGTCTGAATTCTGATCACATGACCATAAGTCTTTTCGCTCCCCAGTGCCATTGTAACTTTGAACAGTCATTAAATGAACTGCTGTAAGTCAAGGACTACTTGCATACGTGTCCCAGGATAATGTTGCAAGACTGAATCTGGGTTGGCCACCGGTACCAGAGGTTTACTCTCCCGAACCTTTGACCTCATGTTGGAGTCCACTTTCGGGGGACTCCTCTCTACTGGAATATGTGCTTTGGGCTATTCTCTGAGTGGTATTTATGCGGTGCCTTCCTACTGGCTGATTGGTGTGTTGATGGCTGGCGATTGGCTGTCATTTCCTTGTGTTACCAAGCCCTCGGCTCCAAAGTATGTGATAAGCTGGTGGTAAATCAGCACCCCTGTTGATTGACAGGTGGGGCGTTTCCCAGGCTGCAATCATTTCCCTGGCTGTTTTTGTATCTGCCCAGCCAACAATCTTAGTAGCTGCAAAACTGAATGTATATATATATATATATTTATCCTTTATCATTTTATCATAAGGAGCCTCTGTGGCACAGTGGTTAGACTGCAGTACTGCAAGCTACTTCTGCTGCAGCCAGCTGCCTACAATTTGGCAGTTCAAATCCCACCAGGCTCAAGGTTGGCTCAGCCTTCCATCCTTCCGAGGTGGGTAAAATGAGGACCCAAATTGTTGGGGGCAATATGCTGACTCTGTACACTGCTTAGAGAGAGGTGTAAAGCACTATAAAGCAGTATATAAGTCTGCTATTGCTATTTTTATAAATAACTCAAGGGGGTGAACATACCTAACGTCTATAAAATAGAAAACAATTCTTACAAATTAAAGAATAGTCAAACTAAATAAAAATGGAACATATGTTCATTTTACTATACATGAATGCAAGTTTTAAGACTATTGTTAATCAATCACTAATTATTACAACTTTACAGTACTTATCCCCCACACACAAATGAACTCCAAAAACAAAGCCCTAGAATTATTACTGTTTATTACATTTCTATGTCTCCCAACAAGTCAGAATATTTGTTCGTGCACAATTTCCCTACAAGATAACTTGCCTGCTTTGCTCGAATCAGGTCACTGGTGAAGACATGAGTAAATCTGATATGACTGAGATACATCCCAGCTGCATCCGCTTGCCTGAATCCGGTGTCTGAGAGAGGCTCGTCCACACCCTGACCTGCAAGAGCCACCATGGGAATGAGTCCAATAGTTAGAACAAGCATGTTTTAGCCATCATCAGCCGATACTGTCCAAAGATCAGGGACAAGCATTCAGCTACAAAGGGAGGCTCTCCTAAAAGAGCCCGGGCCATTTCTGAAAAAGTCAACGTTTAGTTAGCTAAATGCCTCTTCCTTTCTTTTGTCTTATGTGGTCCTAACTTAAAAAACATCAGTTTGTCAGGGTTCCGATGGATGCCCTAATTAATTCATGAGCCTCGAGCCAAGTTTCAAAAGAAATCCAATTATTTATTAGCAGCAACATGTCGGCACATTCCCATGTGCAGTCAGCTCTACCCCACATAATTTACTGCCCACCTATGACCCTGTTTCCCCACTCCTCCCAGGGTGTGTCATAAATCACATTCTCCAACGGAGCACTTTCCTGGGCTGTAGAAAAAAACATGCCTCCCCAGCTGGTTCTAGTAACCTGGGATACAATCTGGAGAAAGGAATGCATGGAATGTGCTTCTGGTCTTGGCAACTGAGCTGCTCCATCAGTTCTCCCCCGCCCCCTCGTGCCTATGGCAACTCGAGAGCAAGCCAGGAATGCTTTACAAGTTGACAGCACTTTTGTCACATGATCTTTTAAGGCAACAATTCCTTCTCTAATACAGGAGTTGGTGACTAAACTCAACAGCAAACCCACATCCATGGTTACACCTGCAGTGGGACCTTGAAAACAGCTGTGTTGAGGTCAGACAGAAAACGGAGGGGCAGGAGAATCCATTCTGCTGGCAGACACCCCATCTGTCACCACCTGGGACAATGTGTTGTGACTTGTTGGCCGCTGGCCCCTCCAGCAGCTGAATCAGAAGAGGAGGCGATGTGGGAATCAGCGTCAGCATCAAAGCAACCTGGGAGCTCCGAGGGGGAAGAGGGAATGGAGCTGGCAGAGAGAGAGAGACAGAGGCAGAGCCTGGGCCACCCGTCAGCCCTCAGATGGGGAGTCAACATTCCCCAGGATGGGAGGTGGCTGATGAGGAAGAGGAGGAACAGCTGGGTCCAGTGCCTGACTCACGAATGCGCAGAAGGCAGAGGAGAGGAGAGCAGTGGAAATCTATGAGCCAGTCCTTGCGACGGAAGAGCCGCTGCTGCTAGTGAAGCCCTACCCTAGCTCTGGGGATAAAAGCCAGGGGGCGGAAATGAATAGGTGTGGCAGACAACTATTCATCTCCCTGCTGGACAGACTTGATAGCCTGCTGTGTGTGTGTGTGTGAGAGAGAGGTGGGGGGAGGGAAGGAGAGGCAGAGACTTTTTGCTGGGGCTGCTGGTGCTCTTAATAAAGGAATCACTGATTTAACTACAGAGGGTTTGTTGTGTTTGGGGAGGTGGGTCAGAACACCACGTCAACCAGGAAAACCTCAAAAGAGATGTTTTGGAGCATGTGAAAGCATTCATTTTTCACATTGTGGAAGCAGGAAAGTCATCCTTCTGAGCTTCTGTGGCTGCTCTCAGCTGTCTGATATACGTAGTACAGGTGGTCCTCAACTTACAACCACAGCTGAGCCCAACATTTCTGTTGCTAAGTGAAACAATTGCACAATTTTATGACCTTTCTTACCAGAACTGTTAAGTGGATCGCTCCCATTGTTAAATGAATCTGGCTTCCCCATTGGCTTCACTTTTAGGAAGGTGGCAAAAGTTGATCACATGACCCCGGGGCAGTTGTAACTGTCATAAATACATGCCAGTTGCCAAGCATGAAATTTTTAATCACATGATCGTGGGAATGCTAAAACAGTCGTAAGTGTTGTAAGTGATAGAGCCTTGGTGGTGCAGGCTGTTAAATGCCTAGCACTTAGTTCCAGCTGCCTGCAATTAGTGCAGGCTCGAATCCCACCAGGCTCAAGGTTGACTCAGCCTTCCATCCTCTCGGGGTAGGTAAATTGAGGACCCAAGATTGTTGGGGGCAATAAGCTGACTTTGTAAAAATGCCGCTTAGTAATAAGCAGGCATATACAATGGAATGAAGGCTATTGCTGAGCGCATTGGGTTGTGCTCCAAAGATTGTAAGCCGCCCTGAGTCTCCGGAGAAGGGCGGCATATAAATGTGAATTAAAAAAAGAGAAGTGTGAAAACTTTTTCCCCAGTGCCTTTGTAACTTTGAACAGTCGCTAAAGGAACTGTTGCAAGTCAAGGACTACCTGTAATAACGGTACAAATCCAGTATTTAATACCCGAGTAAAAGTAAAGGGCGCTGTGATAGAATAACCACCAGGTGAGACAAACCTTGCATTATCTTCTCTTTGTTGTATCTCGTTTGTCCGCTGTGGAAGAAAACAAAACAAACAGAAACCAACAACTTTAAATAGGAGCAAAACCAATCCTGATTGAAAACCTTCAGCCATTAGCATTTTTAATGTTACTCAGCCCTTACAGCGCTGACTCAGCTGGGCTATCCCAGCCTTTCCCTGCTAACAAAACGCACAATTTTGTTACACGCACAAACACCAACATTGCTGGTGGGGATGCTTACTGTGTAACGAAGAGGCACTGGCACATGTTCCCTGCCCCTTCTTGAGGTACAGGCATCGCTCCAGGAATCTACCAATGACTCCTCAACCCTGACTTGATCACAGGGACTCACGTCACTAAAATGACCAGGAGAATTGTGAGAGATTAAGCAGTGAAAACTAATCATTTTCCTAGCTGGAAAGATTGGCATGAATCTGTATTTTGGGTTAGATACAGTGTTATATGATCAGTGAGGAAGGGGTACAGGATCAAGGGGGAAGATTGGAATTACCAAGGCCTGCCAGCACCAATGCAAACAATAAATGAGAAAAGGGTCTAAGAGGAAAGATCCGACATCTATATACAACCCACCCCCCAAAAAAACCCTGTAGCTCCAACAGGATGAGAATATACTAAATTTAATTCATTTCAAGAAAGATTTTTCCTCTTTGGGCTGAACATAGACAAGAGGGTTGTGTTGTTGTCTTATATCTATCTATCTATCTATCTACAATATTCAACCTAGAAATAAGGAGAAATTTTCTGACAGTGAAAACAATCAACCCATGTAACAGCTGGAGCTCAGAAGTTGTGGGAGCTTCATCACTGGAAGCTTTGAAGAAGAGACTGGACTGCCATCTGTCAGAAATGGGGTGTGGTCTCCTGCCTGGGTGAGGGGTTGGACTAGATGCCCTACAAAGTCCCTTCCAACTCCTGTTCTGTTCTATTCAGATTCTTGATCATTAATACTAATGAAAAGTGGATTGTGTTTATTAAGATGACTGATGAATAAATGTATAGAGCTATAAACAAGAAAAACAGACAACCCAATTAAAGTAATCAATGCTTAATTTAACAATATGCACAGTCAATTTCATTAGAGAAGAGGAAAGCAGCCAGGTTGACTCTGGCTGAGAGACACCTACTTAGCTCTCAGTGTTTATTATCCCTGTCTTTCTCCATCAGAATTCAATAGAGTGCAAAGATGGTCAATAGGTAGCCTTCTGCTTGTACTGATATCAGTCAGTCGAAATCAAAATTTCAGATTAAGTCTGGATTTTTTTTTGTGCTTTAGTAAACAATTTGATACAACAGTCAAAATAATCAATTGCACAAGCAAAGTAAGAGTTTTGCGAAGTTCATATCAAGGTATTTAAATTGTGACACTTAGTTTAGAAAATGCTCTTAATGCTTGAGAAAAAAATCACAATTGTCCTTTTCATTTTCACTATTGATTTAAAAATCTGTAATTACAAGAGCATAATTTTTAAAATCTTTAATACATTAGAATTTTCCTCAGCCTCACAAGATGCTAGCTTTGGAAGAAAGTTTACTGCTTTCAATATAAGCCAATATAAATTATTTTTTATTGTTGACAGTCTCTACACTACTCAGCAGCATTTCTACATAATTATGGAAAATAAGCATTCTCATTTTTGAATTAACAGAGTTTCTCATTTTTGAATTAACTAGAAAAGCCGAAAGAAGTGCCTGCTACGCTTGAGGGGAAGAAAATGCAGAAAATTTTGGTCCAATAGTTTGTATTACCATCACTGTGTGCTTTTAGAGGCCATTATTCACGCTTTAAAGATTATTTGCTCTTGAAATAGACATAATGAAATCCTAAGTAGACTTGGAACAAATACAGGATCTGCAATCTCTATTTCAATCTTCAAGTTTTGCTTTATAATATACTTCACACAGAGATGATTAAGGAGAGGGAGTAAATTTACAGAGAATGATTTACATAATCCATAATAATCAGGTCTCTCCAAGAATACAGGTCATTAGGAATCCTTCCCACGACCACCCTGACTACAAGAATAGGAAGTGGAAAATACGTTTTAAAGAAAACTTAAGTGGTATCTTTAATGTAATGGGATACTGATAAGCCAGTGATCTACATATGTAAATAGATAATCAGGATTATATTATCACTTTGGGGGACCAACAGGATGATCTTCTGTGGGCCACATAGGCTTGGCCAAACACTTAAAAATTCCCTCAGGTCATATCTGGGAATAGCTTGCCTCAATTATGTGTGAATGCAATGGCCCGTTGTGATGTATTATAAGGTCTGAACAAAATCCCTACCCAAAAAAAGGTGTCTCATTTTCCAAAGACAGACGACCGTGATAAAATTATTTGTTTATTTATATATATTTTATAAATAACTCAACCCTTTTTTATGAGCCACGCTGGCACAGTGGTTAGAGTGCAGTACCGCAGGCTACTTCTGCTGCCTGCCAGCTGCTTGCAATTTGGCAGTTCAAATCTCACCAGGCCCAAGGTTGGCTCAGCCTTCCATCCTTCCGAGGTGGGTAAAATGAGGACCCAGATTGTTGGGGGCAAGAGGCTGACTCTATTAACCACTTAGAGAGGGGCCTGTAAAGCACTGTAAATCAGTATATAAGTCTAAGTGCCATAGCTATTATTATTTTTATAAATAAGTCAAGGCCGTGAACATATCCCAACACACCTTCCTCCTATTTTCCTTCAACTCTGTTGTTGTTCCAACAACAACCCTGTGAGGTGGGTTGGGCTAAAAGAGAGAGAAGGGCTAGTCTCCTTTATTATTTTTATAAATAACTGAAGGCTATGAATATACCTAATACACCTTCCTCGTCCTATTTCCCCTACAACAGCCCTGTGAGGTAGACTAGGCTAAAAAGAGGGGCAAGCCCCTTTATTATTTTAATAACTCAAGGCCGTGAATCCTAACCCAATACACCTTTCTCCTCCTATTTTCCCCAGAACAACAACCCTGTGAGGTGGGTTGGGCTAAGAGGGGGTGGGGAGGGAGGCTGGCTCAGGGTCACTTAGCTGGCTTTCATGGCTAAGGTGGGAATTGAACTCAGGGATCTCCTGCTTTCCAGCCTGGTGCTTTAACCACTAGGCCCCAAACCGGCTAGATTATACAAGACACCCGCCTTCGACCCTCTGCGAGGTAACATCCACCCCGGGCTCAGGGCTTCTTTAGCGGGCTTGGGCAAATAGCTGGGTCGCCCTCTTCCCTCGGGCCAAGGAGGCTCCCCTGCGCCCGTGCAACCACCCACAGGGCCCGGCGGAAGAGCCGCGAAGGAGGCTGAACTCCGCGAGGGCCCTATCCCTTCTGTGGCCCCACATAGCAGCTTCCCCGTGGCCCAGATACTCACTGCCGGATGACCGTTAAGCCGAAGGCAGCCATGCCTCTCTGTGTCGATGCTGCCCGCACGAATGACGTCATGCCGGCGCGCCGCGCCCGGGCCAATGGCGGATGGGTGGGGAAACGCGGTGGAGTCTCGCGAGAAGTGGGGGGCGGGGAGGACGACCCCCGCCCCGCCCCGGACGAGGTTCCTGCTCTCTTCGGCATCGAGTCGGGGAGGGGCGGGGATTGCGCGCGAGCGCTTTCCTCATTTGGGTGGCGTTTGCGGTGGCCTCTTGGGGTGGCTCGTCTTGGGGCTGAGAGGGGAAAGGCGGAATGGAAAGAGATGGAAGAAGTAGATGAGAGGAAGGATGGAACGAAAGAAGGAAGGGGAAAAGGAGAGGAAAGGAAGAAACAGGCAGAAGGAAGGAATGGGAAAAGAAAAGGAAAAGAAGAAATTGAAGAAAAGAAAGGAAGAAATTGGCAGAAGGAAGGAATGGGAAAAGAAAAGGAAAAGAAGAAAAGAAAGGAAGAAATTGGCAGAAGGAAGGAATGGGGAAAGAAAAGGAAAAGAAGAAATTGAAGAAATTGAAGGAAGAAATTGGCAGAAGGAAGGAATGAGGAAAGAAAAGGAAAGGAAGAAATAGAAGAAAAGAAAGGAAGAAACAGGCAGAAGGAAGGAATGGGAAAAGAAAAGGAAAGGAAGAAATAGAAGGAAGAAATTGGCAGAAGGAAGGAATGAGGAAAGGAAAGGAAAGGAAGAAATAGAAGAAAAGAAAGGAAGAAACAGGCAGAAGGAAGGAATGGGAAAAGGAAAGGAAAGGAAGAAATAGAAGAAAAGAAAGGAAGAAACAGGCAGAAGGAAGGAATGGGGAAAGAAAAGGAAAGGAAGAAATAGAAGAAAAGAAAGGAAGAAACAGGCAGAAGGAAGGAATGGGGAAAGAAAAGGAAAAGAAGAAATAGAAGGAATTGAAGGAAGAAATTGGCAGAAGAAAGGAATGGGGAAAGAAAAGGAAAGGAAGAAATAGAAGAAAAGAAAGGAAGAAGAAAAAGCAGAAGGAAGGAATGGGGAAAGAAAAGGAAAAGAAGAAATTGAAGGAAGAAATTGGCAGAAGGAAGGAATGAGGAAAGGAAAGGAAGAAATAGAAGAAAAGAAAGGAAGAAACAGGCAGAAGGAAGGAATGGGGAAAGAAAAGGAAAGGAAGAAATAGAAGAAAAGAAAGGAAGAAACAGCAGAAGGAAGGAATGGGGAAAGAAAAGGAAAGGAAGAAATTGAAGAAATTGAAGGAAGAAATTGGCGGAAGGAAGGAAGGGGGAAAGGAAAGGAAAAAAAGAAATAGGTGGAAGAAAGCAGAGTGAGTGAATGAAAGGAAGAAATAAATGGAAGAAGAAAGGAAGAAATGGAAGAAAGGAGTGGATAGGAAGAAATAGGTGGAAGGAAGGCAGAAAGGAAGAAATTGGCAGAAGAAAGGAAGGGGAAAGGAAAGAAAAAGAAGAAATAGAAGGGAGTGAAGGAAAGGAAGAGATAGATGGAAGGAGCAAAGGGAAGAAAGAAATGAAAGAAAGGAAAGGAGAAGAAATAGGTGGAAGAAAAGAAAGGAAAGGAAGAACTAGACAGAAGAAAGGAAATGGTGAAAGAAAGAAGAATTGTGTGGCAGGCTGGGCAGGGTTGCCCATAAGTTGCAGGGTACGATGGATCAGGCATTGGAACAGGACTGTGCCATGCTTCCTTGGCCTTGCCAGAGGATGGGCAAGGATGGAGACAAAAGGTGGGGGAAGGTTGCAGACCAGGCACTAAAAAGCTAGATCTGGGAAGGGCAACACGTGTGGAATGAAGCAAGAGGATACTGGAACAAGCACTGGGGTAGAGAAAAGATAACTTAGGACTGGCAATGGTGAACATATAAAGCTTAAAAAGAAAAGGAAAATTATGCTAAATAAGGAGTCCAGCCCTGTGCAGTCAAGCAGCACAGTTTATTCTTGAAGAAGTGCACCTGGACGATCATATTATGTCTCCTATGGGAGCTGGCATGTGTCCTGCCTGGCTCTTTTACTGCTCACAACTCACCACAGCCCTTGTTCATACTAATGGGCCTTCCAGCCTGTAAAGTATCCGATGTGAAACATTTACACTTAAATCACTGCCAGTGAACAAATCTCTGTCAGGTCTGAATAAACAAAGTAAAAACAAATGCTAAAAATAGGATAAGACAAGACCAACTGACAATTGAAAAAAGGCAAAATAATATGTGATGAGTTCCTAGAATGGAATGCATTTTTGCAATTTAAGGAGATTATCTGTCATGTAAAAAACAAAAGTTGAAATGGGTGTCCTGGAGACTGACGTCAAAGGAGATTTCTAAGTGTCATGTGAACATCATTTAAAAATCCTTTGATAATCCAAATATTGCTCAGTTCTTAATGGATCTTTGCCTCTCCCCATAATTGTCAGTGTCAAAGTTGCTTTGTAACCCTTCACAACTAAACATCGGCAATGCAATTCTGGGAGGTTTCAGGGAGAGCTTTGTGTTTTTACCAGTTCAGGTTGTCCAAAAATTATTCTTGATTACATGACAGCCAGGTTGAAACTTTCTCTTACAAACTGGGAAATGCTTGTCATCTGGTGGACAAGTTAACAGATTAACAGAGTTGGAAGGGACCTTGTAGGTCAACTAGTCCAGGGGTCTCCAACCTTGTCAGTTTTAAGCCTGGAGGACTTCAACTCCCAGAATTCTGGGAGTTGAAGTCCTATAGGCTTAAAGTTGACAAGGTTGGAGACCCCTGGACTAGTCCAACCCCCTGCCCAAGCAGGAGAGCCTACACCATTTCTGACAAATGGCAGTCCAATCTCTTCTTGAAAGCTTCCAGTGAGGAAGTTGATTTCCTTCTCCTTATGTGCTTTCTAATTTATAGAATAGACCTCGCCCCCCACTTTTCATAATTTGGAGTACAGGTAATCTTGGACTTAACGACCACAATTGAGCCCAAAAATTCTGTTGCTAAGCAAGACAGGTGTTAAGTGAGTTTTGCCCCATTTTACAACCGTTCTGGCCACAGTTGCAGTTACATTAATAACATGATTTTTAAGTGAATCTGGCTTTCCCATTGACTGTCAGAAGATCACAAAAAGTGATCATGTGATCCCGGGACACCGCAGCTTGTGATAAAGATGAGTCAGTTGCCAAGTGTCTGAATTTTGATCATGGGATCATGGGAATGCCGCAATGGTCTTAAATGTGAAACATGATCATAAGTCTTTTTCAGTGCTGATGTAACTTTGAACCGTCATTAAATGCACTGTTGTAATTTGAGGACTACCTGTAGAAGATTTCTACCGGGACTGAGAATAACAGAGTAGGAAGGGGCCTTGAAGGTCTTCTAGTGCAACCCCCTGTTCAAGGTGGAGACCCTATACCATTTCAGATGAGTGACTGTCCAGTCTCTTCTTAAAAGCATCCAGTGATGAAGCACCCACAACTTCTGAAGGCTAATTGTTCTCACTATTAGGACATCTCTCCTTAGTTCTAAGTTGCTTCTCGCCTTGATTAGTCTCCATCCATGGATAGCTGTCTTGCCTTTGGGTGCTTTGGAAAATAGCTTAACCCCCTCTTCTTTGTGGCAGCCCCTCAGATATTGGAACATCATTATCATGTCATCCCAGTCCTCGTTTTCACTAGACCAGACACCCCGCAATTCTTGCTTGAATAGAATAGTATACTTTATTGGCCAAATGTGATTGGACACACAAGGAATTTGTCTTGGTGCAAATGCTCTCATTGTACATAAAAGAAAAGATACATTTGTCAAGAGTCGAGAATCATCAGGTACGACACTTAATGATAGTCATAGGGTACAATAAGCAATCAAATCATACTAGGAAACAGTCAATATAAATCATAAGGATACAAGCGACAAAGTTACAGTCCTATAGTCCCAAGTGGGAGGGGATGGGTGATAAAGAGCAATGAGAAGATTAACAGTAATAGTAGTGCAGACTTTGCAATAGTTGGACAGTGCTGAGGGAATTATTTGTTTAGCAGAGTGATGGCCTTCGGGGGGAAAAACTCCTTGTGTCTAGTTGTTCTGGTGTGCAGGGCTCTATAGCGTCGTTTTGAGGGAAGGAGTTGAAACAGTTTATGTCCGGGATGTGAGGGGTCTGTAAATATTTTCACAGCCCTCTTTTTTGACTCGTGCAGTATACAGGTCCTCCACGGAAGGCAGGTTGGTAGTAATCATTGACTTGTTAAAGAAGACATCCCCAATTACTCTTAACCTGTTGATATTAAATCCTGGCTCACTGTGTTAGTGCCTATCCTGTATTTTGGGGGTAGACCCATTAAATGCCCTGTAAAAAAAATATCAGCCAAGATTCTCAGGTTTCTCTAACTTAATGGCTCTTCCTGCAGCATTGCTACAGCTCTAGAAAACGCACACTGGGAGACACACTCATGCATAGAGGCATATTGACAGGACTTAAAAGGAGGTAGAACTGGTTAGACTCGCTCGCCTTCTGCCCACCGTTGCCTTTCTCAGCCCTACGTGTTGATTGAGCAAGGCACTGAGTCCTCTTCTATGCTCTTCCTTCTTCCTTTTTTCAGTGTCCCTACGCTCAGGTAGACCAAACGATCAGGCTTAAAACTGCAGGTTTGACTGCAGGAGGCATCAGCCAATGCGAGAGAGAGGTAAGTAAGTTCCCTCATCTAATAGGGTACTGTTTCTTTCTTTCTTTTAAGTCTTTAAGCGCAGGCAGGGCTGCATCAAAGGGAAGAAAAATACTCAGAAACAAAAAAGAAATCCAACTCCCAAGTAGCCATTTTAGGAGTGTTTTAAGAGAGGAGTGTGCCTGCTTTTACTTCCTCTGCATTTTGTATATTGGAATGCAGCCAGTAATGCTTTTTGCATTTCAGAGAGCCAGCGCTACGTCCTTTTTGCCGGTGCTCTTCAGAATGCTTACATGTAGCTGAGAACTAGTAGCAAGAAGAAGCAAGTTTTTTTTTGAGGGAGATTCTTAAGGTTTATAGTTATGAATCCAGAGTACAGTATTTCAAAACTATTTTGGTTTTGGTTTTTTTAAATTTTTCCCTGCAGGCATTTTTCAAAATATTCTTTAAACATTGCATAATCTTGTCACTTGCTGTTTTTTTTTTAAAGAAAACGAATGCACACTTGATGTACACTTTAGATTGGATTAACAGAGTTAATGGAAGGGACCTTGTAGGTCATCTAGTCCAACCCCGCCCTGCCCAAGCAGGAAACTCCACACCCTCCCTGACAAGTGGCAGTCCAATCTCCCCTTGAAAGCCTCCAGTGTGGAAGCTCCCATAACTTCCCGAAGGCAACTTCTGTTCCGTTGGTTGATTGCTCTCAACTTAACCTGGGAAAAGCAAAAAAAAACCAATTCCACTGACCAAATCCAACCCCATATTTTCATGAGGGCGACCCTGTTATTAGGTGAATCGAAAGTTTACAAACAAGACACAAAACGTTCAAGGCATCTTCATCAGGCAGTGTGGTTATTATGCAGCCGAAACAGGAAGGCTATGACTGGTGTTCAACTCTGTCTTATCATTTGATAAGCAACTGTGCCGCCTGATATAAACATGACCTAAGGAACACACACATTTCCCACTTGTAAACTACCTTCTTATCAGATGGGCAGCTATTGGGTGAGCAATCAGGAGAAGAAAAAAAATGACAGATGTCACAGGAACCACCCATAGTTATAGCCTATTAACGAATGAATGTTTGTGAAAACCATTTATTTATTGCCATTACGTTTGCTAGGATCTTGAGCTCTAAAAACAGGATCCAGTTGCTTTTATCAAAAGGATAATAATCACGGGGCTCGTAATTTGAAGCATAAATCTAAATATTACTTACAATCGCCCATTCTATCGAGAAGTGGGACTACTTAGGACTGCCCTTGCATACCATCCGGAGACTGCAGCTGGTGCAGAATGCGGCGGCGGGTGGTGATGGGAGTTTCCCAATTCTCCCATGTTACCCCCCTCCTGCGCTGCCTGCATTGGTTGCCGGTTGCGCTCCGGGTGAGATTCAGGGTTTTAGTTTTAACATACAAAGTCCTTCACGACACGGGTCCTCAATATTTAAGGGAGCGACTCCTGCCGACATCGAATGCCAACCCTGTGCGACACACAGGCAAGGACTCCTTGGGGGCCGTTGGCGGCCAATGCCGGCTGGCAGTCCCCGATGACGAGCCTATTCTGTCGGCCCCTGACCTCTGGAACCAGCTCCCCTGGGGCTCCGCCGCCCCTGACCTCGCACCTTCGCCATGATTTGAAGACCTGGTTGTTTGATCAATCCGGGCTGTGACCTTTTCTTTCCTGGGGGGGTTTTTATATTTTTAATGTATTTTAAATTTGTTTGGGCTTGTAATTGGGTTTAATCTCTTTTTAATTATTTATTGCTGTTGTTTCTTAGTTGTGAGTCGCCCCGAGTCTTCGGAGATGGGGCGGCATACAAGTCCCAATAATTAATAAATAAATAAATAATAAGTGTTCATTTGTAGGTGTACTGTTGGCATTGGGGGAATCTCACCCGAATTCAGTCTGCAGATTCTGCAGTGGGATAGATACGGGTAGTCCTCGACTTACGACCACGAATGTATGGTGCTAAGTGTGACATTTGCTAAGTTGAGTTTGGCCACACTTCATGACCTATCTTGCCACATTTGTTAAGTGAATCGCTGCAGTTGTTAAGTTAGTGACATGGTTGTTCAGTGAATCTGGCTTCCCCACTGTCTTTGCTTGTCAGAAGGTCATACGAGGGGAATCGCATGACGCTGCAACCATCATAAGTATGAATCAGTTGCCAAGCGCTTGAATTTTGATCACGTGTCCATGGGAGTGTTTCAATGGTTGTAAGTGTGAAAAATGCTCATGAGGCACTTTTTTTTCAGTGCTGTTGTAACTTTGAAGGGTCACTAGGCGAACTGTTGTAAGTTGAGGACTAGCTGTAATAGTTCAGTTTGCTTTGTTGTCATTGCACCTCTTACAACGAAATCAAGCACCATCTTCAGTGAACATCGTGACCATGAAAATAAACATGAAAATAAACACAAACACACACTCCTTCACATCACCGAAAACCCCTGACACCACACCAACATTGCACTATACAGTAGAATTCAACAGAGCTAGGGATAGAAGCTGTTTTTCAGCCTATTTGTCCTTGTTTTTATTATCTTGTACCGTCTCCCAGATGGTAATAGGGTGCCCAGGATGAGATGGATCTTTGATAAGAATGTTTTGAACTTTCTTAAGGCAGCGGGAGCTCTAAAGCTCTTCCAAAGAGGGGAGAGGGCAACCCATGATCATCTGGGCAATGACGTTAACCCTCTGGAGCGCTGTCCTATCTGCCCCTGTGCAATTGGCAAACCATACAGAGGTGCAGTAAGTTAACATACTCTCTATGGTGCAGCGGTAGAAGGTCACCAGCAGTTTTTCATTCAGTTGTTCTTTTAGTCCAGGGGCCTGCAACCTTAAACACTCAAAGAGCCATTTGGACCTGTTTCCCACAGAAGAGAAAACACCGGAAGCCAATCATTTAACAACTGGTGTGACTGGGTGGGCCTGGCCAACTCAACGTCACTCACTCCCACCCAGTCATCTCCTGGTCTGGAATATGGAGTGAGTCTCCATCCTCCGCCATCACCCTTACCTCCTCAGGCCAGGTGAGGAGTGATGAGGAGGGGAAGGGCCAGCCAGTGGTGGGATTAGCCGACAGGGAGCCGAGGGCCAAAAGAGCCGCATGTGGCTCCAGAGCCGCAGGTGGTTGCAGACCCCTGGTCTAGTCTTACAAAGAAAAGGATTGGGGATGACATGATAGCAGTCTTCCAATATCTCAGGGATTGCCACAGAGGGGGTCAAGCTATTCTCCAAAGCACCTGAGGGCAGAACAAGAAGCAATGGATGGAAACCTATCAAAGAGAGAAGCAATCTAGAACCAAGGAGACATTTCCTGACAGTAAGAACAATTAACCAGTGGAACAACTTGCCTCCAGAAATTGTTTCATCGCTGGAGGATTTTAAGAAGAGATTGGACAGTCATTGGTCCAGAATGGGATAGGATCTCCTGCTTGAGCAAGAGGAAGACTTCCACAGTGAACCGGAAGGCTTCCAAAGTTCCCTCCAACTCTGTTATTCTGTCACTTTCTCGAGGTGAAAAGTCTTCACTCAAATTTATAAAAAAAAAATACAATAACAGGGCTAACCTGCTAGCCAGGTGGTGAACCTCCATTCTTTAACCGCTTTACACTCCAGGTGTGTGCCTGAATACATATTGGCATATTTGCAAGCTGTGCTCCCCTCCTAGGAATAGTGTGTGATACGTCTAGTTTGCTCAGGGGTTATTATGCCGGATGATAATGCTTCCGATCCCTCTTACTTAACTACTAGGGTAGAGGGCTACATCATTCTTGACATGAAAGTAATTTGGGAGCACCGGAGTCCCAGAATATTATTACACCGTCTCTCCCTGCTCTCTGTTTTTGATAAGTGTTTGTGTGTGATTTAGAACTGAATTAGTGTTGCACATGCAGAGTTCATATCTCTTTAGTCTGCTTAGAGTTTGCATGAGAGGCAATTCATTCTTTCTATGTTTGTCTCTCTCTCTCTCTCCTTCCCTCCCCCCCTCCCTCCCTCCCTCTCTCTGTATGTGTGTATGTGTATTTATAAAATTTATTTGCTGCCCATCTTGCATCCAATCAGTCTGGCTGGCTTACACATAAGGATTTGTCTTTTATTATTTTCTATAGTTAGCTCAAGGCAGCAAACGTATTTATTTTTTTATTTCTTTATTTGTATCCTGCTTTTCTTATTTTTACAAACAACCCAGAGGGGCAAACATATCAAGCACACCTTCCTCCTCCCATTTTTCCCCAAAACAACAACCCTGTGAGGTGAGTCGGGTTGAGGAGAGAGAGAGAGAGTGTCACCCAGCTGGCTTTCATGGGGAAACAGGACTAGGATTCACTGTCTCCCATTGTCTAGCCTGGTACCTTAATCATTAGACCAAACGGGCCCAAATCCACCTGACATCAGGGCTAGTTTTGAGAAACCAGAGATCCAAATTCTTTTCTAAATCCGCCCGCCCAGAATTTTCTAAGACCTCAGCCTACATAATCTCTGGCTTAGTCAACGAAGTGTGAAAGTCCTGATCAGGTTTTTTTCTCTCCTAGCAAACACAAAGAAAACTTAGACTTAGAATGTCTTTATTGTCACTTTGAACGTACACTAATCAGCATACATCAAAATGAAAATTCATCGCATATGTTTCAAGCATGACACACTCGAAACGACATGTTTCCTGTGGTTATGTGGACTTCCTCACCACCCCTATTAAACTCAGCGAGGACAAGCAGATGCAAATTTCTCAACGCTACAGTAGTAAGCAGTCTTGGCGCCACAGATACACGGTACTTCCTGTATCAATTGGAAAAGGAAGGCATGGCTGCGTTCTCCTGACCTTGGCCACAGTGCTGCATTCATTCTCATAAGGTAAAGATACAACAAACTGAGTTAAAATTAAACAGAGGCAGCCCTTTATAGGTTGAACAGATAGTCAGGTTGCCTTTGTTATTATTCTGGACCTGATTAACCTCTTCCCTCAAAAGAAATCCAAAGGCTTTCTGTATATTTATTTTAAGACCTTTCAGAATCTACCAGACACATGCTTAATAAGCCCAAATAGCTGAATATACACAAGAGGCTCTTAATTCTGCTCCTGTTTCCAGTTGAGATGTTACTCAACTCCTTCAGGGTCCAATCTGGGGCTTCAAAAATGCCCAGATTGCTGGGAGACTGTCAAGTTGCTTTTAACTTTGTTCCCTTGACCAAAAGCAGCTTCAGGAGAAAACACTGGGCCTGACCCGAGAAAGTTAGAACTTTAGGAGTGTACATCAAGCAGGCCAGATATTTCCCAAGTTGCAATCCTTTCAAATCTATTTTTAATAGCGCACATCAGTTGAAGTGGGTAACTTTTAGAGAAAATAGTGCACTCTTGCATTGTGATGTATGGAAAGCACGTGGAGGTCAGCTATTGGTGGAGTCCACTGCTTTGTTCTCCTCTGGCCCACCAAACAACAGGAGGGGAAAACTACTGATTATTCTCTTAGCTTTGGAAACAAGGCCCTTTGTGGGACAGATCAAGGATCTGGGCCCACTTAGATTGCTAAAGGGAAGACACGGGCGGTCCTGTGACTGGAATCTGCCAATCTTTAAAAGATTGTCATGCAGAGGTAGCTTTCTTTAAGAGAATAAGACAGCTGGAGGTCTTCTAGTCCAACCCCCTTGCTCAACCAGGCATCATTTCAGAAAAATGGGTGCCCAATCTCTTCTTAAAAACTTCCAGGGTTGGAGCATTCACAACCTCTGGAGGCAAGTTGTTCCACTGGCTAATTGTTTTCACTGTCAGGAAATTTCTCCTTGGTTCTAGGTTGCTTCTCTCCTTGATTAGTTTTCATCCATTGCTTCTTGTCCTGCCCTCAGGTGCTTTGGAGAATAGCTTGACTCCCTCTTCTTTGGGGCAGTCCCTCAAATATTGGAAAACTGTCATCTGTGGGCCTTCTTTTCACTGGGGTGCTTACATTGCAGCCCTGGTCAAAAGGGCCCAGCAGAGATTATGCTACCTGAGACTTTTTAGGAAACAGCAACTGAATGAAAAACTGCTGGTGACCTTCTACCGCTGCACCATAGAGAGCATCTTAACTTACTGCACCTCTGTATGGTTTGCCAATTGCACAGAGGCAGATAGGACAGCACTCCAGAGGGTTAAAGTCATTGCCCAGAGGATCATGGGTTGCCTCTCCCCTCTTTGGAAGAGCTTTATAGCTCCCGCTGCCTTAAGAAAGTTCAAAACATCCTTATCAAAGATCCATCTCATCCTGGGAACCCTTTTTTGAACTATTACCATCTGGCAGACGATACAAGATAATTAAAAACAAGGACAAATAAGCTGAAAAACAGCTTCCATCCCAGGGCAGTAGCTCTGTTGAATCCTACTGTATAGTGCGGTGTCGGGGGTTTTCAGTTCAATGTGTGGAGGGTGAAGGATGTGTGTTTGGTTTATTTTCATGGTCACGATGTGCACTGAAGATGGTGCTTGATTTCGTTGCACGAGGTGCAATAACAATAAAGTAAATTAAACTAAACTAAACTAGACTAGATTAGACAAGACCTACCCAATTCCTGCAACCGTCCTTCATATGTTTTAGCCTCCAATCCCCTAATCATCTTTGTTGCTCTTCTCTGTTCTCTGTTGTACAACGAGAAAAGGCTTGGAACCCAAGAAAGGGGATTCAGGCTGAACATGAGTAGAATTTCCTGATGTAAAAGCTATTAAGTCATGAAAAAACTGCCTAGGAAAGCAGTGGCATGATGTGATCCCTCCCCCCACCCCAGTAGGTTAGATGGCTATACTGCATTTAGAAACATTTGGCAATAAACTTTGGTTCTTAATTTTCATGTGGCTTTTCAATTTTTTAAAATAGATATTCTGTGACGATGCAATGTAACAGTTCTGTTGCTGATAGCTGGTATAATGCAACATACTGTTTTTTTTTTACCTACCCTAAAATGTTCATTGTAGCAAAATGACTAGAAACATCTCTTCTTGAATCAGTGATATTTAGAGACTTATTGAAAATAGCTTTGGCAGGAAAAAAACAACTGCCTTGCAAATTATAGAACCAATCTTTTAATTAAGGAATACTTTATCCAAATCTGATTTCTGATTTTTAAGTGCATCAGCAAATTATTTCCCGATAGATTTATCCTCATTTATTGAACTGTTGCTGAGCACTGAGTACAGTTTTAGTGCGAGCTATGGATCTCCCCAACAATCTTCTACTAAGTCCACATTTTGCTAGCTTGCTCATCATTGGTGGAAGAACAGCAAATAATTCACTTTCAGGTGGTATGATGTAACTCATGGTCGTCAAACTCTTGGCCCAGGGAGGGACTGGATGCATCACGTGCTGGCCACACCCATGTCCAGTTTAGAGAAGGAGGAAAAAAGTCCTGATACGTCATGTGATGCTGCCATGATGATGTGAGCTTGACACCCCTGATGTAACTGATGATAAAATGGCATGATGCAACTTGCACCAGAAGGCAGGACAAGAAGCAATGGATGGAAACTAATCCAAGAGAGAAGCAACCTAGAACTAAGGAGAAATTTCCTGACGGTGAGAGAAATCAACCAACGGAATAGGTGGCCTTCAGAAGTTGTGGGTGATCCATCACTGGAGGCTTTCAAAAAGAGACTGGACAACCATTAATCTGAAATGATATAGGCCCTCCTGCTCAAGCACAGAGTTGGACTGAAAGACCTCCAAGGGGTTTTCCAGCTCTATTCTGATTGATTGATTGATTGAGTTTTTAGCTTAATGGTCTACATTAAGCTAAAATGTATTTTGGTGGGCTTGGTGAATAACACATTCTAGAGATTGAGCACATCCTTACATAAAATAAATAAAACAACAATGTTAACTCATCTAGCTTAATGAGAATGTCAAATAGGCTGCATGTTTACCTTTTAGGCAGTTCTTTGGTACTTCAAAAGCTATTTATAGGAGTGGTTGCAAAAAGAATTCATTACCAAGAACTTCAGTGCATGACTCTTTATTTGCCCTTTCTTCTTTCGCTGTTCAGCTCATGGGCTGCGTTTTGAGACTAGCGAAATGGCAACTTCATGAATATCTGTGAAGATGGAGAGACAAAAAAGACGCGTTGCAGATCCCCAGCTACAGGAAGATCCAGAAAGCAGCAAAGTAGAAGGTGACTCAGGAAGCCAATTGGATGTGTTAGCCAAAGCGCACGAATTCTTCCAGATCTGCGATGTAGAAGGGAAGGGGTTTATTGCTCGCCATGACATGCAGGTAAATTGCAAAAGGTAGATTTATAAGTATTTGTTCATTTTTTTTTCAAGGAACCATTTATCTCTCCTGCTTGAAGTTACCTTGGGTGTCAGCCAGCAAGAATGAATAGCTCTTTTATTCTCACACTTTTTTAAAAAAAGTATTCCATTCAATCATGTCGGATTCTTGAAGATTGCCTGGACATGTCCCTACAGTTTACTTGGCAAGGTTTTCCAGAAATATTTTGCCATTGCCTCCTTCCTAGGGTTGAGAAAAAGTGACTGGCCCAAGGTCACCCTGCTGGCTTTGTGCCTAAAGTGGGACTAGAACTCGCAGTCTTCTGGTTTCTAGCCTAATCATCACACCAAACTGGCTCTACCGCTTTATTACTTGGCTGTGTATTAGTTCAACACAGGAAAGATAACACACACAGGATGTAGATCTGACTGAAAGTCCTTTATGGGTATTGGCTTACGTATTGTTTAAGAGAGTCCCAATGAGTAGGTCTATATAGTGGGGGCTGAGTAGGAATTTTAGGGTCATTAGACCTGCCTTAAAGGTCCTGGGACAATGGACCTCATGGGAGTTAATTCAAGATTAGATGCCAATGATAATGTCCGTATGATTAGGAACCATGTTGATCTCGTGACTGAGATCTAGCGAGATCTGGCCCTTCTGTTGTTTGTTGCTTTTTAAATTGTTTTTAAAAATTTTTAATGTAATTATTTTGTGTTTTGTTTTTTGTTTTTGCTGTGAGTCCTTTGGGAGTTGGGCAGCATATAAGTTTAATTAATAAATAATAAAGAAAGAAAGAAAGAAACCAGAAAATTTAGGAATACAGAAAGAATCAGGAAGGCTGTTTACAGGAAAGGGATACTCCAGCCATGCATCATGGCTGAAATTGATGTCCTTTCCTTAGAAGGAGTCATGGGGAACTTTGCACACCTTAGGGGATAGAGATAGATTCATTCATTCATTCATTCATTCATTCATTCATTCAATTCGTATAGCTGCCCAGTGTTTCATCATTATAACTACAAGGACTGTCTTACGGTGGAGCTTACAATCAATGTTCTTTATAGAACAAATGTCTAGGATCCTCCAAATTGGGTCTCTGCTAGCCAAAGGATAAATCAACACGACAAGAATGTGAAGCTCAATCCTGATTAAAGGAGGATAATGATGACCAAAAGAATTGAAAAACTACAGGCAGTCCCTGACTTACCACCATAAGGGAGCCCAACATTTCTGTTGCTAAATGAGACAGTTCAGTGAATTGAGCCCTGTTTTACAACCTCTCTTGGCACAGTTCTTAAGTGAATCACTGCAGTTGTTAAGCTAGTAATATGGCTGTAAAGTGAATCTGGCTTCCCCATTGACTTTGCTGGTCAGACGGTCACATAAGGTGTTCATAATCACATGACCCCTGGACACTGCAACTGTCATAACTATGAACCAATTGCCAAGCACCTGAATTTTGATCACATAACCATGGGGATGCTACACAGGTCAAAGTGTGAAAAATGGTGATATGCCATTTTTTCTAGTGATGTAACTTCGAACGGTCCCTAAATGAACTGTTGTAAGAAGAGGTCTACTTGCAGTGTGAAAGGAATCGTCCTTTATCATACCTACAGAATTTTGTGTCACTGATGGCTATTTAATTTAGACATTGCCTAGGTTTCAAATCTCTTTGGTGCCTTTCTAATCCAGGCCATTAGCTTAGTAAGGCACAGGCTGAAGTCCTCATGAGTCAGTGAGGCTTATTTCTTACTAGATAGTTGCAATCCCACTGGGTAAAATGAAAAGCAATCTTCCATTCATCTAAATTATTTGTCCTTTCTGTTTTCAAGATCTTTTCAAAACTAACCTTTTAATTGACACATAATGCCTGTGTAACTGAGGAAAACACTGTCATTTTAGAGACTCCATGGGGAGTTACCTCTTGTCCCCGAAGAGCTGGAGAAAGTATTTGACACTCTGGATGCAGACGGCAATGGTTCTCTTACTCTAGAAGAATTCACCACTGGATTCAGTGAGTTCTCAGTCCACATTGTGCTTTACAAGTAATTCACCTAACAGTCAATTCCTATTCTGGTGGTTCTTTTTGCGTTTGTTTATATTACTTGATTTCTCATTTTTCTGTAGCATAACGTGATCTAGAGGAAAGCCAACGGCAATAGCAGTTAGACTTCTATACCGCTTCAGAGTGCTTTTACAGCCCTCTCTAAGTGGTTTATAGAGTCAGCCTATTGCCCGCAACAATCTGGGTCCTCATTTTATCGACCTCGGAAGGATGGAAGGCTGAGTCAACCTTGAGCCAGTTAGACTCAAACTGCTGGCAGTGAGCAGAATCAGCCTGCAGTACTGCATTCTGACCACTGCGCCACAAGGAAAGAGAATGAGAAAAGGAATGAAGGAGGGAGGAAGGAATAGCAATAGCACTTAGACTTATATACCACTTCATAGTGCTTTACAGCCCTCTCGAAGTGGTTTACAGAGTCAGCCTATTATCCCCAACAATCTGGGTTCTCATTCTGCCCATCTCGGAAGGATGGAAGGCTGAGTCAACCTTGGAGCCTGGTGGGATTCGAACTGTCACATTGCAGGCAGCCAGCAGTTAGCAGAAATAGCCTGCATTACTGCACGCTAACCACTGCGCCACAGAGGCTCATGGGGTCCTTTAATTGGGACATTCCTTTTTTTGGGTTGTTCCATTGATTAATTGTTCTCACTGTCAGGAAATTTCTCCTTACTTCTAGATTGGATCTCTCTTTGACAACTTTCCACCCGTTACTTCTTGTTGTCTGGTGTTATGGAGAATAAATTGACCCCTCTTCTCTGCGACAGCCCCTCAAGGGCCTTGGTGGCTCAGGCTGTTAAATGCCTGCATTTAAGTTCCAGCTGCCTGCAATTAGTGCAGGCTCGAATCCCACCAGGCTCAAGGTTGACTCAGCCTTCCATCCTCTCGGGGTAGGTAAACTGAGGACCCAAGATTGTTGGGGGCAATAAGCTGACTTTGTAAAAATGCCGCTTAGTAATAAGCAGGCATACACAATGGAAGGAAGGCTATTGCTGAGCGCATTGGGTTGTGCTCCAAAAAATTGTAAGCCGCCCTGAGTCTTCGGAGAAGGGCGGCATATAAATGTAATTAAAAATAAAATAAAATAAATAAAAAAATACTGGAAGACAGCCATCATGTCAACCCCACCACCACCCTAATCCTTCTCTTTGGTAGGCTAAGCTTACCTAGTTCTCTCAGTCATTTCGTCATGCGATTCTCTCTATTTACTCACCACATGTAACACTCTGTATGGATTCAGTTCCTTCCTATATCCTGGATGACTAATCCCACAGCCTGTTGGGAAGGCTTGGTTTTCTTTCTTTCTTTCTTTCTTTCTTTCTTTCTTTCTTTCTTTCTTTCTTTCTTTCCTTCCTTCCTTCCTTCCTTCCTTCCTTCCTTCCTTCTTTCTTTCTTTCTTTCTTTCTTTCTTTCTTTCTTTCTTTCTTTCTTTCTTTCTTTCTTTCTTTCCCACAGTCAGTTGCTTTTCTCAGAAGAAATCCCAAAGGAGAAAAGCATTCAGCAGTGCCTTCCTTTGCTATCCAACCTCAAGGGGAGATGCTCACCGTAGTACAGGGGTACTAATTTCATTGAGGGCTGGATCAGGATTGTATTTTTTTTTAAATTACATTTATATGCCACCCTTCTCCGAAGACTCAGGGCGGCTTACAATTTTTGGAGCACAACCCAATGCGCTCAGCCATAGCCTTCCTTCCATTGTATATGCCTGCTTATTACTAAGTGGCATTTTTTACAAAGTCAGCTTATTACCCCCAACAATCTTGGGTCCTCAATTTACCTACCCCGAGAGGATGGAAGGCTGAGTCAACCTTGAGCCTGGTGGGATTCGAGCCTGCAGTAATTGCAGGCAGCTGGAACTTAAGTGCTAGGTGTTTAACAGCCTGCACCACCAAGGCTCTTTTTAGTTGGCCTCAGTGGGGCACTGGGGAACGTGACTGGTGTGGCTGTGGTCAGCTCGACGTCACTCATGTTGGGGGCACTTGTGGTGGCCAAGTGCTAAGGCAGGACTTCCCTCTCTCTCATAATCTTCCTTCCTTCCTGCCTGCCTGCCTGCCTGCCTTCCTTCCTTCCTTCCTTCCTTCCTTCCTTCCTTCCTTCCTTCCTTCCTTCCTTCCTTCCTTCCTTCCTTCCTTCTTCTTCTTTTTCCTTCCCTCTTCCTTCCCCTCTTTCCTTCTTTTTCCTCTCTTGCTCTCTTCCCATCTTCCCTTCATTTTCTTTGTCTTTCCTCTTTCCCTTTCTCCTTTCCTGCCTCTTCTTGCAGGCTCAAATGCAAAAGGGGAAACATTTCTCCTTTCGTTTTGCTTTTAGTTTGTTTTGATAGCCCCGTGTCAGCGAAAATGGAGCTCAGCAGGGCCACGCATGGCAGAGGGGCTGCATGCAGCCGAAAATGGGGCCGGGGGTGGGGCATCCCTCCTGGGCTCCATTTTTGCTGGCAGAGGCACCACAGGCTGGTTCTTCGCTGTTTCCAGGGCAGCCCTGCAGGCCAGATCTAAGCCCTCCAGCCCGCGGGCCTTGAGTTTGACACCCTTGCCTAGTAGATACTTAGTCTGCAGCTCAGTTAAAAGTATCTTAGTGATTTAATGGAGACTTAAACAGTGATTGGTGATTTAATGGAGACTTTAATAGAGCTTCTGTTGCTAGAGGGGCTCAATTAAAGGTTCACGGCATGAGATGCTGCCAGGCCATTTACTGGACCTGGTTATCTATTTGCTATTCAGTATATTGAAACTTAAAGTCCTTCTGCTCTTAATGTACAGGTAGTTCTTGACTTACGACCACAATTGAGCCCAAATTTCCCTTGCTGAGCGAGACAGTCGTTAAGTGAGCTTTGACCCTTTTCACAGGCAATAGCACAGTCGTTAAGTGAATATAGCTTCCCCATGGACTTTGCTTGTCAGAAGGTCGCAAAAAGGGATCCCATGACCCCAGGGACACTGCAATTGTGACTCAATTATCAAGCATCGAAATGTCCAAATCACGTAACCATAGGGATGCTGCAGTGGTCACAAATGATGTGAAAAATGGCCGTAAGTCACTTTTTTCAGTGCCGTAGTAACTTCAAACAATCACTAAATGAACTCTTTGTAAGTCAAGGTCTACCTGTACAACCTTTTTTATTAAGTGCCACCGTTACTAAGTGAATCATTGTAGCTGTTAAGTTATGGCTAGGGCTTATTAAGAAGGGCTTCTTCCTCAACTTGGCTTTCACAAAGTGATCGTATGACCCTGGGAGAGTGCAACGGTCATAAATATGAATCAGTTGTCAAGAGGCTGGATTTTGATCATGTGGCCATTGGAAATGCTGAAATGGTCATAAACATGAAACAGTCATGAGTAATTTTCAGGGCCATTGCAGCTTTGAACAGTCATTAAACAATCTCTTGTAAGTCAAGCACTACCCAGAACAGTTTAATGAATGTTGTAGAATTTTGATGCTCTTCTGTTGTAATCTTTATCAGAAAATAAATAAGTTTATTTATTTATTTATTTACTGAGATTTCTATGCCGCCCTATCTCCTGAAGGACTCAGGGCGGCTTACAATAATAAAAAAGAAACGATACAAAAGTTAAAAAACAATTAAATATGAAATCTCACTAAGCCAATAAGACATACAAAACTATTGTTAAAACCCCCTCCCCTCCATCATCCACCTTTTTTTTCTTCCAGATTATAGGAGCTAATTTAATACGATTTATTCCTCATGGTATTACAACTGGATTTATTTTTTTTCCCCCATTTTATTGCAAATACCTGGAGGGCCAATAAAAACAAATCTTTTAAAACCTGCAGGCCAGTTTCTGTCGGGGAGGAAGGAACCTTTTGCCGAGGCCTGTGAAACTGGCTTTCATCCTAAACCGAACGAAAGCGTCGCAGCACGGAAGGAAGAGGAAGAGCAGTTTTCAAATCTCATGGAACAACTTGGAGCCGAGAATATCTTGAAGGAGTAAGTCTTGCCACTGAAGCAGTGGAGAAGAAGCACAGGAACACCATCGTTCTGGTTTGTGCTATTTTGGCCTGGAAAAAGGTCAGGTGTAGGAATGCTGCTTTATAGCAAGGTTGAAAAAATATGTCCACCTGTGCAAGAAAACCCGGTTCAAGACTTATTATTAAAAAAAAAAGAACATACCATGTTTCCCCGAAAATAAGACCTACCCCGAAAGTAAGACCTAGCACTATTTTCTAAACCTGCCCTAATATAAGACCTACCCCGAAAATAAGACCTAGTGTAAATCTCCAGTTCCAGGAAGACTTTTCAGGGAGCAACCGTGCACCAGAAACACCCCCTACACACTCACACCCACTATTTGGCACCATAAATATATAAGACCTACCCCAAAAATAAGACCTAGTGTGTTTTTGGGAGCCAAAAAAAATATAAGACAGTGTCTTATTTTTGGGGAAACACGGTAGTTACAATTTCCATCTGTTAATGCACTTATTTTTCAGTCTCCCAAGAGGGCAGATCCCAAGTGAGTTTCTGTGGTTTTCTACTTTTTCCAGAGAACATAGAATAATACAGTTGGAGGGGACCTTGGAGGTCATCTAGTCCAACCCCCTGCCCAGGCAGGAGACCCTTATACCATTCGGGACAAATGGCAGCCCAGTCTCTTCTTGAAAGCTTCCAGTGATGAAGCTCCCTCAACTTCTGAAGGCAACTTCTGTTCCATGGGTTGATTGCTCTCACTGTCAGTAAATTTCTCCTTAGTTCTCGTCTGTAAGATAGATTTCTTAAAAATTATTTCAAGTTCAGTTTTCTTGCCATAATGGAGAGCAGACTTGATGGGAGTCGCTAGTGCATATTTTAGGTGGGAGCTTTTAACTATAATTGTATTTCCAATTAAAGACAATTGGGAAATTGAGTCATTCTAAAATAGAAGCTGACTGTTCTGACCCACGCCCTTTCCCAACAAATCAAACACAATTTAAAGGGCCTTGGTGGCTCAGGCTGTTAATTGCCTGCATTTAAGTTCCAGCTGCCTACAACTGCTGTAGGCTCGAATCCCACCAGGCTCAAGGTTGACTCAGCCTTCCATCCTCTCGGGGTAGGTAAATTGAGGACCCAAGATTGTTGGGGGCAATTAGCTGACCTTGTAAAAATGCCGCTTAGTAATAAGCAGGCATATACAATGGAATGAAGGCTATTGCTGAGCACACTGGGTTGCATCCCAAAAATTGTAAGCTGCCCTGAGTCTTCGGAGAAGGGCGGCATATAAATGTAATTAAAAAAAAAAAAAGGAACAGAAACCTTGTAATGCTTTTACAAAATAATTAGCTGTGATAAACACAAGCCTTGACAAACTGAGACTTGCCAAAAGATAACAGTCAAGAAATAATGTGCAAAGCAAGAATATTCAAATACAAACTCAGGATACTGGAATGTCCACGAGGCTGGAGTTTCAAAACGTCTTTGCCTTCTGCAAAGTACGTTTGTTTCACAGCTGGCTTTTATCTTCTTGAAGGAGGGGCCATTACCTTGCAGCCTTACTCCCGAGTCACCCGTGGTGCTGCAGCTGTTCTTTCCTATGAGCAGCCCTGCGCGCACGCGCACTTGGCACAGGTTCCTCGGGAACCTCCTCATCACTGCTGCAAGCCCCCACAATCTCTGAAGGCAGCAGTCCACTCCCTAATGGTCCTGGCCCCTCATCTGTGTCCTCGCTCTCCTCAGCTGTCCACACCTGCTGCCGGCTAACTACAACACTGGCCCTCAGCTTGTACCTATTAAAATGTGCCTCAAGGAATGTGCTTGATATCATGAATTCTAGATACCTTTAAGCTGTTGCAACATCCTTGTGATCAGGTGATTAAAATTTGGAAGCTTGGCCACTGGCTCATATTTATGACAGTTGCAATGTCACAGGGTCAGGTCAACGGGGAAGCCAGATTCACTTAACAATCGTGTGACTAACTTAATGACTACTCTGATTCATTTAACAACTGTGGCAAGAAAGGTCATAAAATGGGGCTCAGCTCACTTAACAACTGTCTGGCTTAGCAACAGAAATTTTGGGCTCAGTTATGATCTTAAGTCAAAGATCACCTGGATTTACTTTATGAGGTTTTTATCTTGCTTTTATTCTCCGTTGGCTGCCCACAGCCATAAGTTTAAGATGGAAGACCACATAAGTTCAATAAATAAATAAAACCAGAATTGGAAGCGGGGAAAAAAACCAGGAAAAAGCCACTGATTCGTTCATCTATCCTCAGGATTCTTACTTTCCAGAATGCTAAAATTATATTTTCTCCTGAATCCTCTGAGAATTAGATCCTAACCTGCATTTCTTTTCTTTTTCCTTTTTCTTTTCCTCCAGTGAAAACGACGTGAAGAAACTCTGGCTGCACCTGAAGAAACATGAGCCTCACCTCCTTTCCAATTTCGAAGAGTTCCTGACGAAAATCTTCTCTCAGCTCCACGAAGCTGACGATGAAAAGAACACCTTGGAGTGCGCCCTGCAAAAGTAAACGCTTCCTTTTATGAGAGCTTTCTCAGGGGATTTACCTCAGCTTTCTTTCATCGGGATTCTTTTGGGGCAGAAACTTCCCCACGAATGCGTAAAACGTGTGTTGAAAGCTACAGCGGCAGGTTTGATGGGATCCGCGTGAGGTTTTTGGCCTCACGAGTATAACATCCGTTCCATTAACTGTGCCGTGTGCTTCCATTGGTCGTCCTGTATAAAAGTATAAAAGGATGCCATTGACAGAAAGATTCTGTTCCTGTGGCTCAGGAGAGGTGGAGGCCGTGGGTCACATGCTCCATAGATGTTCCTTTTACAGAGAGATTAGGATAAAACATATTCTGCCAATAACTGCTAGGTATCCTGTCCATTCTGGACACTGCTTACCTCCAGTGGCTGAACAGTCCATAACTACAGCGCAGGTGGCTAGATTCTGCACAGCAGTACTGGGGATTCGTCTGAAACATGTGCCTTCTATAGTTATGTTATATAACAGTGCTGGCAAACCTTTTTGGCACCGAGTGCCCAAATCAGAATGCGCATGCATGCGTGTGCATGAGCGCATGCTGGAGCACCGGAAAACCGAAGACTAGCTGGCTAGTGCATGCATGCCTGTTTTTTGGCCGTTTTGGGGGCCGTTTTTGGCCTGAAAATGGCCCAAAAAACAGCCTGTTTTTGGGGCATCTTTTGGGCTGTTCTCAGGCTGTTTTCAGGTTTCTTTTCACGTTATTCTTCAAAAAATGAGTGTCAGAAAATGGCATGAAAACAGCCCAGAAAATGGCCAGAAAATGGCCCAGAAAAAGGCCTGGGAATGGGCTGGAAAATGGCCCAGAAAACAGCCTGAAAAATGGCCTGAAAACGGCCCAGAAAGCAACCTGAAAAATGGCCTGAAAATGGCCCAGAAAACAGCCTGCTTTTTGGCTGTTTTTCGGGCCGTTTTGGGGCGCGAAGACCAGCTGGCCAATGCCAGAAACCAGAAGAGCAGTTGGCAATGGCACACATGCCCACTGAGAGGGCTCTGCGTGCCGCCTTTGGCACGTGTGCCATAGTTTTGCCATCAGGGTTATATAACAAATGTGGCAAACCCTTTGCACTGCTTAGTCTTTTCCCTTTTAGCATTGAACCTACAACGGGCCGCACATTTTATGGGTCGTAATTTTAGTATGGTCATACCATGTGTAATTGGCAGATTGGATTTTATCATAGATTTTATCTGTTTTTTTATCATTTTATTCTAGAATTTTTAATTGTTCATTTACTGAGTATTTTTATTTTGTTCTGGTCTCTGGTCTAAGACTGTAATATTAAACTGATTGATTGGATTGAATCCCATTAGCCGCTCGTAGAATCTGCATCTAGGATGTACAGATAGTCCTCAATTTATAGTCCACAACTGAATCTCAACATTTCTGTTGCTAAGCGAGACAGTTACTAAGTGAATTTTGACCCATTTTGTGACCTCTTTTGCCACAGTTTTCTATAGTTGATAAGTTAGTAACACAGTTGTTATGTGAATTTGGCTTCCTCCGTTGATTTTGCTTGTTGGAAGGTTGCAAAAAGGGATCCCATGGCACCCCGGACACAGCAGCCGTCACAAATGTGAGTCAGTTGCCAAGCATCTGAATTTTGATCATTTGACCACAGGGATGCTGCAACAGTCACAAATGTGAAAAATAGAATAGAATAGAATTCTTTTATTGGCCAAGTATGATTGGACACACACAAGGAATTTGTCTTGGTGCAAATGTTTTCAGTGTACATAACAGAAAAGATACATTCATCAAGAGTCAAGAGTCATCACGTACAACAATTAATAATAGTCATAGGGTACAATAAGCAATGAAATCATACTAGGAAACAGTCAATATAAATTATAAGGATACAAGTGACAAAGTTACAGTCATACAGTCACAAGTGGGAGAGGATGGGTGATAAGGAGTGATGAGAAAATTAATAGTAATAGTAGTGCAGACTTTGTAAATAGTTGGACAGTATTGAGGGAATTATTTGTTTAGCAGAGTGATGGCGTTCGGGGGAAAACTGTCCTTGTGTCTAGTTGTTCTGGTGTGCAGTGCTCTATAGCATCGTTTTGAGGGAAGGAGTTGAAACAGTTTATGTCCAGGATGTGAGGAGTCTGTAAATATTTTCACAGCCCTCTTTTTGACTTGTGCAGTATCCAGGTCCTCCATGGAAGGCAGGTTGGTAGCCATTGTTTTTTCTGCAGTCCTAAAAATAGCTTTTTTTTCAGTGCTGTGGTAGCTTTGAACAGTCATTAAACAAACTGTTGTAAGTTGAGGACTACCTGTACTGAAATGTCGCTGAGCATGACTTGCAAAGCAGCTGTAGGGGTTTATCTGGGACATTTGCCTGCCTAGCCACACTGATTTTGCCACTGTTGCAAACTGGACTTTCTCTCAAAAGGGAGATTATACGGCTTCTCGCCTCTAATATTTTTGCTGGTGCTCCAACCAAGTTGTAATTTATTGTATTTTTAAAAATCCCGCATCAGCAAAATGTCTGCTTACGATGATGAAATCCAGCATCTGTACGAAGAAATGGAACAGCAGATCAAAACTGAGAAAGAAAAAGTCGTTTTAGAGGCAAGTATCTTTTTAACATGGACGTTGAAGGACAGATGGACGTAGGATATGAGTATAGAGTTATTCCCACGCTATAGTAGTAATAGTAGCAAAATAATTGGTTTGTTTAAGATACAAGTTAAAATGCTGAAATCGCTCCCTTCGTCTTTAAATCCTACCACTTAGCCAGCAGCTACAGGGTCTCTTTTCCATCAGGTTCTGCCTTCCTTGATGCAATGCACTCTGGTTAACAATCAGGTAGTCCTCAACTTACGGCCATAATGGAGCCCAGTTGCGAGTCGTGACAGTCATATAGCAGGTGATCATGTGACCAACCTGATTTTACAACCCTTGTTATGCCGGCGGTTAACCAGAACTTGCTGCTGAACTTGGGCCTTGAGTTTGACACCCTTAAATCTAAAATCATAGCGGACCTCCAGTGCTATGATTTTAGATTTAAGGGTGTCAAACTCAATTCTCCCAGTTCAAGGCATTTTGGACATATGGTTGTCCACTCCTTTCTTGAAAACCTCCAGCCACGGAGCACTTGTAATTCCTGGGGCCAAGCTGTTCCACTGACTAACACAGGTAGCCTTCGACCTACGACAGTTCGTTTAGCGAAACGTTTGAAGTTACAAGGGCACCGAAAAAAGGGGGACTCGTGGCCGTTTTTCACACTTACGACCATTGCGGCATTCCCCATGGTCACGTGGTTTACATACTTGAATGCTTGGCAATGGGTTCACATTTATGACGGTTGCAGCGTCCCGGGGTCAGGTGTTCCCCTTTTGCAACCTTCTGATCACCAACACCAATGGAAAAGGCGGATTCATTTAACAGCCGCGTAGCAACCAAATTGATTCACTTAACAAGTGAGGAAAAAACACCGGGACTTAAATTTCTGAACACATTTCTTACTTAACGACATACATTTTGGGCTCAGTTTTGGTCGTACGTTGAGGACCACCGTACCCACCACTGGTTTATTCTTACAATTTGTGTTGTGGTTCGCCGGCAGCCGGTGCAGCCAGCAGCAGAATCGGACAGTGGGGAAGAACGGGGATCAGTCAGGGAGTCTGGAGAGGACTCGGATGAGGTCCTGCGTCCAATGCAGGGATGGGGCCAGGAGCACCTGGGGGTGGGGTGCTGCCTTTGTAGCCTTCAGAGTCTGGCAGCAGCAAGGCAGAGGACCCAGGGAGCCTGTTCCCAGTGTGCGTAAGCACAGAGCTGCTAGAAGGCAAGAGCAGGTGAAACCAAAGGGGCAAAGGGTGTTTGCCCCTCCCATAAGGGATAAAAAGTCAGACCTCAATGATGAAAGCTTTGCAGGAAGCAAAGCAATTGATAGATTCCAAGTCCTCATTGAAGCTCTGGTTGGTTTTTTCTGGTATTTCAGTTGGTTTCTGTTATAATTGTATACTTCTGTTTTTTGGCAACATTCCACAGCACTGAAAGGCGTGTGCTTATCTTGGGGAACTGTTTATAATTAGTTTTGCTTTTAAAATAAGTTTGTGTTTATGTTTGACAAAGCCTGGGTCAGAACAATTGGTTGTTTTGTTTTGTTTTTTTAACCCTGGTCAGTTCTTTTAACTAAAACCCTCTGCTCTTTTTATTATTCTTTTCTTCTTTTTATTTTATTTCCTGTGCATGTTATAGGCTTAATTAGTGCTCTTGCTAGATCTTACATTTGAGGCTGATTTTAACCCTGTTAATGTAATGTAGGTACTGATGAGTCAATATGAAATGCTTGCATCTACCTCTGTTCTGACTTTTGACCGTATTGTTTAAATTATTAAAAGGAACTAATTGTTTTAAACTTACTGTTGTCCAATTTTGCAGGGCGCTGAGAGGTTCCAGTCCCGACAGCAGGAACTGGAACAAAAACTTGTTGAAAAGGAGAAGGAATTTGAGCAACTGTCTCAAAAGCAGAAAATAGTAGGTGGAAATTATGGTGCTATAATAGCAGCAAATTTTTAAGCTTAGCCATACGGTGGCAGTCTGCTATATCATTTTAGCTGCATTTGTAAGAAAGCCCATAAGCCTTGAATCAAGCCCTGAATTGGTCATGCTTGTACAGGTATTCTTTGACTTACAACAGTTCATTTATTTATTTATTTGACTTCTATGCGCCCCTCTCCAAAAAGGACTCAGGGCGGCTCACAGATAAAATCAGAACAATAAATTAATTACCTAAAATGAGATTAAATTAAGCAAGCCAAATTAACTAAAAACCCATTAATAATTTATAATATAAAACCAACCCCCCCGAGGAGTCAGCCCAGCCCAGCCTGTCCAAACAACCAGGTTTTTAAATCATGGCAGAAGGTGCGGAGGTCAGGGGCCAGGCGGAGCCCCAGAGGTAGTTGGTTCCACAGAGTGGGAGCCGCTACAGAGTAGGCCCTCCCCTGGGATACCACCAAACAACACTGGGTCGCAGACGGCACCCCGAGAAGTCCCTGCCTGTGCGCTCGTACAGGGCGGTTGGTATTCGATGCCGGCAGTAGATGCTCCCATAGATAACCTGGACCCATGTCTCGTAGGACTTTGAATGTCAATACCAGAACCTTGAATCTCATCCGGAGGGCAACTGGTAGCTAATGCAGGTCACGCAGGAGGAATGTAACATGGGAGTACTGGGAAGCTCCCATCACAACCCGCGGCTTGTGTCATTAAACAGTCATTGAGTGACTGTTCAAAACTACGATGGCACTGAAAAAGTGACATATGATCCTTTTTCGCTCACAACCATTGCACCATCCCCATGGACACATGATCAAAATTTTGACAACTGGCTCATATTTATGACGGTTGCAGACGGAATCGCGTGATTCCCCTTTTGGGACCTTCTTGACAAGCAAAGTCAGTGGGGACGTCAGATTTACTTAACAACTGCATTACTGACTTGATGACCTCAGTGATTCACTTAACAACTGTGCCAGAGAGGTCGTAAAATGGGTGGCAAAATTTACTTAACATCTGTCTCACTTAGCAACAGAAAATTTTGGGCTCAATAAGTCAAGGTCTACCTGTATTTTGTGGTGGTTTGCTTCAGAGGTGGTATTCAGCAGAACCGGTAGAGGAAATTTTGAGTAGTTTGGAGAACCAGCAAATCCCACCTCTGACTGGCCCCACCCCCATCTATTCTCTGCTTCCCATTGAGTCCCAGCTGATTGGCTGGGTCTTCTTTTGTTGCCCTGCACAGGAGAATGGAGCTGGAAAGCAGGTTAGTGGGGTGGGGTTAATGGGGATTTTGCAGTATCCTTCCCCTGCCACACCCACCAAGCCACGCCACACCCACCAAGCCACACCAAGCTACGCCCACCAAGCCACGCCCACAGAACCGGTAGTAAAAAAATTTGAATCCCACCACTGGTTTGCTTGCTTTCTGGAATACTCCACTGGACGAAAAGTCTAAATAGCGAAGAATTTCATTTCTTCTGCTGCTTCATCTGTTAGGAAATAAGTTGGGAGCTTAAAAGCCACCACACTGCCTGACCGATAGGACCTCTGGAACAAATCCTTTTAAACAAAGACCAGCCCCTCAGACTGCATTGCTCTCTGCTCATTTTTCAAGTGTGATATAGTGAATTAAACTTCTTTAGCCAGCTGGCCAGTTGATCTTTATCACATAAATATCAGCCTGACCTCTGTGGAACCGACTCAACCGAGCTCTTCCTGAGACATTGACTGGAAGCTGTAAATAACCTCAAATGTTTCCTGTCGGTCTTTGAAGGTTCAAATGTAGGTAAACTGAGAAGTTCACATGGCCTGAAAAATCACACGTCCAGGCGATTGGCTTGTTGTCACTGTTCTTTGAGGATTTATGGGCTGTTCCTGCTACTTCCCCTCTAACCTGTTTAAGGCCACGTTCATTTTATTTGTGCTCTGTTGAAAAAGTGCCAGTTTCAGCCATCAGCTGCCTTATTACACTGTTGTCATGGTAATGCTGGTTTAAGCTTAGATGATAAGCTAATTAAATTTTGCAAAAAAAAGAGGAAGAAAAAAGACATTTTCTTTTATTCAGAAAGATTATTTATTTATTTAGTGCAAGTGGTTCTGTAATTGATTGAATGTAATCAGATTGCAAAACCAGCATATATACTGCATGCATATATGTGTGTGTATAGTATATATACATGTGGTATATATACATGTGAGATATATACATGTGAGATATGATATACATCTTTCTTAAAGATGTTTCGCTCCTCATCCAAGAAACTTCTTCAGCTCTGAAGAAGCTTCGTGGATGAGGAGCGAAACATCTTCAAAGAAGAACAAGAAAGTCCAGTTGTCTCTTGAAAAAACACCTTTGGGACATTTTGAATAGGCATCGAAATGAAAATCACCAACATTTTCAAAAATTGATTTGACTTTGGGGCATCTAGAGGTCTTTGCTAAATCTTTATATATAGATTTCTTTTTCCTTAAAAATGTATGCCTTTGCATACATTTTTAGTTTTTCTTTTCTGTAATAGTGAGTATGAATAATGAGGAGCGAAACATTTTTGACTGACTGACACACTTGAAATTGATATGGATTTATGTGTTGTATGTTTGTTTGTTATGTTTGTTCTTTTTGCAAAAATAAAACCTTTAAAAAAGGTATGCCTTTGCATTGTAGCTACCTTTGTATTTTTCTGTCATAGTTTTAAAAACAATAAGAATAAATTAAAAAGAATCCCACTCTGGAGGTGTTTTATGGACTTGTGATTAATAAAAATCCATTCCACTCATTTTTTTAAAAAATATGGTTGTTCTATTTATACAGTTGGACAAACAATGCAAAGAGCTACGTAACGTTAAGTATGACACTACAACGGAAAATACCAAATTGAGGGTTACTAACCAAGAGCTTCTGAATTCGCTGGAGAGAACGTCTGAGGAGTTAATTACTGCTCAACAGCAGTTGGAAATACTTCAGGATGAAGCTAAAAAACTGCAGGAGGAAAAGGAAATGTGCGTAATTCTAGAAAAGAGGAATTAATATAAGGAGATTGATTTTATAGAAGGATAAGTTACTTTATTACACAAATAAAATCACACCGATCAGAGAGTGGCCACTGGAAGGAAAAAGTCTGCGGGTGGCCTGGAAATTTGCCCAAATGAGGTTTTATTAACTGCAACTGAGCATCTTCGTAATGTGAGCTAGACAAAAAAAATGTGGGTGAGTGTTGCGGTAATTCCACTACAGGTAGTCCTTGACTTATAACCACAATTGAGCCCAAAATTTCTGTTGCTATGCGAGACATTTGTTGACTGAGTTTTGCCCCATTTTATGACCTTCCTTGCCAAAGTTGTTAAGTAAATCTCAGCAGTTAGTAACACAAATGTCAAGTGAATCTGGCTTCTCCATTGACTTTGCTCCATTGACATGACCCCGCTGCACTGCGGCAGTCATAACTATGAGCCAGCTTCCAAAGGTGTGAATTTCAATCGCGTGAGTATGGGGATGCCGCAAGAGCCATAAATGTGACGAAGGATCATAAACCAGCGCCCTTGTAACTTCGAACAGTAACTCAGTGTGACTAAATGAATGGTTGCAAGTTCAAGGACTACCTTGTACAGGAGCAAAATGTTGTGAAATTCAGATATGTGGTAACTCCCTCCAGAATAGCTGTTGTGAAGGCATTGCATTCTGAATTTGTAAACTGTTATTTGCTTTATATCTCTGGATAGTTTGAAAAAAAAGGCGAATGACCAGAGGTGGTATTCAGCCAGTTCAGACCTGTTCTGGCATACTGGTAGCGTAAATTTTGATTAGTTCAGAGAACCGGCAAATACTACCTCTGATTGGCCCCGCCCACCCGCCCCTGGCGTTACCTCTCCTATATTCCCTTGTTTTTTACCTCAGCTGATTTGCGCGGCAGAGCGGATGGCCTTGCCTCAGCTGAGCTAAAAACAGCTCAGCTTACCAGCGTTGACAGAGGTCTGTCTTTGAGCCCTCCAAAGCGCATATGCATAGAGCCAGTAGGAAACAATTTGGAAACCCACCACTATGAATGACTGTCCAAGGATGCATCTTTGAGTAGGGAAGCCATATCTGATTGGGTTTCCAAATCTTCAGTGCCCTATTTAAGGGCTCTGCTTGCTCACAGCCCATCTTTGGGATTGCATCAAGTGCAAAACCACAGCACACTCTTTCTCTCCCCTAGATATGAAAAGATAATTCATCACTCTGTTAGAACACAAATAACACTTTTTTCCGGTGGCTTTCAAGAGCACTGTGTTTTTTGTGCCGGGCGTTCTTCTCATCTGTTTTTATTTTCATGGAATTTTAGTCCATGAATTTTTTTTTAAAGTCTCTTTTTATTATCAGAGAAGAGATTCAAATGACACTTATTACAAGCAGCATTAATTGTATTACATCACCGCAGATTCTTTTATTAGATTACGATTTGGATCATCTGGGAGAGAGAATAAACAATAAGTCAAACAGACAAACGTTCAGCAAGACATGGAATAAAATTTGCTGATTTTGCTTTGTTAAAATTGAGGAGGGTCTCCAGAGCTTTATTGAACTAATACTGCATCTGTAAATTGTGGGTTTCCACCCCCCCCCAAAAAAACGAAAGTTTAACAATCTTCCCACACTGGAAGATTTTACTTTTATTGTGTCTCAAGAGCAATTTTCTGTCCAGATTTAGATTAAAAGTAGCCATTAACAGTAAATAAACTGGAGTAATTAGGAATTTGGACCATTTCTGTAGTTATTAGTGTAATTACTTAACAAGAGAGGGTAAATCACAGCTCTATTGGTATTTCGTCTAAGCAAGTTGAACTGGATTTTGAATAACTCTTGTTTTGTTTTTTCTCCAGTGAGATTTGCCGAGTGACAGAAATATTGGAGAGGGAGAAATTAGGACTCCTTAAACAATTGGATTTTTTGCGGTAAGAAGATTTCCAAAACAAGCTTTGTGTGTCTTTGTGTGTGTGTGTGTGCTTGTGTGGAAGTCATCTTCCTTTTTGATGAATGTGTTCTTTATTGCGGCGTTGACAGAGGACAGAGCTGTTTGTTTAAATAAAAAACAGGTTAGGGATTGCATCCATTTACGTATTTTTCCAAGTAAAATTGGAGCATTTATTATAAACTCTAGGTTGGATCATCCTAGATGGGCCAGTGAGACAGGGAGGCCACTGGTGCTTCCATTAATGACAAAAATTAAGTAGCACCTCAAACTAAGCAAACTGACACATGCTATTTACACATAGCCAGACCTCAAACTTGGAGCCAAACCAAGGCCCGGAATGTCACATCACAGCCTTCCACTCAGGATATTACATCATGGAACTCAGGAGATTACAACACAAAGTCATGAGCCAGTATTTTCAAAAAGAACAAAATCATTTTGAGAACTGACATATGGTTCATCCCTGCCCCACTAGTACCTCAGTTGTATCCATTAATTTTTAGGTCCAGAGAAACACCAGTCCAGGAAGGACAGTACGTTAACTCAAGTTCCTGAAACAACAGGCTCATGTACAGGTAGTCCTTGACTTATGACCACAATGGAGCCCAAGATTTATGTTGCTCAGTGAAATGTTTGTTAAGTGAGTTTTGCTCCATTTTACGACCTCTCTTGCTGCAGCCGTTCAGTGTATCACGGCAGTTGTTAAGTTAGTAACATGGTTGTTAAGCGAATCTGGCTTCCCCATTGATTTTCCTTGTCAGAAGGTTGCCAAAGGGCATGTCGTGACCCCGGGAGGCTGCGACCGTCATAAATATGAGTCAGTTGCCAAGCATCTGAATTTTGATCAGGTGACCATGAGGACACTGCAATGGTCATAAGGGTGAAAAAAACGGTCATAAGTCACTTTTTTCAGTGCCGTTGTAACTTTGAACAGTCATTAAATGGACTGTTGTAAGCTGAGGACTACCTGTATTGGTTGGTGTAGGAGAAAGGATGGCAGCACCTAGGGGCAGAGTTAAAAGAGGAATCAGCCTAGAATCCCTACATCGTCACAAGAGAACCAAGTTCAACCTCGCTTGAATTCAACCTAAAATCTAAATCTTTATCTAAAATTTAAGCTGGTGCTAAGAGCTCATTGAGAAGATTCATGTGCACAGGCATTTTAGTAATAAATCAGTTTAATGGGACCTGTGTGGATCTGATCTTTCACTTCTGACAGTTGTGGCAGGAAGGGGAGCCTCCATTCTCCTGCCTCTTCTGTGGGACCAGAGCAGCTGGCAGCAGATTCAAGCTGAAGGCTGTCTAACTCTGGATTCTAGGAGGATGATATTTGGGGAGGCCCCTCAGCAACCGAATCGAATACGGAACAAGCCAAGCTGTTTTCTGGCCAATTTTCTTAATAGTTTAATTCGTACAAGGCTAATCCAGACCCTCATTTTGACCGTACCTCATTTGTCTTGATTCAATGGCGCGTGGAATAGCTTTCGACTTAGAGCTGCTCAGAACTGGTTCTGTCTTCTCCTCCTTGGTTCCATCCTTAATTAGTCCCTCTATAATTGACCAGCAGAAGAAACATATCAAACGCTAATATTCAGAACCTACTTTTAAAATGACATCCCAGAATTTCCCCGCAAAACAAAATAGGAATAAAGTACAACCATTTGGCCGGGATAAATACCCTGCCCCCCAAATTGGAAAAGTGGAGTACAATAGAGTAGAAGAAGTGGGTAGAGGCAGACATTTCTCTCGCTGGGCACAATGAGAATATATCTGCTGAACAAAACTCCGCATTGGTGACTGGAAGGGCATCCAGCCAGTAAACACTCTAATAGTTCTATTCAGTTGCCCAGATTCCACCCAGTAAGGGATTATGGGGTCATTAAAAGAAGATGATGATGATGATGATTTCGCCAGGATAAATACTCTGCCCCCAAACTGGAAAAGTTTACTGGTAAATGGGCAATCGTGAAAGATATCCTTTAATTTTGGCATTTTTCCTTCCTTCCTTCCTTCCTTCCTTCCTTCCTTCCTCTCTCCCTCTCTCTCCTTCCCTCTCTCTCTCCTCCTTCCCTCCTTCCCTCCTTTTCTTCCTAACTCACTCATCTCTTCCTTCCTTTCCTTCCTTCCTTCCTTCCCTCCCTCCCTCTCTCCTTCCCTCTCTCCCTCCTCCTTCCCTCCCTCCCTCCTTTTCTTCCTCACTCATCCCTTCCTTCCTTCCCTCCCTCCCTCTCTCCTTCCCTCCCTCCTTCCTCCTTCCCTCTCTCCCTCCTTTTCTTCCTAATTCATTCTCATTCCTTCCTTCCTTCCTTCCTTCCTTCCTTCCTTCCATCCATCCGTCCTGCCTGCCTATCTTCCTTCCTTCCCTCCCTCCCTCCTTTTCTTCCTGTCATTTCCATCTCCTCCGTCCCTCCGTCCCTCCGTCCCTTCCTTTTCACAGAGAAAGGAACAAATATCTGAGCGATGAACGGGACGTGTGTCTTCAGCAGGTACGTTCATAGCTTTTTGGAATACACACACACACACACACACACACGAAAACTTTAGACAAAACCCGTTAACTGTAGCTTCACAATTAAAACTTCAAATTCCATCCCATTTAAACAATGCAGGCTCTGTGCTCTACGGTGGAATTTGGGAGTCTTAATTTGAGCAGGACGTGTCTTGTAGCAGCCATTATTATGAACAATGCTTCTATGATTAAGCTCCAGGTCTGTGGGAAGGGAATTGAAGGCTAGTTAACTTTTTTGTGGATGGTGTGATTACAATTACGATTGTAATTCAGGTGGCCCTTGACTTATGACCATAACTGAGCTCAGAATTACGGTCATTAAGTTGTTGCTGTCATTAAACAAAGTGTCCCGGCTCTCCCCATTGCAGTCCTTATGCAGAGCATAAGGGCGCCTCGGGAAGCCCGGAGCTGCTGAAGGAATGGTTATAAATTGAGGACTGCTTGTATTCATTTAACTTCATCATATATCTGTCTTCTTTCTATTTAATGCCTTTAAAGAGAAGACACAAAATGCAACAGGAGAAAGGAAATGTACCATTCTCTCGCTCACGTCACCCACCACTCAGAGCGGAGGTGGGGGAAACTCTGGCCCTTTTATGATCTGTGAACTTCAACTCCCAGAATTCCCTGAGCCAGGCACGTTGACTAGGAGCCATGGTGGCTCAGGAACTCTGGGAGTTGAAGTCTACAAGTCATAAAAGGGCCATCGTTCCTTACCTCACACTTAGAAGATCCATGTCTTGAGACCAGATATTTCATCCTACTCATGCCCTGATCAATACCCATTGTCTAATCCAGGGGTCTTCAAGTTTGACTGCTTTAAGACTTGAGGACTTCAACTCTCAGAATTCCTCCTCCAGTGATGTTAGCTCAGGAATTCTGGGAGTTGAAGTCCACAAGTCTTAAACATGCCAAGTTTGAAGACCTTTGGTCTAATCCCGTGATGGTGAACCTATGGCATGTGTGTCACAGGTGGCACGCAGAGCCATTTATGCCGGCATGCGAGCTGCAGGCAAACTTACCTCACTATGCATGCGCATGCCTCACAGCTGATTTTCAGCCAGTTTGAGGTCTTTTGGGGCTTCCCAGAGGCTTGAGGAAGGCTTCTGCAGGCTTTGCAGGCGAAAACTAACCCTGTTTCATCACTTCCTGTTTTTCTGAAAATACTGGAAGTGACAAAACGGGGCTAATTTTCGGCCTGCAAAGCCTGCAGAAACCTTCCTCAAGCCTCTGGAAGGCTCAAAAAGACCTCAAACCAGAACTTCCAGGTTGAGCCTTCTCGCTAACGGGCGGCGGTTTGCGATCGTCTGTGACCGCAGCCTGGCTCTTGCGTTGGAGAGCTCCGATATTTACGGTTCAGGGCTGAAGCTGCTTCGGAGGGGCAGCGGAGAAAGGGAAAGCTGCCAGCCAGAGTGAGGGGAGCCGCATCTCCTCCCTTTTGGGTCTGGTCTTTTCCCTCCAAAGACAACAAGAAGCGGTGGTCAATATGGCCACCTCGAAGAGAAGGTCTCAACTGGACTAAAATTGGTGCAGGAGGAAAGAAAGAAGTTGACAGCAGAGGAACCAGGAGTATCGGATGGTAAGATCAACAAAGGCACCCCGGGATTAAGATAAAGATGAGTTTTTTTAAAAAAGAAGAAGCAGCGCAGTGTGAAGTGAAGGAAAAAATAATAAGTAAAATATCTTTGACAGCTATAAGGGGCTTCAAACCGGGAAAGGAAGAAGCCGGCGTAAGAACTTAAGTTTGGGGCTTGAAAAATTCTGAATATTAAAATAAAAGGAAAGGGAGAAGATTTCGTGTAACAGAGAGTGCCACTTTGTGGAATTTAAAGAAGAAGGAAAATATCTTGTTCCTTTGTGAATTGGAGTTGTTACAATTTTAAAGAGACACTGAAACAAAAAAGCAAGATCCATAGAAGGTGAAAGTTTGAATTAAAATAAAAGACAGTCTGCTGCTGGTGATATTGATATAGACTCTGGACTTGGGCTAAGATCTTAGAAAATTTAAAGAAGAAGAAATAAGGAAAATAAAAACTTTGGTGGCCATCCAGGAATTAAAATGGAATTTAAAAGTATGAAAGAACTGCTACAGGAAGTGACTGAACTAATTTGGCTCGTTGCAGAAGACATGGGCATGGAAATGGCGAACAAAGAACAAGGAATCTTGGAAAGGGAGGAGCCAGCACAAGGGAAAGCCATTTTAAAGAGACAATTAACACAAAGATAATACAAATAAAAGGGAAAGGAAGGGTGGTTAAAAAAATGAAACCTAAGAAAGTAATTAAAAGGGGAACATTTATGAAATTAGGCATGCTAGAAAGGTCCAGAAGAAAAGGAGCAGAAAGGCAAGAGAGAGGGGGGATTCAAATTGGATGGAGAAGGGATATAGCAGGATAAAGGGAGGAGAGGAACAAGAAACAAGAGCAGAAGATAGAGAAATATGGGAATTATATAATGAAGAAAGAAACTCGTTTACATAGAGATAATGGTTAATGTATTAAGAAGGGGGTTCTGCATGGAGAAGAGGGGTAATAAGAATATATTGTAATCATAAAATGTAAAACAATAGAGGGGTTACTGACAATTTTATTAGATGAAGGTTACACTTTTACTTTTATTTATAAAAGAAAGGTAAATGTTGATTAGATAAATTGAATTAACTGAAGTGATTTTTGAAGATGTTTAAAAACCAGATTTGTCAGTAACCAAGGTTAGTTATTTTTACTATTATTTTGGAACTATAAACAAACTTTAGGGGGATGTGTGTTGCAGAACCCGATTGAAAAGAGATATAATGTTGTGTAGCTTTTCTTTTCTCTTTTTCTTTTATTCTACTTTTGCTTTAAAGGGAATGATTATTACTATGTTAATATGTTAACCACTGAGGTGTCACTTTCAAAGTAGTAAAGGGGGGCAAGTCTAGGTTTTCTTTTTATTCTTTTTGTGTTAAAGCTTGTATTGATTTAGAATTATGGAGAGAATATGTGATGAAAGGGCAAATCTGACGGATAAAAGAAATATGTAAATGATAAAAGAGTATTAACAATGTGAAGATAGTTAAAGGATAGATATGGATAAACTTTATTTTCTATATGATGGGCAAACATATTGTTATTTTTAAGATATATAAATGTTTAAAAATATTTACAACTAATTTGAAATGAAATGGGGGTTATACAGATTGAGATTAAGGTTTGAGACTAGGATTAATTTGTTTGGCCCTTTGTTTGCCAAAAAATGGAATGGAAGTAAAAATGGGATAAAATAGGAAGTTAAATGTCAAAAATGAATATAGAACTATTGTCATATTTGCATGTAAAAGTGATGACCCGGGAATATGCTGTCTACTGAAAAGAGCCTTATTTGAACCGTTAAAAATTGAATAAAACTTGTTTAAAAAAAAAGACCTCAAACCAGCTGAAAATCAGCTGTGAAGTGCAGTGCAGTTAAGGGGGCAGCAGGAGGGAGGATTGTGAGTGCATGCGTAGGGGGCGTGAGGGGGTGCACATTGCCTTCTGGGTGCTGGCGCGCGAGCATGCAAGTGCGTGCACAATTTTTGGCACAAGAGCCCAAAAAGGTTAGCCACCACTGGTCTAATCAATGACCCAAAGGGGGATGAAGGATTTTTCTAGAAGCTGATGGACACTGGAGACAGAGCCTAGAGCTGTTGAAAGAGAAAATTCTCATGTATTAGAAATCATTAACACCTTAAAATGCTACAGGTAGTCCTCGATTTACAATGGTTTGCTTAGTGACCATTCAAAGTTATCACAACACTGAAAAAAGTGACAATTTTTCACCCTTAATGACTGTTGCAGCATCCCCACCGTCATGTGATTTACAATCAGATGCTTAACGACCGACTCACATTTATGACAATTAAAGTGTCCCGGGAGTCACGTGACGTGATCCCCTTTTGTGACTTTCTGACAAACAAAGTCCAATGGGGAAGCCAGATTCGCTTAACAACCATGTCACTAACTTAACAACACCAGTGATTCACTTAACAACCATGCCAACAAAGGTCGTAAAATGGGGCAAAATGTCACTGAACAAATGTCTCATTTAGCTTTAGAAATTTTGGGCTCCACTGTGGTCATAAGTCAAGGACTACCTGGTACAAACAAGGCCTATGTATATAGTTTTGACATTCCGGCATGACCTCTACTGTTTTATGGAGTATATTTTGACATTTTAAAATAATATTTCTACAGAAATCTGGGTATGAGCCCCCTATCAGTTGGAAACAAAGGTCAGGCTCAATTATTGGCAAATATATTGAGAGAAGAAGTTCATTGAAGAGGTAAGCCTTCCATTTTGTCTTATTATTATTATTTTTAGATAACTTCCAGAATTGGACAGTATTCACAGTACAGCAAGAAAAATGCTGTACTATTTTTTCCCCAATATATTGTTTTTATTTAAAGGCGTTTTTTTTTTACAATTCGCTGGAAATATCCCTTGACTAGAAACTTTACATGAAATATCTTATACAGGTAGTCTTCAAGTTGCGAGCACAATTGAGGCCAAAATTCATGTTGCTAAGTGGGAAATTTGCTAAGTGAGTTTTGCCTGCTTTTACAACTTTTCTGGCCACATTTTTTAAGCGAATCCCTGCAGTTGTTAAATTAGTAACACGGTTGTTAAATGAATCATTGCTTGTGAGAAGGTCACAAAAAGGGATCACAGGACCCTGGGACACAGCAACCATCATAAATGTGAGTCAGTTGTGAAAGCACCCCAATGTAAATTTCACGGGATGCTGCAACGGTCATAAGTGTGAAAAGTGGTCATGTTACTGTAACTTTGAAGGGTCACTAAGCAAACTATTGTAAGTCGAGGACTACCTGTAGTACTTTTAAGTCGTTAATGATTTATTACAATACATTAACCATTTAAAGGAACACAGACGCTGGGATGGAGATTAGCAAGCCTGCGTTTGAGATCCGCGTGCTGGCATTGGGTAGGATTGAGCTCCCGTCCTTTGCTCCAGCTCCTGCTGGGGACTTGAAAAGAGCCCCCAACTGTGTGTCCCCTGGGCAATGATGATGTCACCTGCTAAATAATCATTTCAACCCGGAAGTGCTTCAGTGCTTCTGACATGAGTGCAATTAGCCATATGCTATTTTCAATCTCCTGTGTTTGTTGTTGGCTATCATTTGTTGGCTATCTACACATATCCTATTGCTTGCATTGTTTTTTCTTCTTATTCCTTTTTCCTTGAAAATAATAATAAACTAAAAAGAAGTTTAAAAATAAAATTTCTGAAGATAAAGTTTAATTTGAAGAGTTAGTTCTAAATATAAAAAGTTGCAGGGCAAGAGTATCGATTTCTCATATTTTCTGAAATGTCCTAGACAGATGAATTGGTCAGCCATAGACATCTTTCCCTAAAGGAACCAATGGTTATAGCAACCATGGAAGTGATGGTGAGAAGCAAATTTGTCCTAACACATTCTAAAAAGTAAACGTGGCTCTATTGATTGGTGCTTAATAGTTGCATTTCACTGAAATCAAAGATAATATATAATTTTGAATTAGAGTGAAAAGCGCTGACTTGCAAAGGTTTGCATGATCTTCAAATATTTTGAAGATTGTTCATGCACTGGATATTCCTCAACTATGTTTGAGTTCAGGTCAGTGGTGGGATTCAAATTTTTTTACTACTGGTTCTGTGGGTGTGGTAGGGGAAGGACACTGTAAAATCTCCAGTCAGAGGTGGTATTTGCTGGTTCTTCGTCCAGAACTGGTCAGAACCTGTTGAATATACCACCTCTGGTCAAATACCTATTTCTGTGTATTATTCGTTCAGCCGTCATTCATTCATTTAAAACAGGGGTCTCCAACCTTGGCAACTTTAAGATTTGTGGACTTCAACTCCCAGAATTCCTTAGCCATCAAAGCTGGCTGAGGAATTCTGGGAGTTGAAGTCTACAAGTCTTAAAGTTGCCAAGGTTGGAAACCAGTGGTGGGATTCAATTTTTTTTAGTACTGGTTCTGTGGGTGTGGCTTGGTGGGTGTGGCAGGGGAAGGATACTGCAAAATCTCCAGTCAGAGGTGGTATTTGCCGGTTCTCCGAACTACTCAGAATTTCCGCTACTGGTTCTCCAGAACTGGTCAGAACTGGCTGAAGACCACCTCTGGTTCAGGTATGAAAAATATGAAGCAACGTTCAAATTTCCACTGGGATTGCTGAGTCGTGTGTTTTTCATCCCTTTCCAGCGAGCCTTCAGAAGATGAGACCTTTAGTGCATCCCAAATAAGAAGTTCCCTTAGTATGAATGTGGATCTTTCATTAGATTCTGAGCCCCCTAAGCCTGGGGGGCTGACTCAGAGGAAGCACTTCAGAAGGCTAATATCCATTGAAGAAGACCATCTACCACACCTTCTCAATAGGACGAGAGGCAACTAATACGGTGGTCCGAAGAAGATGAAGACAAACGAGGATCAGACATGAGTGGAGTCCAACAGCAGTCACAGGTTGAACAAGCTCACGCCTCACCTAGGGAAGAGCCCATAGGAAAAGAAAACTTGACAAATGTAAGGAGCAAAACTACTATTTAGATTCTACAGCAGAGAATATTTGTAGCTCAGGGTTGAACTGTGAGGTCCTCGGTGCTCTCGGAGGTGGGTTGTTTTCTGGCAGATTTTAGATTTTATTTTGGATGAAGGGCATTTTGGCAAAATTAACAGACTAACAGAATAACAAGAGTTGGTAGGGACCTTGGAGGCCTTCTAGTCCAACCCACTTCTCAGGCAGGAATCCCTATACCATTTCAGACAAATGGTTGCCCAGTCTCTTCTTTAAAACTTCCAGTGTTGGAGCATTTACAACTTCTGGAGGCAGGTTGTTCCACTGGCTAATTGTTCTAAACTGTCAGGAAATTTCTACTTAGTTCTAGATTGGTTTTCTCCTTGATTAGTTTCCACCCATTGCTTCTTCCTACAAAGGGAAGAAATGCAGTCCGAACCCAAAGTAAAGGTAAATTAGAAATAAAAAAACCCAACACAAACCACACTGAAGTCATTAACACCACAGGCCGGGAGAATATATTGCAGAGTTCCAAAAGATAACGAAGCGACCACAGTTGGGAGGATGCCAAAACCCAGATAAGCCTCGACAAAGATAATGCACGCTTTGCTTCCAGCAAGGTGCTGTGTGAAAATGCCCTTCTTATAGCCTGTTCTCCCAGCTGCAACTAATGAAAGGGATCAGGGCCCTTTTCTCCCCCATAAGTCCCGTTGGTCCCTTCTCCATTCCTCCCTGCGTGCCCTAGGATGAAGAGGGGGTGGGCCTGGGTCTTCCTCTGAATGCCCAGCCAGACTGCCCTTCCCCAGTTTTTTCCACAGCCACCAGAGCCACATTCCCACTCCCTGTCAGCTGCTCAATCTCCCCTCGGAATCAGATTCCGACAAGGGCATGACACAATCATTTTCTTATCAATCCTACATAAAAGAATTGCCCAGCCATTTCTTATTTATATATTGCATTCTTTTTTATCGTAAGCATCACAAGGCAACCCTAAACACCTAATATTTGTGCTTGTGTGAAGGATGAAGCATTCCGCACGGCTCCGGATCGTATATTCAAGATAGTTCTGGTGGGGAATTCAGCCGTGGGAAAAACTTCCTTTTTAAAGCAGTTCTGCGAAGAACGGTTTTACCCAGGCACTGCTGCTACAGTCGGTAAGTAAAAGAGAATGGCCATACCTATGATGGACACCTGCCACTTATACCTGTGCAGGTATCTGGAATTTGGTAACTGCCAACATCCCTAAATTTTATGAATGCCTTTTTTTCCCTTTTTTTAAACTCAAAAAGAAAACAATAATTATAAAGGTTAGTCCTCGACTTAAAACCACAACCGAGTCCAAAATTTCCATTGCTAAGTAAGACAGTTGCTAAGCGAGTTTTGTTCCATTATATGTCCTTCCTGGCCACAGTTGTTAAAATGAATCACTGCAGCTGTTAAGTTAGCAGCCCGGTTGTTAAGTGAATCGGGCTTTTCCCCCATTGACTTTGCTTGTCAGAAGGTCGCAAAAGGGGATCACACGACCCAGGGACTCTGCAGCCGCCATAAATGTGAGTCAGTTGCCAAGCATCTGAATTTTGATCGTGTGACCATGGGATGGTGGAGGCGTGCTGCCATGCCCATAAGTGTGAAAACTGGTCCTAAGTCACTTTTTCTGTGTGTAGAGAACTGGTCAGATCTGGCTGAATACCACCTCTGCTCCCCACTCCACTAACCTGCTTTCCAGCTCTGTTCTCCTGTGCAGGGCAACCAAAGAAGACCCAGCTGATCAGCTGGGACTCAATGGGAGGCAGAGAATAGATGAGGGCGGGGCCAGTCAGAGGTGGGATTTACCGGTTCTCCAAACTACTCAAATTTTCCGCTACCGGTTCTCCAGAACTGGTCAGAACCTGCTGAAGACCACCTCTGAGCCAGTCCCTCTCTCTCTCTCTCAGCCAAAGGAAGAAGGCAAGGGCAAACTGCTTCTTGGGAAATCTTGCCAAAAAGATTTAGTAGAAATTCTAGAAAAAAACTGTGTTATTAATGGAGAAATGCAGCAGAGTCCTGGGAGCCTGTCAACACAATTATCCTATTTAACTTACTCCTAGGGTAATTAAGGCAGAGTTACCCGGAGTCTCCTTCCCTCCCCTGAGCTTAGGTGGCCCTTTGGACCAACCATCCTTCTTCCTTCCCTCCTTTCTCAGAGCCTGTTGGACATTCTGTCACATTTTGGCCTTTTAAATGAGACTAATAACAGCAATAATTTTGCAAAAGGACACTTCCTGGTTGTGGTGGAAGCATCCACGTATTCTAGTGATGCTGAGGGCTATGCTAAACAGGTCAACCATATCAGACAGGTCTTGGCTGAAGAGTCAGACTAAATCTGCTACAAGCAAAACCATTCAATATCATGAGAGTACACCATTTGAATTTCATGTTGGATTGACTGTCGCCGATTAACATGGGTCACGTTGAACGCTATGGGCTTCTGGGCACTCAAGGAAATAAATGTGTTAACAGACTCCAGCTCCCTTTGCTAGGCAAACCAAGGCACAGGGCTGACAGGGAATCAAAAGTGAGTAATTTGATCAAAGGTAAAAAAACAAACAAACAAACAACCCTTCTTGTTATGGAATGTTTTTACCAACCGGAGCCATCGAAACAAAGGTTTCCAAAAATGAAAGTACCAGCTTTGGGAAGAAGAACATCTGGATTTAGATGTTAATGAGCAGAGGCTTTATGGACCAAAGGAGTGTAATTTTGAACGACGAGTTCTGAACTGGGAGCAATTGGATTAGAGAATGATAGAATAACAGAGTTGGAAGGGACTGTGGAGGTCTTCTAGTCTAACCCTCTGCTCAGTCAGTGTTGTGGTTTGCCAGCAGCAGGTGGCTGAGGTCTCGGAGAGCGAGGACTCTGATGAGGGGCCTGTGTGTGATGCAGGGATGGGGCCAGGACCATCAGGGAGTGGAGTGCTGCCTTCGGAGAGGAGGCTGGCAGCAGTGGTGAAGAGGTCCCCGAGGAGCCTGTGCGCATGCGCGCAGGGCTGCTCGAAGGAAAGAGCAGCTGCAGCAGCACAGGCGACTCAGAAGTAAGGCTGCAAGGTAATGGTCCCCCCTGAGAAGATAAAAGCCAGCTGACAAACCGCAGTTCTTCGCAGAAGGCAAAGAAGTTTTGATACTCAAGCCTGGTGGACGTTAGGAATATCTGAGTTGGTTTTTGGAGACTCTTTGATTTATTATTTAGTAACTTTATCTGTTCTTGGCAGCCTTGCAGAAACTTGGCAAGGCTCTTTCTTATCGGCGCTAAATTAGTTGGAAGCAGCCTTTTATCTGTGAAGGAACGGGATTCGTAAAGGAAACATTAAAAGGTTGTGCTGGTACCTTTATCTTGTGTTTACTTTCTTGGAACCAGGTTTGGGTCAGAACACTGAGCAAACCCTACATCAGTCTGAACAAATGGCTGTCCAATCTTTTCTTAAAACCTCCAGCGATGGAGCCCCCTGACTTCTGAAGGCAATCCATTCCACTGATTAATTGTCCCCACTTTTAGGAAGTTTCCTCCTTAATTCCAGGTTGCCTCTCTCCTTGATTCCTTTCCATCCATTGTTTCTTGTCCTGCCTTCTGGTGCTTTGGACAATAATTTGACCCCTCCCTCTCTTCTTTGTGGCAGCCTCTTAAATACTAGAATATTGCTATCATTTCCCCTCTCGTCCTTCTTTTCTCTAGACTCTTAGTTGCTCTTCTTTGCACTGAAACTAGGTTGACTATGCAATCATCAATGGTCCAGTTCAGTCCTTGGTGTTGAGACAAGGGCCTTGGTGGCTCAGGCTGTTAATTGCCTGCACTTAAGTTCCAGCTGCCTACAACTGCTGTAGGCTCGAATCCCACCAGGCTCAAGGTTGACTCAGCCTTCCATCCTCTCGGGGTAGGTAAACTGAGGACCCAAGATTGTTGGGGGCAATAAGCTGACCTTGTAAAAATGCCGCTTAGTAATAAGCAGGCATATACAATGGAAGGAAGGCTATTGCTGAGCGCATTGGGTTGTATCCCAAAAATTGTAAGCCGCCCTGAGTCTTCGGAGAAGGGCGGCATATAAATGTAATTAAAAAAAAAATACCTGGTTCAGATCATGAATTGCTGGTAGCTAAGAACAGGATTAAATTCCATTACTTGTCTCACCTTCAGGTGCTTTGGTGAATAGATTGGCCCCCTTTTCTCCGTGACCGCCCTTCAAATACTGGAAAAACTGCTATCATATAACATGGGGTTATTATTATTTTTTTTTACAATTTCATTTCTGACTGTTCTGAACATAACTGCTTTTTTCCCAGTGAGTTTTTTTTTTAATTCACATTTATATGCCGCCCTTCTCCGGAGACTCAGGGCAGCTTACAATTTTTGGGATACAACCCAATGCGCTCAGCAATAGCCTTCATTCCATTGTATATGCCTGCTTATTACTAAGTGGCATTTTTACAAAGTCAGCTTATTGCCCCCAACAATCTTGGGTCCTCAATTTACCTACCCCGAGAGGATGGAAGGCTGAGTCAACCTTGAGCCTGGTGGGATTCGAGCCTGCACTAATTGCAGGCAGCTGGAACTAAGTGCTAGGCATTTAACAGCCTGCACCCCCAAGGCTCCTTTGATGGCATGACATTATTGTCATGCTTTGATTACTTCGATGGCATGACATTACTGGCATTGTATGATTTTTGCCTTCTAGTGACATGTGTGGTTTTATGCGCTCCAACACTTGCTTGTGTGTCATCTTCACTATCCCAGGAATGTGCAGGAGCCTTTTCCAAGGCCACAGCTCAAATGAGCTGATTTTCCTCCTGTCTGGTTTTTTTTCATGGTCCAACTTTCAGAGCCGTAGGTAGCGATGTGCACAATAGTGTAGACTAATCTCCATTTAGTTGCGAGGCTGATGTTCCTTTTAATTTTTTCCTACTCAATTCACACTAATTATTGCTGCGTAGCCGGTACAATTTTGACACTTTTTTTCCTCTGGATTGCATTCACTGCTTTAATCAATGCTATACACATTCCATAACTCGCACTAATTATTGCTGCTTAACCCGGTTCAATTTCGACATTTTTTTTTTTGCTGGATTGCATTTGCTGCTTTGATCAATCTGCAATGCTAGGAAAATAAATTCTTGTAGGCTTTTGATCTCATTACTGTCAATTGTTATTTTGACAGTTCCATTCCTTGGCGTGGTTATGAGCTTGGCCCGTTTGATGTTCAAGAAGAGGTGAAAATTCTCACTTTCTTCTTTAATCCTTTTGATCAGATGTTATCAGGTTAGTTTCTGATAACGGGCCTTGGTGGTGCAGGCTGTTAATAGCCTAGCACTTAGTTCCAGCTGCCTGTAATTATTGCAGGCTCGAATCCCACCAGGCTCAAGGTTGACTCAGCCTTCCATCCTCTTGGGGTAGGTAAATTGAGGACCCAAGATTGTTGGGGGCAATAAGCTGACTTTGTAAAAATGCCGCTTAGTAATAAGCAGGCATATACAATGGAAGGAAGGCTATTGCTGAGCGCATTGGGTTGTATCCCAAAAATTGTAAGCCACCCTGAGTCTCCGGAGAAGGGCGGCATATAAATATGAATAAAAAATAAAAAAATAAATACATTGGGTTTTTTTGAAGAGGAGAATCGTGTTCTCAGCATACAGGTAATCTCATGACCACAGTTGAGGCCAGAAGTTATGTTGTTAAGTGAGAAATTTAGTGAGTTTTGCCTCGTCTTATAACTTTTTGTCAGAGTGCGCACAGTGTGACTAGGTGAGACAACCTAGGACCAAATACAGCACACAGAGTTTTGTATTTACATATAGTGGTTTTCTCCCTACAAAAACATATTTATTTTTATTTATTTATTTGTCAAAAGCTTACAATATAACAGAAACAAGAATAAACGTAAGTTTAAATATAAGAAATAGGAACTAATATTTGGGGACAATAGGACAGAGACGGTAGGCACGATGATGCGCTTATGCACGCCCCTTACAGACCTCTTAGGAATGGGATGAGGTCAATAGAGGTTAGTTTGAGGGTAAAGGAGTGGGGGTTTGAGCAGGTGACAACAGAATCAGGTAGTGAGCTCCAGACATTGACCACTCTGTTGCTGAAATCATACTTCCTGCAATTGAGTTTGGAGTGGTTTACATTTAGTTTGTATCTGTTGTGTGCTCTTGTTGTTGTTGTTAAAGCTGAGATATTCATTAACTGGTAAGGTGTTGTAACATATGATTTTATGTGCTATGCTTAAGTCCAGTCTTAGCCGGTGTAGTTCAAGGTTGTCTAAGCCTAGAATCTCAAGTCTGGTGCTGTAGGGTATTCTGTTGTGAACAGAGGAATGTAGTACTCTTCGGGTAAAATACTTCTGGACTTGCTCAATTGTATTTATGTCTGATATACAGTGCGGGTTCCAGACAGCAGAGCTGAATTGAAGTATTGGTCTAGCAAAGGTTTTGAATGCCCTAGTTAGCAGAATAGTATTACCAGAGGAGAAGCTTCGTACAATTAAATTTATAACTCTTAAAGCCTTTTTGGCAATACTGTTGCAGTGAGCTTTGGCGCTTAGATCATTTGATATGAGAACTCCAAGGTCCTTGACAGAGTGAGGCTCATCAACAAAGTCATATCCGCCTAGATTGTATTTGGTATATAGATTTTTTTTTTTACCAATGTGTAGGACAGAGCATTTGCTGGTAGATATTTGGAGTTGCCAATTGTTAGACCATTCAGACACATAATCAAGGTGTTTTTGAAGGACGGTAGCATTGACGGTGGTGTTGAATAGTTTTACATCATCAGCGAAGGGGACGCAGTTGCTAATAAGGTGATCACAAAGGTCATTTATATAGAGTGTAAAGAGTGTGGGTCCTAGAACACTCCCTTGTGGGACACTGCTGATAACTGGTGCAGGGTTTGATAGGGCGTTTCCTATTTTTACTATTTGTTGCCTGTTTGTCAGTGTTAAGTTTGCATGAAGAGACAGACGCGGAGTGCTTCAAGCTCTTTGTTTATTAGTGACTACAGCTCGAATGGACCCGGTTTGGCTGGGCTGCGGCTGCTACTTATAGCCAGCAGCCACAGTTGCCAGCCAATCAGAGTGCAGGGTTTTCCCGCACTTTTTAAACCAATCATTTCTTACATTTTACAAGAACAGTTCAAACTAAACCAATGACTTTAAACCTGCATACATAACAGTCAGGAAGGCAGTAATCCACTTGTGAAGGGATCTGGTAATGCCGTAAGAATTTAATTTTAATAGTGGTTTGTCATGTACCACTGAGTCAAATGCTTTGCAGAAGTCTATGTAAATTACATCTATTGCTTTACCCTGGTCGAGAAGTGTAGTCCATATGTTTTTGCAGTGTAGAAGTTGCAGATTGCAGGACAATTTTTTTCTGAAACCAAATTGTTTATTGGAGAGTAAGTTGTTCGACTCTAGGTGGAAGGTAATGCATTGATTAATAATTGATTCCATAACTTTGCACGTGACACAACACCATGAGATTGGTCTGTAGTTTTCAAACAAGCAAGGGTCACCCTTTTTGAAAAGACCATAGGTTTGGTAAAGAGCTGGTTCTGAATGATAGCTCATATATTATGCTTAGTGGTTCTGCTATGGTAGTGGAAAGCTTTTTTAAGAAGAATGCTCATAAGCCATCAGGGCCAATAGATAAGGATGGTTTAAGATGGTGTAGTGCATTTTCTACATTATCTTCAGTAAAGTCAATTTGTAGATCGTTGCAGTTAGTTGTCATATGATTAGGAAATTAGGAAATGCACCAAGACAAATTCCTTGTGTGTCCAATCACACTTGGCCAATAAAGAATTCTGTTCTGTTCCATTCCATTCCATTCCATTCTATTCTATGGTGCTGGAATCCTTTTGATTTGCACAAAAGTATTCCTGATGAGGCCCTTTCTGCAAGTCTCTTCTAGCTGCCTGCAATGCTGATGCTAGCAAAACTTATTGTCTTTCTTTGGAAGACAGAGGAAGTTCTCTTTGGAAAGCCAAGAAACTGCACTTTAGACATCTGCATTCAATCTCCTTCCTTCCATTTTGCCTTCTGCACTAGCTGTTTTTCTGTTTCTCCTCAGCTATTTTGGTGGTTTCATCTGAAAGCTATTTGGGCTTTTTCCCCCTCTGGTTTCTTGCATGGTAGGTGTTCAACCACAGTTTCTGTGGTGGCCGATCGAATTTCTGGCCACAGTGCATCAGGCGTCTTCTGAGCCATGTCCAGCAGTTTAAACCTATTTTTTTTCCCCATGGAAAGGAATGTTGATGGGCGTCGATTTTGGTGAGGTCAAACTTCCGTAGCAGTGCTGCCTCTTTGATGTTGCAGAATTTAACTCTGTTCATAGCCCCCAGCAATTCATGATCTGAACCAGGTATGTCTCAAGAGAGGGGACTGAGGTGGACATAGTCAATCTAGTTTCAGTGCAAAAAAGAGCAACTGAGATGATTAAAGGCCTGGAGACTAAAACGTATGAAGAACCATTGCAGGATTTGGGTATGGCCAGTCTAGAGAAAAGAAGGACTAGAGGGTGACAGGATAGCAATACTCCAGTATTTAAGGGGCTGCACAAAGAGGAGGGGGGGTCAATTTATTTTCCAAAGCACCAGAAGGGCAGGACAAGAAACAATGGATGGAAACTAATCGAGGAGAGAAGCAACCTGCAATTAAGGAGAAACTTCCTAAAAGTGAGAATTTAATCAGTGGAATGTTTTCAGAAATTCTGGGTGCTCCATCACTCGAGGCTTTTAAGATGAGATTGGACAGCCATTTATTTGAAGTTGCACAAGGTCTCCTGCTTGAGCAGGGGTTGGACTAGAGCAGTGGTTCGCCAACCAGGGGGCCAGGGACCATTGGTGGTCCGTGAGGAAATTTTGGTGGTCCGCAGAGAAATGTCACCCGCCAAAGCAATTAATCCAGGCTGCACAGGAACACAAGGCTGCGCTGCCCACATGGCCCGTAGGAACACAAGGCTTGCGTCGCTTGCATTGCGAACAACAGGAGGTAATGAGGGGAGGGTGGAAAAGGCGGAGGGGGCAAACTTGCCCCACTCACTCCATGAGCCTCGCTTGGCTGTTTCTTTCATGTCTTTCTTTTTCTGATTTTGGCTGCACGCAAGGAAAGCAGCAAAAGTCTTTCTTTCTCTCCCCTAAACTCCACCAGAAATGAGTCTTTGGGAGCCTGCAAGGCCTCCTCCTCCTCCAAGAGGCTGTGCCGGCATGACAAGTCTCACAAAGACTCATTTCTGGCGGAGTTTGGGGGAGAGAAAGACTTCTGCTGCCTCTGCTGCTTTCCTTGCATGAAGCCAAAAGTCTCTCTCTTTCTCCCCCTGAGAACGGGGCTGGAGACGGTATCCTGCAATCCCAAATAAAGAATGATCAATTGGTAGGAGAACGGGGTGGGGAATTTTCCTGCAGACTTTTTGTGGGATTTTCCCAGGGTCTCTGGTCCGCGGGATTTAAAATTATGAGTTTGGTGTTCCTTGAGGTCCAAAAGTTTGGCGACCCCTGGACTAGAAATGAGAACTCCGAGGTTCTTTCCAGCTCTTTTCTGATTGATTGATACAACTGGAGCTGTTTGTCTTCTGCAGGTGTGGATTATTCTATGAAAACCGTGAGCTTGGATGGCAGCCAGGTGGTGCTGCAACTCTGGGACACTGCTGGGCAAGAAAGGTAATCCAAGACCTTCTTATCCGCTGGCTGAGATCTTGGTTAGAAATGCCTGTGTGGTGTAGTTCAGCCCAATTCCTGTGGAAGGTGTGTCCATCCTCAAGGTAGACCGGAGTAGGAAACTCCTGCTATGTGAATGGCAGATCACCAAAGATCCACCGGCTTCCCTCACCTGTTTTGATCCGTCTGCTGAGACGGTTTACTAGGGTGTGGCTGATGAACATGTTATAACTACTTGGAGGCACAGGTGAGGGCTAAGCACCGGGTGAGAACCAACGGTGAATCAGCAGCCCTAAAATGGGCACGGCGGGCAGGGCCCTCCACCAGAGGTACTAGTCCTTATATGCACTTATCAATTTAGGATTACAATGAACAGCTACAATGACAGAGAGTGGGGTGCAGTGGCTCAGTGGTTAAAGACGCTGAGCTTGTCCGCTTGAAAGCTGGGAGCTCAGGTTCGAGACCTGAGCACCATGTGAAGGATGAGCATCCGTTACTTGCCTCAGCTCCTATCTGCCTAATTTGAAAGCATGCATATGCGAGTAGATAAATGGGTATCACTTCAGTGGGAAGGTAACAGCATTCTGTGCCCCTCGGTGTATAATCATTCTGGCCACGTGACTGCAGAAGTATTTTTGGACTCTCTAGACTAGGAAACAGAGATGAGCACCGCCGCCTAGAGTCAGACATATAAAGTCAATCCTGGTTCGGCCAACTGGTAGCTGTTTTTTTACTACTGGTTCAGCTGAACTGTAACATTTTTTACTACTGATTCACCAGAATTGGGCCGAACAGGTAGAATGCCACCTGTGGGCCAGGTACCGGCTCCTGGAAGCTCAGCGGGGTGAGATGGTCAGCCAGTTCCAGGCCATGATGCAGTCCCACTGGAACGAGGCCCTCTGGGTCTTGCAAATAATTTTTCTGCGGACCACCAAAATTTTTCGTGGACCACCAGTTGGTGACCCCTGGACTAGAGCACGCCAGGTCTAGAATGTTCTAAATGGAACCGAGGTTGAACTGAGCAGGGAAGACAGCTGGATTTGATGGTTCCTTTGTGTAAAACCGCTGATTTTCAGGTATCGCAGCATCACGAAACAGTTCTTCCGGAAAGCCGACGGGGTTGTTGTGATGTATGACGTAACAGCACAAGAGACCTTTGTGGCTGTGAAGCAATGGTTGGTGAGCGTGGAGGTAAGTCTGATTTGATTTAAATTCTCCCGCATTTTGTCTTTCTTTCTTTCTTCCTTCCTTCCTTCCTTCCTTCCTTCCTTCCTTCCTTCCTTTCTTTCTTTCTTTCTTTCTTGTTTCCCAAGTGGCTCTGAGTTCCATCGGTCCCTTAGGCCAGGGGTCTCCAACCTGTAGACTTCAACTCCCAGAATTCCTCAGCCAGACCATCTGATAGGGACCCAAATAGCAAAATCTATTCTCTTAATTAGAAAGGCTGGGAGAGAATCTATAAGCTGAAGAAGCTTTTGAGCCCCAAACAAACATATATGAGGATGGAATTACAGTACCTAGCTTTAAATTTTCCTCCTCAATTCAAAACTCCGTCTTTTTCACAATGTCATTCAGGGTATCTTAATAAATGCTGTTCACAATGTCATTCAGGGTATCTTAATAAATGCTTCTGTTTGTCAGTTTGTGGATTGCTTTCTTCATATATTTCTGCTGGAGAATAATCTCTCCTTCAATTGTTTTTCCTTATTTCCTAGGAGGCAGCTGGAGAGAACATCCCCGTCCTTTTGCTGGGCAATAAAGTCGATAAGGAAAAAGAACGAGCGGTCCCTAAGAGATTGGGAGAACATCTAGCCAAGGTATAGTAAGAAGAGAGAGAGAGGATTGGATAATCTAGGCATAAAATAAATATTCCGTTAGCACATAGCCCTAGAAACAACTTCTTAAAGAGAATTTATTCAGTGAGTATCTTCTTCTGTTATTGAGGTTAGGGATAGCCTTAGAAATATGGAACCCCACTGTTTCTGTGATTGTTTAAAAGTAAACATGCTTATTCTGTTACATCTGGAAAAAGATATCCCTTGATTCGGGAGCTTGTTTCAACAAAAGCCTCGGGAGCTGTTTCATTATCTACCCACTGAGCTGTTAATAGATAGAATAGAGTAGAATTCTTTATTGGCCAAATGCATTGGACACACAAGGAATTTATCCTGGTGCAAATGTTCTCAGTGCACATAAAAAAAAAGATACATTTGTCAAGAGTGAAGAATCATCAGGTACTACACTTAATGATAGTCATAGGGTACAATAAGCACTCAAATCATAGTAGGAAACAGTCCATATAAATCATAAGGATACAAGTGACAAAGTTACAGTCATACAGTCACAAGTGGGAGAGGATGGGTGATAAGGAGTGATGAGAAGATTAATAGTAATAGTAGTGCAGACTTAATAAATAGTTGGACAGTGTTGAGGGAATTATTTGTTTAGCAGAGTGATGGCATTCCAGAAAAAACTGTCCTTGTGTCTAGTTGTTCTGGTGTGCAGTGCTCTATAGCAGTGGTTCTTAACCTGGGTGATATTGCCCCCCAAGGGGCGATTTTGTTTTTCAGGGGGGCGATGGAATGAAAAGGGGCAACGTGAAGGAATGGAAGGGGCTATATATGGGGTGATGGAGCGAGATATATTGGGAAAGAGAGAGAGAGAGATATCTATATTGGTAGATAGGTAGGTAGGTAGGTAGACAAAAAGACAGACAGGTAGGTAGATAGGCAGGAAGGCAGGCAGGGAAACAGATAGACCTTTTGGATGGATGGATGGACGGACGGACGGACAGACAATGCGAGAGCAGCAGCACTTTGGGAAAGCTGGATGCGGCTTTTCCCAACATGCTGCGACTGAGGCCCGGTTCAGGTGCAGTACAACAGTCAATGGGGTGAGCCTGCAGGGCCGGAGCCTCAAATGCCCCCCTGCTGCCTCTTAGCATCCCTAAGGGGGCTGGCAGAGGGGTGCTAAGAGGCGACGGGAGGGTTCGATGTGCCAGCCGGCCCTGCAGGTTCACCCATTGACTAGCACTGCTCCAGAACCAGCCCCTCCAATGCGAAAGCAGTGGCACATTACCCCCTGCCGCCTCTTAATGCCCCTCTGCTGGCCCCCTTGGGGACGCTAAGAGGCGCAGGGGGCTGCTCGCTGGCCCTGCAGGTTCACTCATTGACTGTAGCACTGCTCTGGAGCCGGCGCCAAAATGGGTGAAACTGCAGGGGCGGCCGGCACCTCAAACGCCCCCCTGCTGCCTCTTAGCACCCCTCTGCTGGCCCCCTTGGCCTTGGGGACTAAGAGGTGGCAGGGGGCAGCGCGTCGAATGCAGCCACGGTGGCACATAACGCACCACCGCTTCCACATTGGAGGCGCCGGCTTCGGAGCATTAATACAGTCAGTGGGTAAACCTGCAGCGCCGGCGCCTTGAATGCTCCCCCTCCTTCTTAGCCCTCTGCTGGCCCCCTTGGGGATGCTAAGAGGTGGCAGGGGGGTGGTTATGTTGGGGGAGGGGGGCGATGACAATTTCCTCAATGGCTCAAGGGGGTGATTCTTTCAAAAAGGTTAAGAACCACTGCTCTATAGCATCATTTTGAGGGAAGGAGTTGAAACAGTTTATGTCCAGGATGTGAGGGGTCTGTAAATATTTTCACAGCCCTCTTTTTGATTCGTGCAGTATACAGGTCCCCAATGGAAGGCAGGTTGGTAGTAATTGTTTTTTCTGCAGTCCTAATTATCCTCTGGAGTCTGTGTCTGTCCTGTTGGGTTGCAGAACCAAACCAGACAGTTATAAAGGTGCAGCTGACAGACTCAATGATTCCTCTGTAGAATTGGATCAGCAGCTCCTTGGGCAGTTTGAGCTTTCTGAGTTGGCGCAGAAAGAACATTCTTTGTTGTGCTTTTTTGATGGTCTTTTTGATGTTAGGTGTCCATTTTAGGTCTTGTGATATGATAGAACCTAGAAATTTGAAGGCCCCTACAGTTGATATACTGTGTTGCCTAGTATTGTAAGAGGTGGTCATATGGGAGGGTTTCTTCTAAAGTCTACCACCATTTCTACGGTTTTGAGTGTGTTCAGTTCCAGATTGTTCTGGTTACACCACAAGGCAACTTGTACAACCTCCTGTCTGTATGTGGACTCATCGTTGTCTCGAATGTTGTCTTAACTTCCTGATAAAGGAATTTTGGAGGTCTCCTTTCCTTCCTGTCTAGTTTGGAGCAGATTCTTGTGTTCCTAAAAGTACTGTAATTACAATTATCTTGTCCTCTGGTGCTTTGGAGAATAGCTTGACTCCCTCTTCTTTGTGGCAGCCCCTGAAATACTTGGAATACTGCTATCATGTCACCCCTAAGTCTTCTTTTCTTTACACTAGCCAGACCCAAATCCTCCACCTTTCTTCATATGTCCTAGTCTCCGGGCCGTTGATCACCTTAGCTGCTCTTCTCTGAACTTTTTCCAAAGTCTCAACATCCTTTTTGTGGTATGGTGATCAAAACTGGTTGCAGTATTCCAGGTGCAGTTACTTACTAGGGTTTATAAAGCGGTACTACTGTTTCAAAAATAAGACCTACCCGAAAGTAAGACCTAGCACTATTTTCTAAACCTGCCCTAATATAAGACCTACCCCGAAAATAAGACCTAGTGTAAATCTCCAGTTCCAGGAAGACTTTTCAGGGAGCAACTGCACCCACAAACACCCCCCCCTACACACTCACACCCACTATTTGGCACCATAAATATATAAGACCTACCCCGAAAATAAGACCTAGTGTGTTTTTGGGAGCCAAAAAAAATATAAGACAGTGTCTTATTTTCGGGGAAACACGGTAGTACTTCACATGATCTTGATTCTACAAGTAGTCCTTGACTTACAACAGTTGGTTTAGTGACCATTTGACGTTAGAGCAGCACTGAAAAAAGGGACTGATAATCATTCTTACATTTATGGCCATTACAGCATCTCCACGGTCATGTGGTCGAAATTCGCGTGCTTGGCAACTGGCCTGTATTGTGACAGTTGCAGCGTCCCAGGGGCCATGTGCTCGCCAGTTGCAACCTTCCCAGCCAGCTTCTACTAACAAAGTTATTGGGAAAGTTGAGATTGGCTTAAAGACTACGTGATTCACTTAACAGCTGCCATGATCTGCTTATGCGGCAAAAATGGTTGTGACTCGCGTAACAACCGTCTTGCTTAGAAACAGAAACGCTGGCTCAATTGTGGTCATAAGTCGAGGGCCACCTGTGCTGTACAAAAGGAGATTGCCTTCCGTATGAATTCATATCTGTATTAATTAACGTCAAGTCAGGGACGATGGTTCCTGTTATCCTCCCAGCCCTCTCTGAAGGAAAAGGCGAGCAATACAGAGTTCAAAGATTTCCCAGCAGTTCTTTCAAAGAGATCAGAATCAGCATTTCACCTTCAGAAAAGCATCCTGCATATTTCCTCCTTGGCTGGGTGAACGATCATCGTGTTTTGTCAGCATTGTTTTGTTCTCTCCCCACTTCTTTTATCTGAGATGCGCAATTCCTTCTTTTTGATCCCTTTCCTTTTGAGTAGAGATTATCCTTCGGCTGCCACCCTGGGAGTCTTCCTACATTATAACTGTTCAATCATATTTGCCTTGACTTACCGAGAATTCAAGGTCGTTTCCCACACTCCGAGCCTTATTCGCGTGCAAACAAGGAGGGCCTGTGAATGTTTATTTTTCATTGAAAAAGGGGTGTTTAAAAAACCCCTCCATTATTTCCTAGACCAATACTTGAATACAGCTCATCAGTCTGGAACCCGCATTATGTATCTGATATTAACACAGTTGAGAAAGTCCAGAAATACTTCACAAGAAGAGTTCTACACTCCTCTACTCATTGCAGAATACCTTATGCCACCAGACTTGAAATTCTAGACCTAGAAAACCTAGAACTACGCTGCCTTCAGTCCAATCTAAGTATAGTATATAAAATCATACATTGCAATGTCCTACCTGTCAATGAATACTTCAGCTTCAACCATAACAATACAAGAGCACACAATAGATACAAACTCAAGGTTAACTGCACCAAACTTGATTGCAGGAAATGACTTCAGCAACAGAGTGGTCAATGTCTGGAATACTCTACCTGACTCTGTGGTTCTTCCCCAAACCCCAAAAACTTTAAACTTAGACTGTCTACTATTGACCTCACCCTTTCCTAAGAGGTCTGTAGGGAGCATGCATAAGCGCACCAAAGTGCCTACTGTCCCTGTCCTATTGTTTCTTTTTTTATTTTTCTTATGTGCATCCATTTCATGTATTCACAACTATGTTTATACTTATACCTGTTATCTTATAATCGCTTGACAAATCAAATAAATAAATAAATTATAGCCACATCTTTACTTTCTCCTTCAGGTTTTTATTTTCCATGCTCCTCATGATTCCACTGACCTTTTATCAGGCTGGTCTCTCTCTGTATATAAAACTATACGGTATATACAGTATCTTTATTGCCTTTATTGTGATGCCCAGCTTTGAGGCTGTCAAAGTCAGCTGGTCTGCAGCTGTAGAGGAAGTCCAAATTGTCTCTCAAGGTCCCCCTAAACAGAATAACAGAGTTGGAAGGGACCTTGGAGGTCATCTAGTCCAGCCTTCTGCTCAAGCAGGAGAACCTCTACCATTCCAGACAAGGGGCTGTCCAGTCTCTTCTTAAAAGCCCCCACAACTTCGGAAGGCAAGCAGTTCCACCGATGGATTGTTCTCACTGTCAGTTACTTATAGCGAAGTCACATTTATTCTCCACACAGAATGCTCCTTCAAGAGTTCTCGAGCAACACAGAAGGAAAAGGATGGGAAGTGGAACTTGAAAAGGAGGTTCTGTAACCCCTCTAATTGTCTTGTCAATCTAACTCTACCCTGTGTGAGTTGTGAAGAGTGCGAATTCACCTGGCTACATCTTCCATGTTTGAATTTTATAGGGCCCATGTGGTGTCTTGCTTCCGGTTCCTTCGTCTTTGCCGAAAAACTACTATTAGGAATCTTTTAATTTTAGACAATCTTCTTTTTTCTCCTCTGCTCTGTTCTAGGATTACAGTATAATTTTTTACGAATGCAGTGCCTTGACGGGGGAGAACATCAAAGCACCTATACTTCAATTGGCCAGGTAAGAAAGAGGGCTTGAGTCAAGTAAATTCCAGAAAGTGATAGAAGGGCAATCTTCAATCAATCAATCAATCAATCAATCAATCAATCAACCTACCTATCTACCTATCTATCCATTCATCCATCATTTATCTGCCTGCCTGCCCCCCATTTATCCATCATCTTCCTACCCATCCATCCATCATTTATCATCTCCCTGCCTCTCCATCATCCATCCATCTATCTATCTGTCTGTCTGTCTGTCTGTCTGTCTGTTCGTCTCATTCGTCTGTCTGCTCTGTTTCGTTTGTCTGCTGCTCTACCAACCTATTTCATCCATCCATCCATCCATCCATCCATCCATCCATCCATCTACCTACCTACCTACCTATCCATTCATCCATCATTTATCTGCCTGCCTGCCTGCCTGCCCCCCATTTATCCATCATCTATCTACCCATCCATCCATCATTTATCATCTACCTGCCCCTATCTATCTATCTATCTATCTATCTATCTATCTATCTATCTATCTATCTCATCTGCCTGCCTGCCTTTCCATCTGCCTGCCTGCCTGCCTGTCTACCAACCTATCTTTCCCATCCATCCATCCATCCATCCATCCATCCATCCATCCATCTATCTCCATCTCAGACTGAGCTCTCAGTACAGCAGGAAAAGATTCATGTTAACGTCCAATGGCATGAATTCTTAGCACACATAGTGAAAGTCTTCCCATCATTTTCTACCTTTAACACTCATGCATAATTGATTGGTGAAATCATTTCTCTCGGAGGGCTGCGGCGTTTCATGGGAAACCTGTCTCTGAACGATCCCAAGCTCCAGTCAAGGAGCCAAGCTCCTTGATTGGGAGCTGCCTGGGGTTGGCTGAAAGATATATAAGCCATATGGATGTTTTAAGTAAATAAAGTAAATAATAAATAAAGGGGCCTTGTGGTATTTCTGCATCAGAGACACTCTGTCTCTGAATTTAAAATGCTGAAGAGAAGCAAGGTCTTCACGCGTGTTTCCAAAGAGGCATGTAGAGATCTGCTGCTGGAAACGAGACTAGAATAGATGGTCCAGCTTGAAAAACAGCAACAATTCCCCTCCATCTGCTTTTGTCTCCCATAGGATTTTAAAAGAGCAGGAAGACAACGTGAAAGAAAAAACTGTTCAGCTGCAACAACAGCCTAAAAAAACAACTTGCTGTTCCAGGCAATAAAGCACAAGTAGAACTCCCTTTAATAAATAAACACACAATCATTTTCATCTTCCCTACACTACGGAGTCCTGGATTATATTGTCAGGCACTGTTTATGGCTTTCACAGGACCTGTAAGACAATTTGCCTCTAGTTCGACTGAAATTTTAGAATGGATTACAGAGCTGGAAGGGACCTTGGAGGTCTTCTAGCCCAACCCATCTGCTCAAGACAAGAGTCCTAATTCCATTCCGGATAAATGACCGTCCAGTCTCCTCTTAAAAGTCTCCAGTGATGAAGCACCCACAACTTCTGGAGGCAAGTAGTCCCACTGGTTAATTGTTCCCACCGTCAGGAAATTTCTCCTTAGTTCCAGATTGCTTCTCTCCTGGATCAGTGTCCATCCATTGCTTCTTGTCCTGCCTTCAGGTGCTTTGGAGAATAGCTTGACTCCTTCTTCTTTTGTTCTGACCCAAACCCTTTTCGAATCAGACAAACAATAACCAAAGGGAAGAGAAACCTTTTAATGAGTCTTACGAATCGCCCGTTTAAAAAGTTGCTGCAAACTAATCAACTTTGATAAGCACAAACCTTGCCAAAAGTTTACGAGACTGCCAAAAATCACAGATAAGAAATAACTCCCAACACAAGAGTCTTCAAATACCGACTTAGGATACTGTAATGTCCATGAGGCTGAGTTTGAAAATGTTTTTGCTTCCTGCAAAGTACGTTCGTTTCATAGCTGCCTTTTATCTTCTTGAAGGAGAGGCCATTACCTTGCAGCCTTACTCCCGAGTCGCCCATGCTGTTGTAACTCTTCTTTCCTCCGAGCAATCCTTCGTGCACGCGCACTTGGCACAGGTTCCTCGGGAACCTCCTCATCACTGCTGCCAGCCCCCACAATCCCTGAAGGCAGCAGTCCACTCCCTAATGGTCCTGGCCCCTCATCTGAATCCTTGCTCTCCTCAGCCATCCACACCTGCTGCCGGCTAACCACAGATATTGGAACCCTGCTGTCACGTCACCCCAGTCCTCCTTTTCATCAGATTAGACACACCCATTTCCTGCAACCGTTCTTCCTATGTTTTAGCCTCCAGTCCCCTGATCCTCTGTGTTGCTCTTCTCTGCGTTGCAAAATCTTGGATGCAAATATGGAAGAGGATTGGTAATCAGTTGTAACTAAGAACACTGGCTCAAGTGAAGAAGGAATCAGGAGCGTGTGGGAGTGCAGCCTGCCTTCCCTTCCTTGTCCATTGACCTGAATTCATAAATTCGCAGTGCAATGTCATGGTAAACTCACCTGCCACCAAACTATGTAATTAACCATGACTTGGAAAGCAGAGACGCCGGCACCAGCAATATATCATCTCTCTCTTCCCATCATAAATATTTAGGAAGAAAGGAAAATGCGTGAGGACATCCAAATTTCACTGGACTTTAACCTGCAGGATTGTAAGAGAACAGAATAAGAGAGTTGGAAGGGGAACCTTGAAGGTCTTCTAGTCCAACTCTGCTCAAGGAGGAGACCCTATACCGTTTCAGGCAAATGGTTGTTTAATCTCTTCTTAAAAACCTGTAGAAATTTCTCCTTAGTTCTAAGGTGCTTCTCTCCTTGTTTAGTTTCCACCCACTGCTTCTTGTGTTGCCTTCAGGTGCTTTGGAGAATAGATTGACCCATTCCTTGTGGTAGTCCCTCAAATACTCATGGTATCATGTCATCCCTATTTTTGCTTTTAATTAAACTAGACATGCCCAATTCCAGCATTGTTTTAGCCTCCAGCCCCCTAAACATCCTTGTTGCCTTTTTTTTTCTGGAGTCTTTCCAGAGTCTCAACATCCTTTTTTACATCGTGGCAACCAAAACTGGATGCAGGATCCCAAGTGTGGCCTTCCCAAGGCCTTATAAAGTGATATTAACACTGCACGTGATCTTGATTCCATCCCTCTGTTTATGCAGCCTAGAACTGTGTTGGCTTTTTTGGCAGCTGCTGCACACGCCTGGATCACATTTAAATGATATGTTACGTGAGAACTGGATTGTGTCCACTTCTGAGCTCAGCTCTTTAAACAAGCCCCCCAAAAGGCTGGATCAGGTTCAGAAGTGGCTTGTTTGGGATTACAAAACCCGCACTCTGAGCCGAATAACAAACCATTACCCATGTTTGGCTAGCAAAAGAGAACAGTGCAATGAGATACGATAGAAGTCTACGAAAGGAGTTGTAGGTACAGGCAGCTGCATGTAAAAGAGGCAGATATATTCCCAGTTGAAATGGTGAGCAGGGCAAGAAGAACTGGTTCAAAGATTCAGGAGGATTTGGGAGCTGAGACATACTGGAACCTTCTGCCTCTAGAAGAACAAAGACTCAGTTTGCTGGATGGCTGCAGGGCCACCTGTCAGATAATTTAGTGGATTCTTGCCCTGAGCAGGAAGAATGACTACATGTCCACTAGACATTCAGTGGATAGATTTCTAATCCATAAGGAAGGCTGAGCACCAAAGAATGGAGGCCTTTGAACTCTGGTGCTGGAGAAGACTCCTGCGAGTCCCTTGGACTGCAAGGCGATCCAACCAGTCCTAGAGAATATCAACCCTGACTGCTCTTTAGAAGGCCAGATCCTGAAGAGGAAACTCAAAGACTTTGGCCACCTCATGAGAAGGAAGGACTCACTGGAGAAGAGCCGAATGCTGGGAACGATTGAGGGCAAAAGAAGAAGGGGACGGCAGAGAAGGAGGTGGCTGGGTGGAGTCCCTGAAGCAGTAGGCATGAGCTTAAATGGACTCCAGATGATGGTAGTGGACAGGAAGGCCTGGAGGAACATTATCCATGGGCTCACAATGGGTCGGACACGACTTCGCAACTAACAACATCCATTCAGTGACCAAAGCAATCAAAGCTGTTTCATTGAGTTCCCATCTGGAAAAATAAAGTACAGCTTACCATTACTTATGGATCAAGGCAGGTTTCTTCTGAAGGAACTTCTTGAATTCCTCTTTAAGAAAGTTAAGCATTATTACCTCATGTAATAAATAACAGGTTCTTAATCTGGATCAACTAGATTCAAAAGCCACCTAGACAGGAATCAAAAGCAGGTGGCTGTCCACATTGCAAGGCTGCGGTGACTGAAAACGATCCTTCAAAATCGGAGCTGATGCCACTTGGTGCCAATCAATCTGGGCGAACTCAACATCCAGCAAATTCTCAGTCATCCAAATAGAATTGGTTGAAAGTTGCCTGAAGTTGTCTGAAGGTTGAATTTTTTTAAAAAAATAATCCACTTGCAATGATTCAGAGAATTTCAGACAACCTTCATCCAGGTCAGCAGGGAAATAAATTCAATCTGAAAATGCAAGCGGATTATTACCCCAAATTAGCAGGTACTCACAATGTTAACAACCCCAGATCTAGCTAAAAAACAAAATCACTGGAAAATGATTTGTGAATGTTGCATGTACAGAGTAACACTTTCATGCCATCAGGATAATTACTGTATAATTTGGGAAGGTAACGAATGCTGTTTAAGCTTGAAGGGATAGTTAGGTGATGCTGATTGGTGCAACTGATGGTTCTTGTAATTTTTTTAAAATATTTATGATTTTATACGAGCCGCCTGGAATGTGTCAGATCAGACAGGACATAACTTATGTAAATAAATAAAAATAAATAAATGCTCTGATTGGGTTTAAGCTGATTATTTGATGGATTCTGTCCTGCTTCCGGTTTATATACTCACACAGACAGTTGCTGCAGTGAATTATCAGCTTACTTGAGGTCGAGGACATAAGAGCAGATAAGGATTGCAATCCAAAAATGGTCCCTAAACAGCACCTGCTCGCCGGAGTGGTTTTGCTTTTAACAGGAGGGTACAGAATAGTCGAAATCCAGTCCAAAGCTCTGAGAGCCAGGTCAAGGTTGTGAGACAATCCAGAGGTCACAATTTCATGAGGAGAATCCACACAAATGTCACACAAGATCTGGAGATCAGAGAGTTGATTTCAACAAGGGGTACAGGGAAGCAGAATGGGATAGCTCGCCATGACCAATTCGCTGCAGCCAGCTCACTGAAAACTCGCCATGGGACAATTCAAGAGTCTGATTTAATTATTTAAAATAATGAAACAATTTCTTGGATTTTTGTCATTCATGTTTCATTTTGTCGCCCCTTTGGCATCCTTTCTTTCATGATTCTATTCCACTGATTCTTCGATATTAGCGTAACTCTTGTCTGTGGCGAGTTGGCCATGGCAAGTTGGCCGCGCTTAGTTGGCTGTGGCAAATTGGCCATGGGGCAGGAAAAGACAGCAGTCTAAAGAGTCTATCACAGAAAGAGCCCCCATCTTGGTAACCACACATTTCAGTCAGAGGTGGTATTCAGCCGGTTCTGACCAGTTCTGGAGATCCGGTAGCGGAAATTTTGAGTAGTTCAGAGAACCGGCAAATCCCACCTCTGACTGGCTCCGCCAACCCCATCTCTTCTCTGCCTCCCATTGAGTCCCAGCTGATCAGCTGGGTCTTCTTTGGTTGCCCTGCACAGGAGAATGGAGCTGGAAAGCAAGTTAGTGGGGTGGGGAAGGAATGGGGATTTTGCAGTAACCTTCCCCAAGGAGTAGGGTGGGAATGGGGATTTTGCAGTATATCTTTCCCCTGCCATGCCCACTAAGCCACGCCCACAGACGGGTAGTAAAATTTTTTGAATCCCACCACTGATTTCAGTGAACCTAGTATAACTGCCACCCAAAGTAATTGTAACTTTCCTGGATCTAATATTAGGGAACAGCAAGTACATCTAAGTCAGCAATCTCCTTGTTCCACAGCTTGCCAGATGCAAACCATATATTCCCCTTGCATGAATGAGGTGCAAGGACAAGAGATCTCATTGCTTCTTCTATGCTGCTCTCATCAGGCACATATTGCATGTTTTCACGTGGTTCCTCCAGAGCTGGGAACGGGGCGTTGTGGGAAATTGTGGGAACAATTTCAGTTGTGCTATCTGCACTGATTTTATGTCCTTGCTATCTTTATGGCTTGATGGACTGCGCAACTAGTATCAATCTATTTCGTCTTCTGGGCTAAACAAGTACAGGTTGCCCTTGACTTAGGACCACGACTGAGCCCAAAATTTCTGTCGCTAAGCGAGACAGTTGTTAAGTGAGTTTTGCCGCATTTTACGAACTTTTCTTGTTTAAGTGCACCCCTGTCATTGTGACATTAGCAACACGGCTGTGAAGTGAATCTGGTTTGTCCATTGACTTTGCTTGTCTGAAAGTTGCAAAAGGAGACCACGTGACCCCTGGGACATTGCAACCGTCATGATTACGCCAATTGCCAAGCCTCTGAGTTTTGATCACATTGTCAACTCATAAAATATTTCTGTGCTTCTTTTAGAGTTGCCAACAGAAAGGGGGCGGGAAGCAGTTGGGCAGCTTGCATTCCATAAATGTTTTCAAAGATAATGTCTAGGCGACCGAGGTTCCCACCGCACAAAATTGTAACTGGACAGCATGATTGATGACTCTTGGCTATGGAGGTATCCCATTGGAGAATATGGATTACGATACACCCAGGGGGTGGGGAAAAACCAGGGTCAAGGGTGACGATGAATTATGTGTCTCAGAGTCAGCTGCACCCAGGCAATGCCACATCTTTTAACTCCCAATAAATCCTTTTGGAGTTTGGCTAGAGACTCATGATTGAAATGGGGTTAAGTATCGGGATCCTGACACATGTTACCATGGGGATGGTGCAATGGCCATAAGTGTGAAAAAAAACTGGTCACAAGTCACTTTTTTTCAGTGCAATGGCCATAAGTGTGAAAAAAAACTGGTCACAAGTCACTTTTTTTCAGCTTTGAACAGGCACTACATGAACTCTTGTTAGTAGGAGAAGGTGTAATGCTTGTTACACACCACTTCTGACAGCCTCTTCATCAGGGTCTCCAGAAGAGCTGATGGGATTGTTCCATCCCCTCAGGCTGGGGTTAGAGAGAGACCCGAGTTCAAATCCCATTTGATAAAAGAACTCACGATATGCCCTGGAACTGTTCATCTTCTGCTAACTCAACCTACCTCACAGGGTTGTCATCGTGGAGAGAAAGATAGGGAAATCCTTTGTTAAGTTACTTTGTGAAAAGAGAAAAGGCAGGTTCTAAAACAGGGGTCTTCAAACTCGATAGCTTTAAGACTTGTGAACTTCCACTCCCAGAATTCCTCCTCCAGTCACGTTAGCTCAGGAATTCTGGGAATAGAAGTCCACGAGTATTAAACTTGCCAAGTTTGAAGACCCTTGTTCTAAAACCATATATGAATAAATATAGGTAGTCCTCAGCTTACAACAGTTGGCATAGTGACCAAAGTTACGACGCTAAAAAGTGACTTATGACCATTTTTCAGACTTATGACCATTGCAGCATCCCCGCTCACATTACATTCAGATGTTTGACAACACTCATGTTTACATGGCAGTGTCCCTAGGTCACCTGATGCAACCTTCTGACAGGCCAAGTCTGATTCACTTAACAACCGGTGACTAATTTAATAACTGTTTCAACATGCAAAACCCTCTGAACATGTGCTCTCACTCAGGTCCTCTTCAGATCTTCCACATACAGGCAGTTGTCAACTTAATAGACAATAATTGAGCCTGGAATTATGCTCATTAAATTGTGCCGGTTGTTAAATGGATCATTATATCATTGTGCCCAATTTTACCATCTTTTCTGCGGTCGTTGTTATGTAAATACCACCGTTGCTAAGCAAAACACCACAGTCATTTAAGCAAACCCACTGTACATTGTTGGGTTGTTGTTTTTTTGCCAGAAACCAGAATTAAGCACTGGTTTCCAGCAAAACAGCGAAATAAATGTGGTATCCTGTAAAATGCGGCCCACAATGTGATCACATTGGGGGGGAAGGAGGGGCAGCCATTAGCCCTTTGAAACTGGGACATAAAATAGCTCTGGGGGAAGTTTGTCATAAGTCAAGGAGTAGCTATGTATTTGGCTTTTCACCTCAAATGAGCACCCAGGGTAGTTATTAGCAATTATCTGGGAAGCACCCTGTACAACGAAAAAAAAAAAAAAAATCCTGTTTTTGGTGAAATGAAATTTGGCCTGAGGAACTGGTGCCCGCCATTTTGGCGGGAAGGGAATGACAGCAGCAAATGGGAGTTTCTCCTTCATGAGGACTTTTAGCTTTGCGACCCTCGAATTCGATCCTGCCAATTTCTGCCCAATTTGCCCAACCTATCCGGATGATTTTAAACTCCATTTCTGCTTTCTAGAGCATGAGTGATTTATTTAACTTAAGAGCAGGCTGCCTGCTGAGGAAGGCTGGTTAGAAGGAGCCAAACAAAATTAAATAAATTGCTGGAGAAAATCAGCAGAAGAATCAGATATGCTGATGATACCACTCAGATGAATGGAGGGAAACTTCAAGAAGCAACGGATGGAAACCAAACAAAGATGACTAGAGGACTGGAAGATAAAACAAAGAACGGTTGCAGGAACTGGGCTTGGCTAGTCTAGTGAAGAGAAGGACCAGGGGAGACATGATAGCAGAGATCCAATATTTGAGGGGCTGCCACAGAAAGGAAGGGGTCAAGCTATTTTCCAAGGCACCCGAAGGCCAGACAAGGAATAATGGATGGAAACTGATACAAGGACAGATTCAACCTGGAGAAATTTCATGACAGGGAGAACAATCAACCCATGGGACAGAAGTTGCCTTTAGAAGTTGTGGGAGCTTCATCACTGGAGAGATTGGACTGTCAGAAATGGTGTAGGGTCTGCTTGGGTGGGTGGGGGGTGGTTGGACTAGATGACCTACAAGGTCCCTTCCAACTCTGTTAATCTGTATCTGTATCTAGACCTAAGGAGAAACTTCCTGACAGTGAGAACAATTAACCTGTGGAACAACCTGCCACCAGAAGTTGTGGGTGCTACAACACTGCAGGCTTTTAAGAAGAGACTGGACAGCCATTTGTCTGGAATAGTATAGGGTCCCCTGCTTGAGCCGGTGGGTTGGGCTAGAAGGCCTCTTGAGGTCCCTTCCATTATTCTAAAGTGAAAGAAGAGAGTGGCAACGCCACTGCTTTGTATTAAAAGGAAAAAAATAAGATTGTGCTATCAGGGCTAACGTGCAGGAAAGTTTTTTTAAAATTCATATTTATATGCCGCCCTTCTCCGAAGACTCAGGGCGGCTTACAATTTTTTTGGAGCGCAACCCAATGTGCTCAGCAATAGCCTTCCTTCCATTGTATATGCCTGCTTATTACTAAGTGGCATTTTTACAAAGTCGGCTTATTGCCCCCAACAATCTTGGGTCCTCAATTTACCTAACCCAAGAGGATGGAAGGCTGAGTCAACCTTGAGCCTGGTGGGATTCGAGCCTGCACTAATTGCAGGCAGCTGGAACTAAGTGCTAGGTTGTACTGGGAGTCCTCGACTTGTGACCACAATTCAGCCCAAGATTTAAGTTGCTAAGTGAGACATTCATTAAGTGAGTTTTTGCCCCGTTTTATGCCTTTTCTGGCCCCATTTGTTCAGTGAATCCCTGCAGCCGATAAAGTTACAAATGAACTTTCATTGCATCCAGCTCTCAAAGGGTCACCACCTCCAACGTACACTAACACAAACCTGACAAAATAAATCAATGCAAAATTATGTATCTACCCACATATATGAGACTACACAGAGAAACAACACAAGTCTAGTTTGGACAATGTAGATCAGGGGTCCCCAAACTTGGCCACTTTAAGACTTGTGGACTTCAACTCCCAGAATAGAATAGAACAGAACAGAATAGAATGGAATGGAATGGAATGGAATGGAATAGAATAGAATAGAATAGAATAGGAATAGAAGCCACCGATTTCCTCTGTCAAAGAAACAGCCTGAGCATGTTTTACACGAAAAGGCAGCCTTTTATTTCATGCACGAGCAGAGAAAACTGTCAGAAAAGCATCTCCAAATTGTCATGAAGTTCTGAAGATGCTTTGGATCAGTCCGTAGAATTTAAGAACTAAGCAAGCTACACTGAAATTTTTTGGGGCACGTTTGAGGATCAATGTTAATAGCCCCTATTCTGCCTGAAACACGACTTGCTTAAATATGGATAGGCCTCGAGTTATGACCACAATTGAGCCCCAAATTAATGTTGGATGCTGCAACAGTCGTAAGTGTGAGAAGTGGTTATAAGTCACTTTTTTCAGTGCCCTTGTAACTTTGAACTCTGGGAGTTGAAGTCCACAAGTGGCCAAGTTTGGAAGATCTCTGGTCTAAGATAGAAGATTCACTTAACAACCGGGTTGCTCATTTAATGGCAGGGATTCCCTTAACCAAAGTGGCTAGAAAAACCGTAAAACGAGGCAAAGGCACACTTAAATCAATTGTCTCACTCAACAACATCCATTTGGGGCTCAGTTTTGGGGGGGGGAGTCGTAAGTCGAGGACGATCTCTACTCTTTTTGTTTTTTTATCTCGTGGCGACCAAGCCATCCATCCCCTCGGGAGAGGCGAAAGGACCGAGCGGAGGACCTTATAGGAGCCCCGCTCGGGAAGGACGGCATCGAACGCAGCCAAGGCTGGGACTCAGCCCCGAGCGGAGGGGAGGCGCCGAGCCCTGCGCGCAGCTGGGTTGGCTCTTGGGGCAGCACCGCCCGGCCCCCGCCTCCGTCCGTCCTTCCCTCCCCGCCTGGCCGTCCCGGCGCCGCCTGCCCCGCCCCGGTTTCCGCTGGCAGCCCAGCCGAGCCGTGCCGAGCCGTGCCAAGCCAGTAGACCGGTACCCGGACCGCAAGGCGGTAAGTGCGCTGGGGGGCAGTGGGGGGGGGAGCCGAGCTTTGGCCGGCCGCCGCTCATCGCCCTGCAGCAGCCAGGCCGGAGGAGCGAGCTGGATCGGGGCTGCGGGCGGGGAGGTGGAGGGTTCGGTCCCGGGGCTCCGGAGGGGCTCCGTCCGATGGCGGAGCGGCGCGGGAAGGCTCTGGGTTTGGGGGGGAGTGGGCCCGGGGGAGTCGCCCAGCGCCCCTCCTCCCCCCGCCCGCGAAACTCCGTTTGCAACTTCGGGGTTTTGTTTTGTTTTTCCGCCAAGCGCGCTTCGTTCCCCTCGCCGCCCCCGGTCCTCCATGGGTGCGGGGCTGAGCCGGGCCGGGCTGGAGGGTGGAGGGCTGGGTCTCCCATCCCGAAGGGCGGGCCCGAGAGTGGGGTTGGATTTGGCCGGGGGCTCCCCCTCCCCTCTCCGGGTGCTCTTGCTCCGAATTGCGAGGCGGGAGGAGCTTGAATGGGCTCAACTTCGGTCCCGGTTTGGGTAAGTCGCGGTTCGCGTCGCGCGGCGCTCTCGCGGCGCCTGGAAGTTCATGTATGTATGTATGTATGTAGTCAGTCAGTCAGTCAGTCAGTCAGTCTATTCTCGTCCTGTCCCATCCCTCCCTCCCTCCCTCCATTTATCATCTATCAATCTATCTGTCTAGCTCTAGCTATCTAATCTAATCTAGTCTATGGTCTATCATCTATCTACCTATCATCTATCAGTCTATCAATCAATCTAATCTGGTCTATCTATCTATCAATCATAATCTAATCTAGTTTAGTTCTATCATTCATAATTTCTATTCATCATTATCAATCTAATTCTAATCTAGTTACCATCTATATCATATCATCTATCAATCAATTTTATTTATCTCTTCTAATTCTAGTTTATCATTAATAATAAGTCATTAATTAATTATCAATTTTATCATTAATAGTTTAATAATATATGTATAATATCATTATCAATCATCAATATTTCTGTAATCAATCAATCTATATTTATCGTTAATTTCATTTAGTTATCATTTATATTATAATATATTATCAATCCATCAATCATTATCAATCTAATAATCTAGTCCATCATTTATCAATCAATCAATCATCTATATAATTAATACTCTATCATCTACCTATCTATATGTCTATTCTATTCCATTCCATTCCATCCATCCATCCATCCATCCATCCATCCATCCATCCATCCATCTCTATTTATTGGCAGCTTCTCTGCTAGGAAAAAAAAGGACCGAGCAGGCGGGGAGAGCAAGTTATCTCTGAAACGCTGAGAGTTCTTCCTTCTCGTAAACAGTAACTGAGGCTGTTAGTGGAGGAGGCGAACGGTGGAGGGCGAGTCCGGGACTTTGGAGCGGTTCTGAAATGAGAAAAGTGCAAGTCAGAAATATGGCATCGCCTCTGAGTTGCGGGTGGGGTCTTCTCCCCGTTTTCCTTTCCTCTCCCCAAATGTTGAGTTATCTGAAAAGGCCAAGGGATGCTGCCTTCCTAAGTCTTTTCGCTCCATTCACCCTAATTTTTGTAGGTTGATCGCATTATTCTGTTGTTGTGTTATTCTGTTATTCCATTACTCTGTTATGAAATGAATAGAATAGAGTAGAATTCTTTATTGGCCAAGTGTGATTGGACACACAAGGAATTTGTCTTGGTGCAAATGCTCTCAGTGTACATAAAAGAAAAGATATATTCGTCAAGAGTCAAGAGAATGGGAAATTGAATGAGAATAGAATAGAATAGAATAGAACAGAACAGAACAGAATATAATTCTTTATTGGCCAAGTGTGGTTGGACACACAAGGAATTTGTCTTGGTGCAAATGCTCTCAGTGTACAATAGAATAGAATAGAGAATAGAATAGAATAGAATGGAATAGAATGGAATAGAGTAGAGTAGAATAGAATTATTTATTGGCCAAGTGTGATTGGACACACAAGGAATTTGTCTTGGTGCAAATGCTCTCAGTGTACATAAAAGAAAAGATATATTCGTCAAGAGTCAAGAGAATGGGAAATTGAATGAGAATAGAATAGAATAGAACAGAACAGAACAGAATATAATTCTTTATTGGCCAAGTGTGGTTGGACACACAAGGAATTTGTCTTGGTGCAAATACTCTCAGTGTACAATAGAATAGAATAGAGAATAGAATAGAATAGAATGGAATAGAATGGAATAGAGTAGAGTAGAATAGAATTATTTATTGGCCAAGTGTGATTGGACACACAAGGAATTTGTCTTGGTGCAAATGCTCTCAGTGTACATAAAAGAAAAGATATGTTCGTCAAGAGTCAAGAGAATAGGAAATTGAATGAGAATAGAATAGAGTAGAGTAGAATAGAACAGAACAGAACAGAGGAGAACATTATTCTTTATTGGCCAAGTGTGATTGGACACACAAGGAATTTGTCTTCAGTGTATAAGCTCTCTGTATACATAAAAGAAAAGATACATAGGGTACAATAAGCAATCAAATCATACTAGGAAACAGTCAATAAAAATCATAAGGATACAAGCAACAAAGTTACAGTCATACAGTCACAAGTGGGGGGGAATGAGAGATAAGGAGCGATGAGAAGATTAATAGTAATAGTAGTGCAGACTTTGTAATAGTTGAACAATGTTGAGGGAATTATTTGTTTAGCAGAGTGATGGCGTTCGGGGGAAAACTGTCCTTGTGTCTAGTTGTTCTGGTGTTCAGTGCTCTATAGCATCGTTTTGAGGGAAGGACTTGAAACAGTTTATGTCCGGGATGTGAGGGGTCTGTAGATATTTTCACAGCCCTCTTTTTGACTTCTGCAGTATACAGGTCCCCAATGGAAGTCAGGTTGGTAGCAATTGTTTTTTCTGCAGTCCTAATTACTCTCTGGAGTCTGTGTCTGTCTTGTTGGGTTGCAGAACCAAGCCAGACAGTTATAGAAGTGCAGATGACAGACTCAATAATTCCTCTGTAGAACTGAATCAGCAGCTCCTTGGGCAGTTTTAGCTTCCTGAGTTGGCACAGAAAGAACATTCTTTGTTGTGCTTTTTTGATGACGTTTTTGATGTTAGGTGTCCATTTTAGGTATACATAGTCATGCACATAGCTCCCCGTCTACAACTATACATTTAGTGACTGTTCAAAGTTACAGAGGCGCTGAAAAAGCGACTTAGGCCTGTGTTTCACACTTAATGACTATTGCAGTATCCCTATGGTCAGGTGATCAAAATTCAGGCGCTTGGCAACTGGCATGTACTTATGACAGTGTCAGTCTCCCAGGGATCATGTGATTCCTTTTTGTGACCTTCAGACAAGTAAAGTCAAAGATTCACTTAACCACCATGTTAACTAACTCAGCGACAGCAGTGTTTCACTTAACGGTAGCAAGAAAGGTAGTAAAGGGGGGGAATTCAACAAGCGTCCTGCTTAGCAACAGAAATTTTGGACTCAGTTGGGGTCACAAGTTGAGGATGACCCTGGACCAGGTATTTCTTATTCTACCTATCATCCAGCCTTCAGAGCTGTTATTCAGCTGGTTCTGACCGATTCTGGAGAACCGGTTGCGGAAATTTTGAGTAGTTCGGAGAACCGGCAAATCCCACCTCTGACTGGCCCCGCCCCATCTATTCTCTGCCTCCCAAGTCCCAGCTGATTGGCTGGGTCTCCTTTGGTTGCCCTGCAGAGGAGAATGGAGCTGGAAAGCAGGTTAGTGGGGTGGGGAGGGAGTGGGGATTTTGCAGTATCCTTCTCCTGCCACACCCACCAAGCCACACCACGCCCGCCAAGCCACGCCCACGGAACCCATAGTAACATTTTTTGAATCCCACCGCTGATCCAGCGGTGCCGTGGCTTGATTCCTCTGGAGCCATCTTCCGGATGGGAAGGCCTGTTTTGCCTCCTCCATTCCTGGGTTCCAGTCACATGGCTTGGCCACTGGACTGGAGCACAGAATGCCTACGGAAATTTAATCATTGACTGTGCTTTCTGCCTTGTTCCTTTTAAGTTCAATGACTCGTTTCCTCTTTCAGAATTGTAACTCAAGTATTTCTGGAAGCCAGAATAATAATAATAAAAAAAAACCCGCAGCGGTCTTCAGCTAAGCTAAACTGAATTTCAATGTGTGGCACTCAAGAGATGTTTTATATGTTGTGGCTTCTACATTCCTCTAACTTTGGGTTACGCTGAACAAGCATCGCTCTTTGACCCAATTTGTCAGCTCTGTTTCCTCCTCTGGGTTCTGCACACCGTTTCCCTCCATCAATATTTCCGTTTTCATCAGGAAGTTCCTGCCCCTGTACGGTCAATCTGTTTAGGATATCCTGTTAGATGTCTGTGGAGATCGTCACTCATCCAGGTCATGATTGTCCCAAAGATGCTTTCCCCAGGGGCAACTGGACTTTCTGGGTTTTTTTCTTGGAAGACATTCTGCTTCTCATCCAAGAAGTTTCTTCAGCTCTTAGTGGCTGGTGGGGAATGGAAGGATTTATATTCCTTGCAGACAGCTGGTCATTTGCATCCTTTTAGAGAGTCAGTGAGGCCACTTCAGCGTTTGTCTGTGTCCTCAGGGTCACCTGTGTCCTTTCACTGCGGGAAAACATCCTGCAGGAAGCACAGCTCCACAACACAATCCTTTCAGCAGTTCCAAGAAGGCTCCACGCCCATTTGCACCATTCAAGTGACCCTCAGGACGCAGACAAATCTCCAAGTGGCCTCAATGACTCTCCAAAAAAAATGCAAAGGAAGGACTAGAACTCACCGTCTCCTGGTGATTGGCCCAAAGTCACCCAGCTGGCTTTCCTGCTTAGAACTAGAACTCAACCTCCCAGTTTCTAGCTTGGTGCCTTAATAACTAGACCAAGATGGCTACACATTTCATTGGCAAAAAAACTTGCAATGTTGCTTATTTATTGTGCACCGAAAGCTGATGTTAAATATTAAAAAGAAGCTTTATCTAAATAAATAAATAAAGTGTGCCTCTCCCTCACCCTAACTCACCAAAGCCATCTTCGTGGTAACTCCCCTTGATCTGACTACTGAACAAATTAAAGACAGCTTGCTCTCCCGAAGGGTGCGTGTTCCGAGCGCAGCGTCCAACACTCCTTCAGGCAGGAGCAAGGCAAGGCGTGTGGCATTTGGCTCCCAGAGAACCCTACATCTGCAAAACAGCTGTGCCCCTCCCCCCATCCCTGCAGCCTGTATATATCAAACCAGCTTTTTGGTCAAATGCTTTCCTGAAATCAAAGCATGTGACGTCTCTGGCATTCCCGCTATTTAGGAGAGACGTTGTGCCATCCAAAGCACGGAATAAGGTTCGTCTTCCAGGAATCACTGCTTTATTTTCAGAATAACGGACAGATTTCTTTATACTTGGCCCTAGGATTTGCTCAAGTATAGGTAGTCCTTGACTTTCAAGTTCGTATACTGACCGTTTGAAGTTACAACGGCATTGAAAAACGTGACTTGCAACCGTTTTTTTTCACACCTACAAACATTTGCAGCATTCCCCTGATCAAAATTCAGAGGCTTGGCAGGTTGGTTTCAAGAATGAATCCGAACCGAACGAACTACTTTGCTTCCTGCAAAGGTTTCATCACCTTTGCCTGTCCTTTATCCCTTATGGGAGGGGCAATCACCTCCCAGCCTTACTCCCGATGCTCCTTTTGTTTCAGCTGCTCTTGCCTTCTAGCAGCTCTGCATGCACTGGGAACAGGCTCCCCTGGGTCCTCTGCCTTGCTGCTGCCAGACACCGAAGGCTCTAGAGTCAGCAACCACTCCCAGATGATCCTGGCCCCATCCCTGCATCGGACACAGGACCCTTGTCCGAGTCCTCTCCAGACTCCCTGACTGGTCCCAGTTCTTCCCCACTGTCCGACTCCGCTGCCAGCTGCACAGGCTGCCAGTGAACCACAACGGTGAATTGCTTCCTGCAAAAGCCCCCTCCCCTTTTGCTTCTCTTTTAATCCTTAAGGGAGGGGTCATTCACCATCCACCTGTGGCTTTTCTCCCACCTCACCCCTTAGTTCATAATTGTTTTTTTCTTTTGGCAGCTGTGCACATACGCAGGCTGGGAACCGGCTCCAGCTATTCTTCTTCCCCACTGATCTCTGACTCAGAAGGCAGCTGATAACTGTCAGATGGCCCTGACCCCATCTCTGCCTCTGATGCAAAGCCCTCATTTGAGCCTTCTTCAGCCTCCAGGACCGGCCCAGGTCCATCCCCAACCTCCTCACTGCTCGACTCTGTTGCCAGCTCCGCTAGCCGCAGGCTGGCCACAACAGAAATATGCCACTAAAAATAGAAATACTTGAAAACTTGATGAGTTGCGATAGGTTTCTTGGAAAGTTATCTGTAGTGAATTTAAATTCCTTTTAAGAGGCTCCGATAAGGGGGGAGAAAAAAATCTAATTTGGCACTCTCTCAAATTATTAGAACTAGATAAATTTTGCTTCCAGCTATTATTTGTCTTAACTGAAGTTCGTAGATTAAAACCCAGATGAAGTTCCTGGCAAGTTTTTTCTTCTAAAGGACATAAAGCTGTTTTTAGGGTAATTGAAGAGCAAGCAAAAGATTGAATGGCCATCATCGTGCCGAAGTCATCGTGTAAATGGATGGCCCAGTTAGTTGAAAATTCTTCTTTGTTAGGCCGCAACCATTCCAATAATTTAATTATCCAATGTCCATTCTGAAGCTCAAATTTTACAAATGGTCCTTGATGTATGACCATAATTGAGCCTGGAAGATGTGGTTGTAAGGTGTGCCAGTCGTTAAGCAGGACCACCATGTGGCCACGCCCGATTTTACAACCGTCCTTGTAGCGTGAACACGGCAGTCATTAAGCAAACTTATTGTTTATTTGCTGGAAACTGGAAGTAAATTAGAATTAGAATGAATTAGAATTAGGATTATTTATTGGCCAAGTGTGACTGGACACACAAGGAATTTATCTCCGGTGCATAAGCTCTCAGTGTACATACAAGTAATAAAATGATCATCATGAACATGCTCCCACAGGCAACATAGTATGCTCCCACAGGCAGGGCCTCCTGGTGCATTTGACGAACAGTGTCAGCCGTCGGCTCAGGGGTAGAAGCCTTCTCTGTGGGAGCGCCCCTATTAGCCGATTTTACAACCGTCCTTTTATTTAAAAATAAAATAAAATAAAATAAAAATAAAATAAAAATAAAATAAAATAAAATAAAATAAAAATAAAATAAAAATAAAAAATAAAATAAAATAAAATAAAATAAAATAAAATAAAAATAAAAATAAAATAAAATAAAAATAAAATAAAATAAAATAAAAATAATAAAATAATAAAATAAAATAAAATAAAATAAAATAAAATAAAATAAAATAAAATAATAAAATAATAAAATAAATAAAATAAATAGTCACTGTAAAAATATTATAAATACGTTTCTGGTTTTTTTTTAAAAGCAACATTTTAAATCACAGTTCACGTGACTGTAGCTGTCACAAGGGCAAGGGGCAGGCTTCTGGGGGTTACGCGGGGTTGGGAGAGACCCTACGTGTTTCCCAAAAATAAGACACTGTCTTATATTTTTGGCTCCCAAAAACACACTAGGTCTTATTTTCAGGTAGGTCTTATATATTTATGGTGCCAAATAGTGGGTGTGAGTGTGTAGGGGGCTGTTGGTGGTGCGGTTGCTCCCTGAAAAGTCTTCCTGGAACTGGAGATTTACACTAGGTCTTATTTTCGGGTAGGTCTTATATTAGGGCAGGTTTAGAAAATAGTGCTAGTCTTACTTTTGGGGTAGGTCTTATTTTAGGAAACACGGTAGCTAAGATTCTGTGCAGTTTGGAGAACCCCAAATCCCTCCTGGCTGGCCCGCCACCCCACCTTGCCTCCCAGGAATCCCCACATGGCCGTTTTGGATGCAGGAAAGTGCAGGACGCATATGGAGGGTGAAAAAATGGGCCTCCTGGGAGTTTGGGAAGGGCAGAAATGGGCCTGTTTCTGACTTCCAGAGAGCCTCCGGAGCCGGGGGAGGCCTCCCGGAGGCTCAAGGAAGCCCCAGAGCCCAGGGAGGGAAAACTAGTCAGAGTTTTGCAGCGTTAATTCAGCGCCAGAAAAATAAACACAGGTGGCCGGTGCTTCATTTAACGTCTTTATAAACATAATAAGTAAATTTTACAATCCAGTTATAGATTTCTCCAACATGCAGCGAACTCAAGACAGAAACATGTTACAAGCAACTTCAGCAGAGCAGCAGCAGAGAGAGAAACAGGTTCATCTCAATAGACAGTCTCAGAGCTCAACATAGCTGCAGAGTTGCAGAGCTTAATACAGAGCCATGCCTAGGCTACCTCTAGTTTCAGTTTCCAGCCTAGGCTGCTGCTAGTTTCAGTTTCCAAAAACAGTCCTCATTGGCTGATTTAGTTGCTATGCCTATTCATTGGCCTATTCATTGTTACCAAGCTCTGTTCCAGTTCATGAATACTCTGACAACCTCCTGCTGTGGTGCAGGAGGCCAACTAGGCCATGCCCACCCAGCAACCGGACAGAGAACCTGTTGCTAAAATTTTTGAAGCCTACCCCTGCACGGGCTTAAATGGGCCTTAGTTGTTGGGCACCCAAAATGCAATCACGTCATGAGATGGGAGGCCATTGAAACTCTCTCATCTGGGTTATAAGTAGCCCTGGAGAGGTCTATTGAAACCCTTAGAAACCGGTCATAAGTCAAGGACTAGTTGTTTCTACCCCATTCATAAATGTGTTACTGGACCTGTGCAGGCAAGGAGGAGTTGATTTCGGTCCAGCCAACTCCGGCTGTTGAAAGGAACAGCCAGCCTGTCAGAGTTCCAGGTAATACGCCCATAGCAAGCAGAACTCCGAGGCAGGTGGGTTCCTCAAAGAATAGTTTTATTGGACATATCATATTGGCACAAGCTGGTGAAAACCGACTCTGAATGTTCCCACGGTTTTCACCTAATTAAGAGTTTCCTCCCTTTTCCCAAACAGTCACGTCGTCCAATCAGGATGCCATCCGGTTGCCTGGTAACGTCGCTCCTCCCCTCTCCGACTATCTGTGGGAATGTCCTTGGTTCCCAGGAGAACTTGTTTTGGCTACAAAACCCCAGCTATCTCAATTCCCTATCCTTCAGCTCCAGTGTGGCAACAAGGAAGCCTCAAAATGGCTCCGGCCAGGTCAGCTTTAGGGTTGATACAGTCTCTTTAGTTGCAGTATCACGACAACCTTGGGTCTGATCCACTACTGGTACTCCCCTATTTACAACCATTCATTTAGTGACTGCCTGAACTTACAATGGCACTGAAAAGAGTGACTTTAGACTGTTTTTGATACTTGCGACTATTTCAAGAGCTGTGGTGGCATAGTGGTGAGAATGCAGTATTGCAGGCTAATTCTGCCAGCAGTTTGATTCTGACCGGTTCAAGTCCAAGTGCTATTGCTACTCCTTCCTTCTTCCTTCCTTCCTTCCTTCCTTCCTTCCTTCCTTCCTTCCTTCCTTCCTTCCTTCCTTCCTTCCTCCTCCCTCCTCCTCCTCCCTCCTCCCTCTTATTCCCTTTCTCATTCTCCTTCCTGATGGCACAGTGGTTAGAGTGCAGTATTGCAGGCTGACTCTGCCCACTGCCAGCAGTTTGATTTTGATCAGTTCAAGGTTGACTCAGCCTTCCATCCTTCTAAGGTCGCAGATTGTTGGGGGCAATAGGCTGACTCTGTCAACCGTTTAGAGAGGGTTGTAAAGCCCTGTGAAGCGGTATATAAGTTCCTTCCTTCCTTCCTTCCTTCCTTCCTTCCTTCCTTCCTTCCTTCCTTCCTTCCTTCCTTCCTTCCTCTTTTATTACCTTTCTCATTCTCCTTCCTGGTGGTGCAGTGGTTAGAATGCAGTATTGCAGGCAAACTCTGCCCACTGCCTGGAGACTCCAGGTTGATTCAGCCTTCCATCCTTCTGAGGTGGGTAAAATGAGGACCCAGATTGTTGGGGGCAAGAGGCTGACTCTGTAAACCCCTTAGAGAGGGCTGTAAAGCACTGTGAAGCGGTATATAAGTCTAAGGGCTATTGCTATTGCATGTGATCAGCCGTGTAATCCAAATTTGGATGCTTAGCCACTGGCACGTATTTATGACGGGGTCCTGGGATCATGTGATCACCTTTTGCGACCCTCTGACAAGAAAGGTTGGTGGGGAAGCCAGATTCACTTAACCACCGTGTTATTAACTTCACAGCACCAGTGATCCGCTTAACAACTGCAGCAAGCAGGGTTGTAAAATGAGGCAGGACTCATTTAACTAACTGCCTTGCTTAGCGATGGCAATTTTGGCCCGAATTGTGATCTAAGTAGAGGACTAACCTGTATGCAGCGTGTCTAAATCTTTGGGCCCCTGTAAAGGATCCCTTCTGATTCTTTAATCGCATTCTTGGGAATCCTGTACTGCAGCTTCCCCATGGTGTGCCATGCTTTGTAGATGTATTTGGTGTGCAAGTGTCGGATTGTGGGAAATTTTTATCACTTCATTTCGATGGGAAGCTGACCCTCTGGCTGCTTTGACGTATCCCCGAAGGTTAAGGATAAAGCTGGAAAGGGAAATATTATATACCCACCTGGACCATTTGTCAGGAAATGTGGGATATATAAATCAAAAGGAAAAACAAAATAGCTTGCTCGTTCATCCCAGCCATTCTCTGATGGGAAATGACAGCTGTACCACTCACAGACTTCTGCTCAATTACTGTGCAAAGCCAGGAGGTGGAAATAAATATATACGCTGTCAGATGTTATCAGATTGATATCCTTCGGGAGACCCTTCTGGGCAGGGATACGGCTGGGTAACCAAGGCCTACATTTTCTCACTGGTAAGAGCAATGAGAAAAATGCTTCCTGAGCACTCAAAGAAACATTCCGCATTCTGTCTAGGGTGTTAAAAATGTAATAAACACACATTTCTTTAGAACAGAAAGGCTGGGAATTGACAGCCGTGGAACATGGCTGCTTTTCAGTAGCTTAAACCACGGGTGCGTTCAACTGGTGTAACAACCGGTTCGGCGAGAGTGCGCTTCGTGCATGTGTGCACCAAACATGCATGGCATGACCCGGGGCGTGGTACAAAGGCAACACTGTCAGATAATCAGTAGGAGTCCCTTTATTAGCTCCAACTTTGCCCCCAGTGTCCTGGTTACCTTCTGGCTGGAGAAAAACTCTCCCAGGAACAGCCTTTGGCTGCAGAGAATCAAATCCAAAATGTAGTCAACAAAAACTGTAACTATAAGTCCAATCAAGGCAAAATGAGGTAATTAGTCCAGCAGGGCAAGAGAAGGAATTCCAGACATGAAGGAATGGCAATAACTTAACACGGTTTGGGAGGATGCCAGGAACACAGATAACCGAAGCACAAGATAAACTCATGTTTGTTCCCAGCAGCTGCCACACTCAGCATGCATCTCTTTTAAATTCTCATTCCCAGCTGTGGCTAATGAAGGGAATCAGGGCCCTTTCCTCCCCCGTAAGCCATGCAACCCACATTGCTCCCTTCTCCATTCCTCCCTGCGTGCCCCAGGATGAAGAGGCCTGGGTCTTCCTCTGAACTCCTCTCCCTTGTTCTACCTCTCTCCTTCTCTGCCCAGCTGGACTGTGCCCTTCCCCAGTTTCCTCCGCAGCCAATGGAGCCACACTCCCACTCCCTGTCAGCTGTTCATCTTCCTCCTCGGATTCAGACTCCGACAGAGACATGACAGTGCACCTTGCGCACACGCAGAGCATTTGCTACTGACCTTCTCCTGCAATCCCTGTATTAAATAGCTGACACACTGTAATCTGCTGTGTTGCTTGAATCAGCTGAGCTTGAAAACCAGGATATAAAGCACAAGCTAGAACCCGGGCAGACGGGTGGGCGCAACAGCTGGTTGTCAGGGCAAACCGGTTTGCTCCCAGCAGATCCTCGGAGCAACTGGTTCGCTCAAACCGGGCCGAACTGGCAGAATCCCACCCCTGTCTTAAACACTTTTATATCGGTACGTTTCAACCAAGAGTAAGGTACAGGTAGTCATTGAGTTACAAACATTGATTTAGTGACCGTTCAAAGTTACAACGGCACTGAAAAAAGTGACTTATGGACCATTTTTCATATTTACGACCATTGCAGCCTGCCCAGGGTCACGTGATCGAAATTCGGATGCTTGGCCACCCTCTCATATTTATGACAGTTGCAACATCCCAGGGTTCGTGTCATCCCCTTTTACGACCTTCGGACAAGCAAAGTCCACTGTATCTTTGTCCTTTATTTTTTATGTCAATCTATCCATCTCTGCAGTCTAATATTTTCCAAATTACATCCTCATCTGATGGGGTGTTCTCATTTTTCCAATACAATCCTTCCTGCTGTCAATCATGCAAAACTAGATATACAATCCCTTTATCATAGCCCTCCGGCAGTATACTCAACAAAAATATTTCTTGTTTCAGATCTATATGTTGCTTGATCATCTTTTCCAACCACGTATGTATTTTTGTCCAATATTTTCTTGTTTTCATACAAGTCCACCACATGTGATAATAAGTACCTGGGGTCTGATTACACTTCCAACACTTGGCGGACATGTTGTTAAAACATTTTTGCTAATCTTGCCGGTGGCATGTGCCACCTATAAAACAGTCATACATCATTGATGGCCCTGTGTCCACTGAAGTCTGAGTTACAGTTTTTATGGATTGTAAAACAAACATTTTTTATTGGTTTTGCAATCTCATCTTTTAAACAAAAAAGGGACAATAATAGCCAGGCGACTTTGGCTTACAGAGAGCAACAAACAACAGTGGAGATCTTTGTAAACTTGTAAACATGAGTTTAGGACGAGGCCTTCAGTAAACACAGTTTCTGTTCCTGACCACGATCACATGCAGTTTAATAATGCTCTTTCTTTTCTTTGGCTGTGAGCCTTTCCTTTGATAGCAACTGAAGAAGGCTTGATTGACTGGACGATTTGGATGATTTAACAATAGATGCTTGTCCACAGATCATGGCTTAGAGTCAGCTGGTACTGGGCATTTATAAAGGAGGAGAAAACTTCAGGAAACGCAGCCATCAAACCTTGTTTAATCGGGAAAGCCTCCACTGCATTCCCATTGCTGAATGCAGCTTAAAAACCGGAGAGACATAACTTCTGAGTAGCTTCGACATTTCTTAGGAATTTATCACTTTACACGCCGAAATGCACAATCTGCAGTTTCAGTCTTTTTAAGTAACAATTACAGTACAGCATTAGGCACAAGAAAAAGGTACAGATAATCCTTGACTTAACAACCACCATCGAGCCCAAATTTTCTGTTGTTAAAGTGAGACATTCATTAAGCGCCCTAATAGAATAGAATAGAATAGGATAGAATAGAATAGAATAGAATAGAATAGAATAGAATAGAATAGAATTCTTTATTGGCCAAGTGTGGTTGGACACACAAGGAATTTGTCTTGGTGCAAATGCTCTCAGTGTACATAAAAGAAAAAAATAGATTCATCAAGAGTCAAGAATCATCAGTTATGACACTTAATGATAGTCATAGGGTACAATAAGCAATCAAATCATACTAGGAAACAGTCCATATAGATCGTAAAGATACAAGCGACAAAGTTACAGTCATACAGTCACAAGTGGGAGGGGATGGGTGATAAGGAGTGATGAGAAGGTTAATAGTAATAGTAGTGCAGACTTTGTAAATAGTTGGACAGTGTTGAGGGAATTATTTATTTAGCAGAGTGATGGCATTCGGGAAAAAACTCCTTGTGTCTAGTTGTTCTGGTGTTCAGTGCTCTATAGCATCGTTTTGAGGGAAGGAGTTGAAACAGTTTGTGTTCGGGATGTGAGGGGTCTGTAGATATTTTCACAGCCCTCTTTTTGACTCGTGCAGTATACAGGTCCTCCATGGAAGGCAGGTTGGTAGCCATTGTTTTGTCTGCAGTCCTAATTATCCTCTGGAGTCTGTGTCTGTCCTGTTGGGTTGCAGAACCAAACCAGACAGTTATAAAGGTGCAGCTGACAGACTCAATGATTCCTCTGTAGAATTGGATCAGCAGCTCCTTGGGCAGTTTGAGCTTTCTGAGTTGGCGCAGAAAGAACATTCTTTGTTGTGCTTTTTTGATGACTTTTTTGATGTTAGGTCATTTTAGATTTTAGATCATTATGACTTTCCTTTCCTCAGTTGTTGAGTGAATCACTGCAGCTGATAAGTTACTAACCTGGTTGTTAAGCGAATCAGGCTTTCCCATTGACTTTGCTGGTCAGATGCTTCCAAAAGGTGACCTCGGGACACCACGGCGGTCATCAATACAAGCGAGTGGCCAAGCCATCTGAATTTTAATCACACGATCATGGGGATGTTACAATGGTCGTAACTGTGAAAAGCGGTCATAAGTCACTTTTTTTCTGGGCCCCTGTAATGTCGAACGGTAACTAAATGAACTATTGTAAGTCGAGGACTACCCGTATAGTTGAATAGTCGTATAGTTGTATAGTTGAAAATGTAGAAAAGGCCCTGATTATCTGTTATCTGTTATCTGTTAGAAGTTGTGTCTGCTCCATCAGATCCGTTGTCGTCTGTGTCTGTCTTGTTTGGTTGCAGAGCCAAACCAGACAGTTATAGAGGTGCAGATGAGAGATTCAGTAATTCCTCTGTAGAACTGGATCAGCAACTCCTTGGGCAGTCTGAGCTAGATGCAATATTCCAAGTGTGGTCTTACTAAGACATTATAGAGAAGTATTATTACTTCATGTGATCTTGATTCTATGTCTCTGTTCATGCATCCTAGCATTACATTGGCTTTTTTGACTGCTGCCACACAACTGCTGGCTGTTATTTAAATGCTTATCTACTAGGACTCCAAGATCCCTCTCACAGATACTACTCTTGAGCCTGGTTTCACCTACTGTACTTTTGGTTTTTCTTGTCTAAGTGCAAGATCTTAGTTTTCTCTACATTTAATTTTATTTTGTTGGATAAGGCCCAGCGTTCAAGTCTGTTGAGATCCATCTGGATATTTGAGCCTATCTTCTGGGGTGTTGGCTATTTCTGCCAGCTTAGTGCCATCTGCAAATTTGATGAGTTCTTCTTCTGTTCCCTCATCTAAATAGTTTACAAAAATATTGAAGAGTATTGGGCCTAAGACAGAACTTTGTGGTACCCCACTGCTTTCTTCTCTCCATGTAGATGTAGTTCCATCAAAGACTACACATTGAGCTCAGTTTGTCAGCCAATTACAGATCCATCTGGTGGTGATGCTATCTATCCCAGGGTTGCCAACTGGTGGGCCGGGGACCACTGGTGGTCCACGAGAAAATTTTGGTGGTCTGCAGAGAAATGTCCCCCCCAAAGCACTCCCCCAAAGCAATTCCCCCAAAGCAATTAATCCAGGCTGCATGGGAACACAAGGCTGTGCTGCCCACATGGCCCGCCCACCCACTGGCCCCCACCCTTCAGCTGAGTGCAAACCTTACCCTGAGTAGAGCCACATGAGCTGGAACTGGAAGGTAAGACCAACGGTGGAGGAGGGAACTCCTCCCCGGGGTGGCTTGCTGATGTTGGTACAAAAGTTGGTCCCAAATTCCAGAGTTGCAGGAGTCACAAGACTGGCCCTTTTGTCATCCCGGAGCAACTGCTCCAGTCTATGGCAGGCCGGTGCACCCAGGTGGCAGAGCAGTTGCTCCGGGATGACCAAAGGGCCAGTCCTGTGACTACTGCAGCTCTGGAATATGGGACTGACCTTCCCACCAACGTCATTAGTGGTCCGAGGGATTTAAAATTATGAGTTTGGTGGTCCCTGAGGTCCAAAAGGTTGGCGACCCCTGAATTCTATCCCACATTTTTGTAGTTTACTCAGAAGGAAGTGGTGGTCTACTTTGTCAAATGCCTTACTGAAATCCAGGTATATTATGCTCACTGCATTTCGCTGGTCCACTAATTTAATCACTTTGTCAAAGAGTGAAATATGATTTCTGTTTTTGACAGACCCATGTTGGCTTCGGTTAGCAAACCACTGTGGGAGAGGCTTACACCTAATGCAGCAAAATGTTGCTCCTTTCAGCCAAATTACCGTAATTCATCTTTATTAGTTGACAGATATTTCAGAGTGCCCCAGAAATTTAAATTAAATAGAACTAATCAACTGGTGGTGAGTGTCCCTGTATAACTGGCAATACAGAAAAACATGGCTTGTGGTTTCTATGGCATCCATACCACAAGGGCACTATCGGGTTTCGTATGGGGTTTGCCTGTATTTCCGTTCCAGGACAGCTGTGGGGTGATCATTAAATCCAGCTAAGGATAAAGCTGTCCTAAATTTGGGGACTGTGACATGATACAAGTATGAGGCTGGTTTAGAAACTAAATTCCACTCTGCGTTTTCTCTGCTCCTTTTAATTCTGATGTCCTTGTTGTCTTTGACCACATTTCAGGAGATCAAGGAGACAGATTCCTTGTGTGTCCAATCATACTTGGCCAATAAACCTATTCTGTTCCGTTCCATTTCTGTCCATTCCATTCCATATTTTCTATTTTGTTCTGTTCCGTTTGTTTCATTCTGTTCCATCCATTCTGTTCCATTCCATTCCGTTCCATCCCATCCCATCCCATCCCATCTTTTCTATTCCATTCCATATTTCCCATCCTATCCCATTCTATATTTTTTGTTCTGTTCTGTTCTGTTCCATCCATTCTGTTCCATCCCATCCCATCCCATATTTTCTATTCCATTCCATATTTTCCATCCCATCCCATTCCATATTTTCCATTCCATTCCATATTTTCCATCCCATCCCATCCCATTCTATATTTTTTGTTCTGTTCTGTTCCATTTGTTCCATTCTGTTCCATCCATTCTGTTCTATTTCATCCCATCCCATCCCATTCCATATTTTCTATTCCATTCCATTTTGTATTTTCCATCCCATCCTTTCTATTCCATTCCATATTTCCTATCCCATTCCATCCCATTCCATTCTATATTTTCTGTTCTGTTCTGTTCAGTCCATTCTGTTCTGTTCTGTTCCATCCCATCCCATCCCACCCCATTCCATATTTTCTCTTCCATTCCATTCCATTCCATATTTTCCATCCCATCTTTTATATTTCATTCCATATTTCCCATCCCATTCCATATTTTCTGTTCTGTTCTGTTCTGTTCTATTCTTCTGAACAGATTGCACAATCTTGCTCTCATCTTCATTTTTTTGCAGGTCTCCTCTTATCTGATCTTTCTCCTCTATCCCTGTCTGCCCTTCATCCTCACAACCCACCTCCTGCTTCCCGTAGTTATCTTTCATCTCCCATCCAAATTCTAATCCAACCCAATCCCGCTTAGCTTTCTTGGGATTTAGTCCGATTCGCTTGCGGTGAAAAGAGAAGAAATATCTCTTTCCGTCGGCTGTCTATCACTTCTGTGATTGTTCAGCTCAAATCCTCAACAACGGAAAGCATCGTGTAAAAGCCTTAAATATTAACATAATATGATATTAACTAATTTATAAGATAAATAAATATCTAATTATAAGATAATTATATTCTTACTATTTTATTATTATATGATCCTCTCTTCTATTTGTTTCATTGTTTTCATGTGAGGTTTTTATATTCTTGTAAGCCGTCTTGAGTCGCCATCTGCGAATAGGCAGCAATACAAATCTCCTAAATAAACGAATAAATAAAATAAGAGCCATCTGTGTGGAATGGCATGGGGTCTCCTGCTTGAACAGGGGGTGGGACTACAAGACCTCTGAGAAAAGTAAAGTCCTACACTTAGGCAAGAAAAACCAAAAGTACACCTATAGACTGGGTGAAACCAGGCTCAATAGCAGTCACTGGAGAGGGATCTTGGAGTCTTAGTGGACAACCAGCTAAATAGGAGCCAGCTGTGTGCGGCGGCAGCCAAAAAAGCTAATGCAATCCTAAGTTGCATTAACAGAGGGATACAATCAAGATGAGGTATTAATACCACTCTATAAAGCCTTAGTAAGACCACACCTAGAGTACTGCATCCAGTTTTGGTCCCCACATTATAAAAAAGAGGTTGAGACTCTAGAAAAAGTGCAGAGAAGAGCAACCAGGAGGATTAGGGGACTGGAGACTAAGGCATATGAAGAACGGTTGCAGGAACTGGGCTTGGCTAGTCTAGTGCAGAGAAGGACCAGGGGAGACAGGATAGCAGTCTTCCAATATTTGAGGGGCTGCCACAGAGAGGAAGGGGTCAAGCTATTTTCCAAAGCACCTGAAGACCAGATAAGGAACAATGGATGGAAACTGAACAAGGAGAGATTTAACCTGGAAATAAGGAGAAACTTTCTGACAGTGAGAACGATCAACCCATGGAACAGAAGTTGCCCTTGGAAGTTGTGGGAGCGCCATCACTTGAGACTTTCAAGAAGAGACTGGACTGCCATTTGTCAGAAATGGTGTAGGGTCTCCCGCTTGGACTGGGGGTTGGACTAGATGACCTACAAGGTCCCTTCCAACTCTGATTATCTGTTATCTGTCCCTTCAAACTCTGTTATTCTGTTATTTAAGGCTTCCTGTGTAAAGTGAGGTTAGAAAAAACTTGATTTCCCCCCCATTGTCCTCCTCCCCTCCAAACACAGATAGCCAAATTACACACTAGATGGCAGTGGAGACAAATCCGGGGCTGGAAACAGCAGGAAGAAAAATGCAGGCGAAGCTGTCACAATCAACACTTGCACTATTTCATATTTATGGAAATCCGCCAAGGGAATCCGAGACCCCCTGGGGGGGAAATGATGAGTTTTCTATTTCAGCCGGCCGACCACGAAGATCGAAGGCTGGTCAGAGGCTTCGAACGATTCGAAACGGTGGCCAGCCTTCGGTGCTGCCTCCCCCAGGCTGCCAAACCACCCCCCAAACTCCCACTTCCCAAACTCCCCATTTTCTGTCCATCCATGTGTGTGTGCTGGCATTAGGAGCCGCAGCGAACTGAGCAGGCTGTGCACACACACACACACACACACACACACCCTCCCAAGCTGGTGGGGGTCTCCTTGGACAGCTGCCAGAGCCTTCCCATGCAGGCAGTTCTCTGGATGCTTCCTGCAGTCCTCCGTCAACATTTTTTTTAATCGAATGATAAAGTATTATAAAACACAAAATGCAAAGTGAATAGAAAAGCAGTGGGGAGTAAGGACAAAGAGAAGTGAGGAAAGATAAGAAAGAAAGAAAGAAAGAAAGAAAGAAAGAAAGAAAGAAAGAAAGAAAGAAAGAAAAAAAGCATTGACTTTAGACTCTCTCTGTTACGGTAAAACAAGGCATTGACATCAAATCGCAACTTTTTGCTTTTCCATAATGATACGAACAAGCCATTTCTAGAAAGATCTATTAGTCTAATCGATAAAAGCCAAAGTCAGAGTTTCATTCTTCTCCACATCAAGCACGAAGTTCAGAAGCACATATGCACACTGGGAACAGGCTCCCCTGGGTCCTCTGCCTCGCTGCTGCCAGACTCCGGAGGCTCTGGAGTCAGCACACAACTCCCAGATGGTCCTGGCCCCATCCCTGCATCGGATGCAGGATCCTCACCCGAGTCCTCTCCAGACTCCCTGACTGGTCCCCATTCTTCCCCACTGTCCGATTCCACTGCCATCTGCACCGGCTGCCGGCGAACCACAACAATTTTTTTTTACCCCTTTTTGGTTAGTTTCTGGCTGAGTTTGCACAACATGGCAACCTAGTTTAAAACAAGTCTGGGGTATCTGGGGTTCGATGTTGTGGGAATGCAACTTTCAACTAGCAGGGTGGACATGAAGAAAAGCAACCAGCCCTTTTGGTTCCTGTGGCTTAGCTTAGGGCATGGTCACCACATGTGTCTGTGCTAGAAAGACCCAGAGTTTGTCTGTGTGTGGTACTTAACTTTTGCATGTGGGCCTCTGTGTTGCAGGAGAAAGAGAGACAAACTACAGCCTGTTGACAAGCTCCATCCAGCTGGGGACCAGAAGTGACGTTGCAGGAGGTATGTTCCCATATTTGCTATTTTTAAAGGGTGAGTTTGTAGGTTTGGGTGCAGGGACCGTTGGGCGCTCTGACCCCTTTCCTTTTTGGGGCTGCATCTCTGCTGCATAGCATTGAACCCCTTTCTAAGCCTGTTGGGTTCCATTTTTAAATACGACAAAAACACCAAAGGTGTTTTCCCCAAAAGAACTGGACTTTTAATGTTTTTTCCCCCTTGAAAATGTTTCACATCTCATCCAAGACGCTTCTTCCGTTCTGTCTGAACAATGGGGAATGGAAAGAAGGAGCCCAAATTTTATGCTGTTAAGTGAGACATTTGTGAAGTGAGTTTTTGCCCCATTTTCTCGCCAGGGTTGTGAAGTGAATCCCTGCAATTCTTAAATTAGTAACCTGGCTGTTAAGTGAATCTGGTTTTCCCCCAATGACTTTGCTTGTCAGAAGGTTGTCAAAGTGGGGCGTCGCATGAGCGTGGGAGACTGCAACTGTCATAAATGTGAGTCCATGGTCAAGCATCCGAATGTAAATCACTTGAGCATGAGGATACTGCAATGGTCATAAGTGTGAGAAATGGTCCCTTTTTTTCAGTGCCGTTGTAACTTGGAACCACTAAATGAACGGTTGGAAGTTGAGGAGCAATCTGTATTCTTTGCGATAGACACAAGGAAGGCTGCTTCTTCTGCTGGTTGACTCAGATGCCTTCCTGCTTGGCTTCTCCGTTCAGCATTGGTGTCATGCCCTGTTGGAATCTGATTCCGAGAGGGAGGTTGAACAGCTGACAGGGAGTGGGAGTGTGGCTCCGGTGGCTGTGGAGGAAACTGGGGAAGGGCACAGTCCGGCTGGGCATTCAGAGGAAGACCCAGGCCCACCCTCTCTTCATCCTAGGGTACGCAGGGAGGAAAGGAGAAAGGAGCAACATGAGTTACGGGGATTACGGGGGAGGAAAGGGCCCTGATCCCCTTCATTAGCTGCAGCTGGGAAAACAGGATTTTAAAAGGGCGTTTGCGCACAGCACCTTGCTGGAAGCAAAGCGTGCATTATCTTTGTTTGTAAGTCCTATCTGAGTTCTGGCGTCCTCCCAACTGTGTGTGTTTCGTTATCTTTTGAGTTCTGCTATTCCTTATCCTGCCTTGTCTCGTTAATTGCTGCAGCGTGGTTTGTGTTGGTTTTTATTTATAATTTAGATGTACTTTGGGGTCAGACCGAATTTCTTCCCTTTAAAAACTGTTCTTGGAGGGTTTTTTCTGCAGCCGATGATAACTGGACATTGGAGGCCAAGTTGGAGGAATTAAAGGGACTTTACCTACTTTTGTGACTTTGTTGCTTTTGTGCCACGCCCCTTTGGGTCATCACAATCGGCATTCTCCTGCTTGGAAGGCACAAAGGGGGGAGAACATCCAGGGAATCTTAGCTCAATTGTGGTGCTTTTAGCCTAGGAGGAACGCAGAGAGGTGAGTCTGTAGAGTGACAGGATTCCGTCATCCAGTTTCATGGTGGTCTCAAAGGTGCTTTTTCAGGAGGGAACTGGACTTTCTGGTTTTTCTTTGAAGACGTTTCGCTTAGGGTGGGATGCTCGGGGTGC
>CM019159.1:8305240-8353148 GCA_009733165.1 Naja naja
GGTGACTCTAGATAAGCTTTTGAATGAGGAGATGAATACTGATGAAGCTGCGTTGAACATGTTAGCTGGCAACACGGAGAGTAGCTGGTGTGAATTTCAATCCCGAAGGAACTGTTTCTTGCAGAGGTCTCAAAGTGCTTTCTCAAAAGGCAACCGGACTTTCTTTTTTCCTCGAAGACATTTCGCTTCTCATCGAAGAAGCTTCCTCAGTTCTGACTGGAGAAGCTTCCTGGATGAGAACCGAAACATCTTCAAGGAAAAACAAAGCAAGTCCAGTTGCCTTTTGAAAATCTGAAGAAGCTTCTGGATGAGAAGCAAAACATCTTCAGGGAAAAACCAAACAAGTCTAGTTGCCACTTGAAAATCTGAAGAAGCTTTTTGGGTGAGAAGCGAAACATCTTCAAGGAAAAACAAAGAAAGTCCAGTTGCCTTTTGAAAATCTGAAGAAGCTTCTGGATGAGAAGCGAAATGTCTTCAGGGAAAAACCAAGGAAGTCCAGTTTCTTCTTGAAAAAAAAGAAGTCATCCTTCTTGAAAAAAAAGAAGTCATTCTCAGTCATCCAACGCACTTTTGTGACAAAAGTGCGTTGGATGACTGAGAATCTCCACAGACATTTCTTGGAGAGGGGGCTGCTTTAGACAGATTGAAAAGGAGCTATTTTGGCCAGCCCAGGGCAGCGTGTTATTATTTCTTTTGTTCCGGAGCACACAATTAGCCGAGGGCGTCTGGGAGCCCCCCTGGCTGTCTCTCTGAATTTGGATCACGCTGGCTGCCCTGTTCATTCAAGTGGGGATCCTGGCTCTGAGTGAGGGATGCCAAATAAGGAAGTCTAACCGTATTTAGAAATGAACTTCAGGAGCTCTTAAAAGGTTCACTGCTTCAGAAGATCGTATTAAACTTCCAGAGCTGTGAACTCTTCTTGTTTGTCAGATAGTCTCCTGTGTCCTTGTGGAAACAGCCTTCTGGGCTTGCTAGACCAGGCTCAGGAGGAATAGCAGAAGGGACAAAGTAGGGTGGATTTCTTCCCCCCCTCCAAGGGGGATCTGATAATCTACCATGTTTCCCTGAAAATAAGACCCTGTCTTACATATTTTTTTGCCACCAAAAAAATGGAGTGGGCGGGATCTTAATTAGGGCTTATTTGGGGGACGGTAGGGCGTATATTGTAAAAATCAAGCTAGGGCTTACTTTCAGGGTAGGTCGTATGTTTGGGGAAACAGGGTACAACCTGGAGTAACTTCCTATGGAAGACCAATTCCTCCACCACACTAAAGGTTCTAGGGTGGAAGCTGCCCCACCCTGCATTGGGAGGGGAAGGGTCTTCATCTACATCTCAAGTAAACTCTGTAGAGTTCCACCCCAAAAATGGATGAACCCCAAAAAGAGATCTGAACCAGTGGAAGGGCTTGCTTGCAGAAGTTGTGGGTGCTCCATCACTGGAGGCTTTTAAGAAGAGATTGGACAGCCACTTGGGTGGAATGGGATGGGGTCTCCTGCTTGAACTGGGGGTTGGACTAGAAGACCTCCGAGGTCCCTTCCAACTCTCTTATTCTGTTATTTAAATGGATCTCCAGTCGCGCCATCTGATACTACACAGTGGAGTTACACTCCAGGCTAAGGCAAGGACAGACATCTTCAGCCGAATATCCTCTCCTGCTTTATCACAGGTGCCTTCACCTGTTACAGGCAGAAGCTTGGAATGAAATTCAGAGAGGAGGGGAAGAAGTCCTTCTGGGAGATGCTCTGGGAGACATTGAATTTGGATTCCTGCATGGAGCAGCGATTGGACACCGTGCCTCAAAGGGCCTGGTCCATCTCTAAGGTTCTAGGATGCACAAAATTATAAAGCTGAAAGAAAAGCAGATGTTAAGTTAGGCAGCAACGAATAGTAGGAGAAAGAAAAATTAATGCACTGTTTAAATAGTTGAATTTGAAGCATCTCAGGTATGGACCAGAACATCTGCATTTAGTGTCCTCTTCTGTTCTCTTCTGTTCTCTTCTGTTCTCTTCTGTTCTCTTCTGTTCTCTTCCTTCCCTTCCCTTCCCTTCCCTTCCCTTCCCTTCCCTTCCATTCTCTCTCCTCTTCTCTTCTCTTCTCTTCTCTTCTCTTCTCTTCTCTTCTCTTCTCTTCTCCAATCCTTCCCTCCCCTCCTCTTCCCTGGCAGCTTCAGTGGAGATCAGCTGAGGAGCTTACCTGATGAGTGGCCCTAGGCTATATTTCAGATTGATTGCAACCTGTGAGTAAGAGGGAGCAGCTGATAACAGCCTGGCCAGTTGTGTGTGCTTCCTGCCAGAGGCACATGGAGGGGCCTGGGATGGAAGTGCCAAAACGGCTTGCTCATGGGAACTTCTGAATTCCCCCACCATCACCCTACCCCATCCTTCCTTCAGCTCCAGCTGTTCAGGGGCTCAAGCCATTCTCTCCTCTTTCTTCCTGCCTGCAGCTGTTGCTGCACCGGGACGGTTTCAAATACCACACTCCTCATTAGCTGGCAGCGGGAGTTCCTTCGGCTCCAGAGGGAATAAAATCTGGCTCGATTGTGGTGGAAAGTGACCTGGGAAGGTTTTTTTCCCCCTCTTTTTCTTTCTCTTTTCTCTCTCTGGAAGCTTCTTCAATCTGACAAAGTCTGCAGGCAGGAAGTCAGCAAGATGGCTGGTACAGGCAGTTCCCCCAAAAACATTTCCCTTGCTAAGGGAGACCATCGTTAAGTGAGCTTCGCTCCATTTTAGGACCTTTCTGGCCACCTCAGTGAAGGGAATGCTTGCAGGCAGGTAAGTTAGCAGCACGGTCATTAAGCGAGCCTGGCTTTCCTTCATTGACTTTGCTTGTTCAGAAGGTTGCAAAAGGGGAGCACTGCGACTGTCATAAATATGAGACAGTTATGGCTGCTGCCATCACTGGAGGTTTTAAAGAAGAGATCGGGCAGCCACTTGGTCTACATTCTCCTGCCTCAGCAGGGGCAGTTGGACTGGAACAGTGGTGGCTAACCTTTTTGGGCTCCTGTGCCAAAAATTGTGCGTGCGCTTGCACGCTTGCGTGCCAGCACCCAGAGGGCAATGTGTGCCTCCCCACGCCCCCTATGGATGCGCGTGCAATCCCCATCCCCCTGCCGCCCCCTTACCTCACTGCACCTCACAGCTGATTTTCGGCGGGTTTGAGGCCTTTTTCGGCCTCCAAGCGGCTTGAGGAAGGCTTCTGCAGACATTGCAGGCCGAAAACTAGGCCCGTTTTGTCACTTCCGGTATTTTCGGAAAAACAGGAAGTGATGAAACGGGGCTAGATTTCGCCTTACAAAGCTTGTAGAAGCCTGCAGAAGCCTTCCTCAAGCCTCTGGGATGCCATAGGTTCGCCATCACAGGCCTAGAAGACCTCCAAGGTCCCTTCGAACTCGGTAATTCTGTTACTTTAAAACAGGGGGAGGGGGAAACCAGCCATTTGGCTCTGCCTCTGACCCACTGCCTGACAAATGACCAGGTTTCTGCCTATAGCCATGCTCTCACATCTTGTAAAATAGCTAAGAAGCCCATGCTTTCCATCGAATCAAGACGTTATTTAAACAAGCCCAAATGAACATAGCAGAACATAGACTAAGAGAGTTGGAAGGGACCTCCGAGGACCTCTAGTCTAACCCCCTAGACGACCGGAAACCCTATCTCCATTCCAGACAAACTGTCGCCCAGTCTCTCCTTGAAAGCTTCCAGCAATGGAGCACCCATAAAAGAACAAGAGTCAAATACAGTGGTGGGATTCGAATTTTTATTACTACCGGTTCTGTGGACGTGGCTTGGTGGGCGTGGCAGGGGAAGGATACTGTAAAATCTCCAATCAGAAGTGGTATTTGCCGGTTCTCTGAACTATTCCAAATTTCCGCTACCAGCTCTCCAGAACTGGTCAGAACCTGCTGAATATACCACCTCTGGTCGAATACCTATTTCTGTGTATTATTTGTTCGGCTGTCATTCATTCATTTAAAACAGGGGTCTCCAACCTTGGCAACTTTTAAGACTTGTAGGCTTCAACTCCCAGAATTCCTTAGCCATCAAAGCTGGCTGAGGAATTCTGGGAGTTGAAGTCTACAAGTCTTAAAGTTGCCAAGGTTGGAGACCAGTGGTGGGATTCAAATTTTCTTACTACCGGTTCTGTGGGCGTGGCTTGGTGGGCATGGCAGGGGAAGGTTACTGCACAATCCCCATTCCCTCCCCACCCCACTAACCTGCTTTCCAGCTCCATTCTCCTGTGCAGGGCAACCAAAGGAGACCCAGACGATCAGCTGGGGCTCAATGGGAGGCAGAGAAGAGATGGGGGCGGGGCCAGTCAGAGGTGGGATTTGCCCGTTCTCTGAACTGCTCAAAATTTCCGCTACCGGTTCTCCAGAACTAGTCAGAACCTGCTGAAGACCCCCTCTGTTGGAGACCCGACTTAAAACAATTTAGGGCTGCCTTTTCAGCCTGAAGGATTTCCAGGGTGATCTATAAAGTAATAAAAGTCAGGTATTTCTTTGGGCTTTTCCATAAAATAAAGTAAAAGAGGGAGGACTTTCAATGGAAGACGAATGACGTGAAAGAGAAAACAGGAAGATTTGCAAGCTTTGCATTGTGGATGCCTGCTCTGCCCAGGGAGCTTCTGAACTCGCTTCTTCTGCCAGCTGGACAGTAAACTGCGTAGCCCTAAGGGGGCCTCAACTGGCTGGCCCCAGCTATGGGCCTGACTCTGATCCCCTCCTTCCGCCAAGGGAGGGGGTGATGCGCTAGGAAGCAGGAGGGGTCAGGAGCCACCGTGTATTAGTGGGACAGGACAAGTAGATCCATCCACCCAAAGACTCCCTGCCATGGTCAACCTTGAATGCCAGCACATGAAATAAAAAGGACCAGGGGTGACATGAAAACAGTGTTCCACTACCGTGTTTCCCCAAAAAATAGACCTACCCGAAAGTAAGACCTAGCACTATTTCCTAAACCTGCCCTAATATAAGACCTACCGAAAATAAGACCTAGTGTAAATCTCCAGTTCAGGAGACTTTTCAGGGGCAGCAGTCACCATGAAACCATCCCTACACACTCACACCCACTATTTGGCACCATAAATATAAAGACCTACCCGAAAATAAGACCTAGTGTGTTTTGGGAGCCAAAATATATAAGACAGTGTCTTATTTTGAAACTCGTATCTAAGGCTGCCACAAAGAAGAGGGGGTCAAGCTATTCTCCAAAGCAGTGGTCGCCAACCAGTGAGCCGGGGACCACTGGTGGTCCGCGAGAAAATTTTGGTGGTCCGCAGAGAAATGTCACCCCCAAAACACGCACCCCAAAGCAATTAATCCAGGCTGTGCTGCCCACATGGCCCACGGGAACACATTGCGAACAACACGAGGTGGTGAGGAGGTTAGGAATGTGGCTGCCTTGGAGAGGGTGGGGGTGTCTGTGGGACCTCTGTGAGTGTGTCTTTGTGTGTGTGTGTGTGTGTGAGAGAGAGAGAGAGAGAGAGAAAGAGAAAGAGAGAGAAAGAGAAAGAAAAAGAGAAAGAAAGAGAGAAAGAGAGAAAGAGAAAGAGAGAGGTAGGGAGGGAAGGAACATCACTGCCAGCCCTCTGAGGTTAGATCGGATCTCTCTCTCCCCCTCCCTCCCTCCCTCCCCCACCAACATCAGCAAGCCACGTCAGTCAAAATTCATATTAGTGGTCCACGGGATTTAAAATTATGTTTGGTGGTCCCTGAGGTCCAAAAGGTTGGCGGCCCCTGCTCCATAGCACCTGAAGGTAGGACAATGTGATGACCAGGGGGGCAAAACACAGAGGTAACACAGGCAGCTGGCAGTTCAAATCGCCCCTTTATTGCTCCAAATTTCCCCAAACGCTCTCACATTTCTGGCAAGTCCCAGAGCAAAGTGATCTCACACACACGCACAGAGTCACACACCCCTCCAGCCCAAGTAGTCCAGCCCATCGTTGTGAGCACCACGCCTGCGAAGCAAGAAATCCAGAAAGAATGCAAGGAATCCAGGAAAATTCAGACACCGGCACTCAACACTCCAGGAATTCAGCGTTAGTTCCCAACAAACGCTCCTCCCCACAGTCTCTCCGTAAACCTCAATCCCCAGGTGTGCCTTGTGAAGAGGGGCGGGGCTCTCCCGAGTAGTCGGGTGAGTCTGCACTGTTCTCGCCGTCCCAATCTTGATTCGGCCTGCTCCTCCCCATTTTCCTCCCAAGCCAACGAAACCGACCCCTCGATCTCCGTCTGCTCCACTTCCGTCTGGTCTTCCTCCGCGGATTCAGACTCCGACGGGGGCATGACAGGCAGGAAGCCATGGATGGAAACTAATCAAGGAGAGAAGCAACCTAGAGCTAAGGGACATTTCCTAACAGTGAGGACAATCAATCAGCAGAACAACTTGCCTCCAGAAATTGTGGGTGCTGCAAACACTGGAAGTTTTAAAGAAGAGATTGGACGACCATTTGTAACCTTAGGAAGACAACACCTGGAATAGTTTTGGTCACCTCATTATAAAAAGATGTTGAGATTCTGGAAAGAGTGCAACAAAGATGATTAGAGGGCTGGAGGCTAAAACGTATGAAGAATGGTTGCAGGAATTGAGTATGTCTAGTCTAGTGTGCAGTCTTCCATGGCCCCAGTCAAGCTTCCAAAGCACCTGAAGGCAGGAGAAGAAGCAATGGGTGGAAACTAATCAAGGAGAGAAGCAATCTAGAATTATGGAGAAATTTCCTGACAGTGAGGACAATTAATCAGTGGAACAACTTGCCTCCAGAAAAGTTAAGTTAGAATTCTTTATTGGCCAAGAGTGATTGGACACACAAGGAATTTGTCTTAGTGCAAATACTCTCAGTGTACATAAAAGAAAAGATACATTCATCAAGAGTCAAGAATCATCAGGTACAACACTTAATAGTAGTCCTAGGCAGGGGTTCAAATTTTTTAACAACCGGTTTGTGGGCGTGGCTTAGTTGGTGGGCATGGCTTGGTGGTCATGTTATTGGCTGGGCGTGGCCAACTCAATATCACTCACATCGAGGCACGCATCTCCTCGCCTGGCCTCTCATGACTGTGGGGATGCTGCAACAGTCATAAGTGCGAAAAATGGTCATAAGGCATTTTTTTCAGTGCCATTGTAACTTTGAATGGTCACTCCACACAGGCAAAGTACCAGCAAAGGAGGGAAAAAAACTCCAGAGACGTTCCTGAGACAGGAAGTCTAGTCCTGCCAAGAATGTAATGAGGGTTAATGGAGAGGCAGTTTCTGTAAGCAACACCAGAATGTTTCCTTCTTGCCTTCCTTACAGGATTAGGCCTGTAATTTCTTCTAACAACTGGTTCTCCAAACTGCTTAGAATGTTAACAACCAGTTCTAGTGAATAGGTGCAAACTGGTAGAATCCCACCTCTGGTCCTAGGGCACAATAAGCAATCAAATCATACTAGGAAACAGTCAATAAAAATCGTTAGGATTACGAGTGACTAAGTTACAGTCATACAGTCACAAGTGGGAGGGGATGGGTGATAAGGAGTGATGAGAAGATTGTGAGTGCTCCAACAGTGGAAGGTTTTAAGAAGAGATTGGACAACCATTTCAGAGGTGGGTATTCAGCAGGTTCTGACCAGTTCTGGAGAACCGGTAGCAGAAATTTTGAGTAGTTTGGAGAACGGGCAAATACCACCTCTGACTGGAGATTTTACAGTATCCTTCCCCTGCCACGCCCACCAAGCCACAGAACCCACAGAACCGGTAGTATAAAAATTTGAAGCCCACCACTGAACCATTTGTCTGATATGGCATATAGGGTCTCCTGAATTCCCTTCCAACTCCATTATTCCGTCATCCTCTTTCTTCGCTACCCTATCTGGGCAGAAGCTCAAGGAAGAACACAATGATTTCTATACACAGAGCATTTGCTGAGAAGGTTTATGTTTTATAGCCGGAGTGCTTGTGTATAATATATATCTTTTTTTAAATTACATTTATATGCCGCCCTTCTCCGAAGACTCAGGGCGGCTTACAATTTTGGGGATACAACCTAGTGTGCTCAGCAATAGCCTTCCTTCCATTGTATATGCCTGCTTATTACTAAGCGGCATTTTTACAAAGTCAGCTTATTGCCCCCAACAATCTTGGGTCCTGAGTTTACCTACCCCGAGAGGATGGAAGGCTGAGTCAACCTTGAGCCTGGTGGGATTTGAGCCTACAGTAATTGTAGGCAGCTGGAACTTAAATGCAGGCATTTAACAGCCTGAGCCACCAAGGCCCCTAATATAAAAAGATGTAATGCTAAGGAAAAGTTTATTTTAAAAAGCCTGACTTCAAGGCAGAACAGAGAAGGTTGAGAAACGACAGGAAAAGTATGTTGGGAAATTTTTTTAAAAAAACCTGCCTACTTTAGAAAAAGTTCCAAACGGCAAAGGAGAGGTGCATTTTTAATTGGTTTTTAGATAATCTATAAAAAGGTGATAGTCCGGATTACGGTTGTCTCACTTAGTCAGGCATAAACGCCTGTGGATTTATAATGGATTTATGTTAATCTGCTTATCTCTTATCTCCCTTATCATTCAACCAAACATCATTAGGGCGGAGAGTTTCAGTTGCTGCTATCTAATTTTCTGGCTTGTGGGACAGTCCCAACCCATCCAAGTTGGAGCGTTTCCTTGATTGGACAAAGCAAAGCAAAATCCATCTCTTCCCAAAGGCTGCCTTTCTCCTGATTTATCATCCAAGCAGGATTAGTAACATTAACGTACCCAGCTAGGCTAGCAGGCTGTGCCTAGAAAAAACACCCGCCGTTGAATAGCGCAGTGGTGTGTTTCTTTAAAAAGTTGGCTTCTTTGGCTTTTTTCTAAGTTGCCTTTTGTAGCTGGGCATTGTGTAAATCCTCAACTTGTCTTTGGCAAGGGCCAACTCGTTCTTCTCAAAAAAAAAAAATCTTAGGTCCTTTCCATTCTGGGCATTCTAATATCTTCCATATATCGGGTCTTGCTTAAAAGAAAGATATTACAGCAGTGGTGGGATGCTACGGTACTAAACAAAATACTTGAGCAAGGGCTGGACTAGAACACCTCTAAGGTTCCTTCCAGATTCTATTCTATTCTATTCTATTCTATTCTATTCTATTCTATTCTATTCTATTCTATTCCATTCCATTCCATTCCATTCCATTCCATTCCATCCTCCATTCCATTCCATTCCATTCTATTCATTCCATTCCATTCCATTATTTCTGATTCTATTCTACTTCACTCCACTCCACTCCATTCCATTCCATCTCTCTACTCCACTCCACTCCACTCCACTCTCCTCTCCTTCCCTTCTTCCCTTCCCATCCCTTCCCTTCCCTTCCCCCTCTCTCCCCTTCCTTCCTTCCCTTCCTTCCTTCCTTCCATTCCATTCTTCTAGTCTAGTTTATGTATAAAAGCAGATAAATATTAATACTATTCTATCTATCTCTATCTCTATCTCTATTTCTACTCTACCCTACCCTACTCTACCCTATCCTGTCACTAATTTAACAACTGCAGTGATTCATTTAGCAAATGTGACAAGTTGTAAAATGGGGCAAAGCTCACTTACCAGACGTCTGTCAGCAACATAAATTTTAGGCTCAATTGTGGCCGTACATCGAGAACTACTTGTAAGATAAATTTCACTCTGGGGTGATAGAGAAAGAAGGAAGAACAGTAATAGAAAGACCAACATGTCGGGGGCACCACTTTTCTTTTTTCTTTTTCTTGGGGGGGGGTGTTTTCTAAATTTAGTTGATGATTTCACATCGGTGATCCTGGCCTTCCCTGTTCTCAGAGAGGAGCTCAGCATCTGGGGGGCTTTTAAGCTTTCGATAGGATGACGCATCATTTCAGCTGCTGGCTCCGATTTCTAAGAAAGGATTATTGTGACTTAGAAGCCCCAGTTTGGGTTTCTCCCCTGTCTCCCCCCTTCTTCCTCACGGAAAAGCTACTCGTCATGTATAGATTTAATTATTGGGCAGAAATCTCACTGGGCCGGTCACATTCTTGCCATTCTTTTCTCACAGGAAAATAAATTTAAAAAATCAAACCACTTGTTAGCTAACATGTCCGTCTCTCTGACACTTGCTGCCCCCTTAAAGAACAGATTGGGGGTCACTTTAAAAAAAAAGGGGGGGTTTGAAGCAAATCTCAAAGGGCTGGTCGAAACACAGGTGTGATGCCTGGGGAGGGGGGAGAGGGGAGGATTTCCTCAGAGGAGAATTTTCAGCCTTGTTGCCAAGAAGCAATTGTCCTTTAATGTTCTGACCCAAACCCTTTTCCAATAAAACAAACACGAACCAAAGGGAACAGAAACCTTTTAATGATTCTTACGAATCCCCAGTTAAAAGGCTGCTGCAAACTAATTAGCTTTGATAAGCACGAGCCTCACCAAAACTGTGAGAGACTGCCAAGAATCACAGATAAGGAATATTTCACAACACAAGAGTCTTCAAATACCAACTTCAGATACTGTAATGTCCATGAGGCTGAGTTTCAAAACGTCTTTGCTTCCTGCAAAGAACGTTAGCTTCACAGCTGGCTTTTATCTTCTTGAGGGAGGGGCCATTACCTTGCAGCCTTACTCCCGTGTTGCCCATGCTGCTGCAACTGCTCTTTCCTGCGAGCAACCCTGCGCACATGCGCACTTGTCACAGGCTCCTCGGGAACCTCCTCATCGCTGCTGCCAGCCCCCACAATCACTGAAGGCAGCAGTCCACTCCCTCATGGTCCTGGCCCCTCATCTGAGTCCTCGCTCTCCTCAGCCGTCCGCACCTGCTGCCGGCTAACCACAACATTTAAGGAAAATGTAGGCAGGGGTGGGCTTCAAAAATTTTAGCAAAGGGTTCTCTGCCCAGTTGCTGGGAGGGCGTGGCCATGGTGGGCGTGGCCTAGCTGGCCTCCTGCACCATGATGGGGGGGCATTTTTGCCCTCCCCGGGCTCTGGAGGCTTTCCTCGAGCTTCCGGGAGGACAAAAATGGCCTCCCCGGGCTCCGGAGGCTTTCTGGGAGCCAGAAACGGGCTCATTTCCTCAAACTTCCAGGAGGCTTCCTGGAAGTTCTTTTTTCGCCCTCTCTAAGCCTTAGAAGATGGCACCAAGCTGCATCATTGATGGGGCCCATGGCTGGCTCTCCAGACAAGATGTAGATACATGTAGTCCTTGATGTATGGCCATTTCACTTAATGACCATTCAAAGTTACCCCTGGAAAAAGGGGACTTATGACTCAGACAAAAGGAAAAAGTGACTCCACAAAGCCGAATGTAGTCAAAATGTTTCAGGAAAAGGGCTTTTTAAATAAATCCAGTGCAGGATTAAATCGGATTCCACAGGAGAAGAATCCATATTGAAAGGGAAGTCTGAGATAGCAATAGCAATAGCACTTAACTTATATACTGCTTTACACTGCTTTAGAGCCCTCTCTAAGCCAGGGGTCGCCAACCTTTTGGACCACCAAACTCATAATTTTAAATCTCACAGACCACTAATTTGAATTTTGACTGACGGTGGCTTGTTGACGTTCTCCCAGGGTCTCTGCAGAAAGCAGCAGAGATCCTGGGAAAATCCCCAAAAAAAAGTCTGCAGGAAAATTCCCCACCCCTTTTTCCTACCGATCGATCATTCTTTATTTGGGATCGCAGGATACCGTCTGCAGCTCCGTTCTCAGGGGGAGAAAGAGAGAGACTTTTGGCTTCATGCAAGGAAAACAGCAGAAGCAGCAGAAGTCTTTCTTTCTCTCCCCAAACTTTGCCAGAAACGAGTCTTTGTGAGACTTGTCACGCTGGTGCAGCCTCTTGGAGCAGGATGCCTTGCAGGGTCCCAAAGACTCATTTCTGGCAGAGTTTGGGGGAGAGAAAGAAAGACTTTTGCTGCTTTCTTTGCGTGCAGCCAAAAGCAGAAGGAAGAAGCGGAAAGAAGCAGCCCGGTGGCCAGGCCAGGCGTGTGGGGTGAGTGGGGCAAGTTCCACCACTCCACCCTTTCCCCCCTCCCCTCACTTCCTCGTGTTGTTCACAATGCAAGTGTTCCCGTGGGCCATGTGGGCGGTGCAGCCTTGTATTCCCGCACAGGCTGGATTAATTGCTTTTGGGGGTGACATTTCTCTGTGGACCACCAAAATTTTCTTGTGGACCACCAGTGGTCCCAGGCCCACTGATTGGTGACCACTGCTGTAAGCGGTTTAGAGAGTCAGCCTCTTGCCCCCAACCATCTGGGTCCTTATCTTACCAACCTTGGAAGGACAGAGGGCTGAGTCACCCATGAGCCTGGTGAGATCTGAACTGCCAAATTGAAGGCAGCCATCAGGCAGCAGAAGTAGCCTGCAGTACTGTATTCTGACCACTGAGCCACCGCGGCTCTTGACCTCAAATGGATGATTTTAAGGAACGGGATGAATTATTTGCATCTGTCTTCCTTCATGGCGCACAATACAGGGCAGATAGTGCGGACTTTGGTGCGAAGAGAAACGGGACAACTATAAAGTAGCCGGAGAAGATATTTTAGGACATCCTGAGAGACAGAACTGCAATAAATCACCATGTCCTGATGGCATCCACTCGACCTCCGGGCAAAACTATGCAACTTGCAAATGTGTCCCTCAACTCGGGCTCGGTGCCAGAGAGTTGGAAGATAGACAATGTGGCACCAGCTTCTAAGAGGGGAGCCCTAGTTGGTTATAGGCCAGAATTGCGATTAGGGTTTCATTTGTCAGGTCCAGTATAAATTGACTGTATTAGCTGATCTGGTCAGCTTTGCCTCCTCAAAAAAAAAATCTGGTTCTCCAAATCAGGGACATCTCCTTGATGAAGCAGAACAGAAGTTGAAGGACAAAAGAATTCATTGCAGACTAGAAGGAAGTTAAATGACAGCCTACATACATTGTATATAGAATGGAATGGAAATGAATGGAAATGAATGGAATGGAAAATAGAATAGAATAGAATAGAATAGAATAGAATAGAATAGAATAGAATAGAATAGAAAATGTGGGATGGGATGGAGAAAACAATAGAAAATATGGAGTGGAGCAGAGCAAAGTGGAATGGAATAGAATAGAAAATATGGAATGGAATGGAATAGAATATAGAATAGAAAATACAGAATGGAATAGAATGGAGTGGAGCGGAATAGAATAGAACAGAATAGAAGAGTTGGAAGGGACCTTGGAGGTCTTCTAGTCCAACCCCCTGCTTAGGCAGGAAATCCTACACCACTTCACACAAATGGTTATCCAATCTCTTCTTAAAAACCTCCAGTGTTGAAGCATTCACAACTTCTGGAGGCAAGTTGTTCCACTGATTAATTGTTCTTACAGTCAGGAAATTTCTCCTTAGTTCTAAGTTGCTTCTCTCCTTGATTAGTTTCCATCCATGCTTCTTGTTCTTCCTTCAGGTGCTTTGGAGAATAGCTTGACTCCCTCTTCTTTGGGGCAGCCCCTGAGATATTGGAACACTGCTATCATGTTTCCCCTAGTCCTTCTTTTCATCAAACTAGATGTACTCAATTCCTGCAATTGTTCTTCGTATGTTTTAGCCTCCTGTCCCCTAATCCTCTCTGTTGCTCTTCTCTGCACTCTTTCTAGGGCGTGCTCAATGTGTTTTTTACATCGTGGCAACCCAAATATAGTGCTCAACAGATAAAAAGCATCTCTCCCTACATTTCCTTGCTCCAGGTCCAAATTTTAGTCTTTCCTTCTCCTGCCTCTTTTTAAGGCGAAACAATCTGTGTAAGAAGGTGTGCCATCTGGCCAATATTTAACCAGCTTGCTAACTAGGGTAGAGAGAGATACTTTCTCAAATAGCTTCAGGAGATCCTGTAAAGAAAGTTATTCAGATAGAGACATACAAATGAGCCCAACGTTTATGTTGCTAAGCGAGAAATTTTTAAGCGAATTTTGCTCCATTTTGCAATCTTCCTTGTCATGGTTGTTAAGTGAACCACTGCAGTTGTTAAGTTAATAACCCGGTCATTAAGTGAATCTGGCTTCCCCATTGAGTTTGCTTGTCAGAAGGTTGCATGAAGTGATCGCATGACCCCGGGACACCACCACCGTCGTAAGTGTGGATCAGTTGTCAAGCGTCCGTGTCAGAGCGTTTGCAGCGCGGCTGCCATTATGAGACAACCCAGGAGCAAAACACAGCACACGGAGACTTATGCATTTAACAGTGGTTTATAGACAACAGTTATACACAGCAACGTAAGTGCTAGACAAAATAACTTACAAGCAAGCAAACTTTCTTCTTCTTAACTCTAGGACAGGGGTTGCCAATCTTTTGGACCTCAGGGACCACCAAACTCATAATATTAAATCCCGCAGACCAGAGACCCTGGGAAAATCCCCCAAAAAGTCTGCAGGAAAATTCCCCACCCCGTTTTCCTACAGATCGATCATTCTTTATTCGGGGTCGCAGGATACCGTCTCCAGCTCCGTTCTCAGGGGGAGAAAGAGAGAGAGAGACTTTTGGCTTCATGCAAGGAAAGCAGCAGAAGCGGCAGAAGTCTTTCTTTCTCTCCCCCAAACTCCTCCAGAAATGAGTCTTTGTGAGACTTGTCACACTGTCACAGCCTCTTGGAGCAGGATGTCTTGCAGGGTCCCAAAGACTCATTTCTGGTGGAGTTTGGGGAGAAAGAAAGACTTTGCTGCTTTCTCTTGCAGCAGCCAAAACAAGAAGAAAGAAGCAGAAAGAAGCAGCCCGGTGGCCAGGCGAGTTCCCCCCTTCTGCCCTTTTCCCCCTCCCCTCACTACCTCATGTTGTTTGCAATGCAAGTGATGCAAGCCTTGTGTTCCCATGGGCCATGTGGGCGGCACAGCCTTGTGTTTCCGTTAGCCTGGATTAATTGCTTTGGGGTGCTTTGGGGGTGACATTTCTCTGCGGACCACCAAAATTTTCTTGCGGACCACCAGTGGTCCCCGGCCCAATGGTTGGCGATCACTGCTCTAGGAGAACTCTGCAATGAATACTGGACACAAGGAGAGAGGACACACCCTCTAATGGCTGCCTCTTACATAAACACCTCTTAAAGGGATCTTTAATCCCAAGTCTTAAAGGGAAATACCCATGCTATGCTGAATCACTCTTATTACATCAGCCACATCTGGCAGCTATTACTGCTGCTAGTCAGCTCTTAAATCTTAATATCTCAAACAGTCTGAATGTAAATCATGTGACCGTGGGGGATGCTGTGGGGGTCCATTTTTCTGGGCTGTTGTAACTTCGACTGGCCACTAACTAGACCACTGTAAGTTGAGGACCTGTTCTGTATTGTATAGGAGACCACCAGAAAATATTGGATTGGAGCGTGGACTAGGACCTTGGAAAGAAGGCAGTGACAAAAAACAGATGGAAATTGTCCATGAAGTTATCAGATGCTGAGCTTGACTTAGAAGAGACTTTGCTAAGGGTAGTTTTATCTGGTCAGAAAAGATTTGTTCGTGACAGATTGATTAGTGCTACATTGTGTTCAAGGTGTTTTAAGGCTGACTTGAAATACGAAATGAAGTGCAAAGTAAGTATTTCACTTTTGTGTAGTGCTGTGATGCTGCCATATGTGGGAAAGGCCTTGGGGACCAGGGGGAGAGATGCTGCCTTGGGAACAGTCAGATAAAAGAGGTCCTAACCCAGAGCTGCATAGTGGATAGAGCAGAGGTTGGCAACCTTAAACACCCAAAGAGCCATTTGGACCTGTTTCCCACAGAAAAGAAAACACCACAAAAATCCTTTTGACTCTACCCACGTACCATTAAATGTTCTATTTTCTTTGGAAACTTTTATTTTCTTGGATTTATCCCTGGTTGACTTACCTGGGGTTGAAAAGCTCAATAAATCTGTGCCGCATAGTTTGAGTGACAGGGAGCTGCAGTAGAGAGAGATGAAAGAGCCACATGTGGCTCCAGAGCCGCGGGTTGCCCACTCCTGGGATAGAGCAAGAATCTCAGAAAGGAACCTCAGACTATAATGGTGGGAAAATTGTATTTATGCATGTATTGTATGCAAGAGTTAGTTTTATAATATAGGTCCGTGATGGTGAATGCGTGCCATAGGTGGCACACAGGGCCCCAGCTCAACTCCCACTGGCCAGCTGATCTTTGGGCCTCTGCTGCACATGCGCTGGGGGCATGGTGCATGTGTGAGGGATGGGGTGCATGCGTGAGGCATGGGGTGCATGCATGGGGGGTGGGGCGCATGCAGGGGTGCACATGCATGCCCAGGGATGCATGTACACGTGCAGGAACACATGCATTCACAGGGGACACGCATGCATGGGATGCTATCGCTAATGTAGGTACTCCTCCAGTTACGATCACAAGTGAACCCCAAACTTCCATTGCTAAACTGAAACACTTTGTTGAGTGAGTTTTGCCCCCATTTTACGACTGTTTCTTGCCGCAGCAGTTGAGTGAATCACTGCAGTTGGTAAGTTAGCAACACGGTTGTTAAGCGAAACTGGCTTCCCCTTGGAGTTTGCTAGTCAGAAATGTCATGCCCCAGTTGGAGTCTGATTCTGAGGGGGAGATTGAGCAGCTGACAGGGAGTGGGAGTGTGGCTCCAGTGGCTGTGGAAGAAACGGGGAAGGGCACAGTCCGGCTGGGCATTCAGAGGAAGACCCAGTCCCACCCCCTCTTCATCCTAGGGCACGCAGGGAGAAATGGATAAGGGAGCAACGTGGTTTACGGGGGAGGAAAGGGCCCTGATCCCCTTCATGGGCTGCAGCAGGGAAGACTGTTCAAAAGGGCAGACTGCGCATGGCAATGTTGCTGGAAGCAAAGCGTGCATTATCTTTGTCGAGGCTTATCTGGGTTTTGGCATCCTTCCAACTGTGGGTGCTTCGTTATCTTTTGGAAGTCTTCAAGTTATTATCCTGGCCTGTCATGTTAATTACTTCCACCTGGTTTGTGTTGGTTTTTTTATTTCTACTTTATCTGTATTTTGGGTTCGGACTGCATTTCTTCCCTTTGTAGACTGTTTTTGGAAGAGTTTGATCTCCCACCGAGGATAATTGGACATTGGGGGCCAAGTTGGAGGCATTAAAGGGAATTTATTCTACTTTGGTGACTTTGTTATTTTTGTGCCACATCCCGGGTCATCACAGGAAGGTCGCAAAGGGGATCCGGTGACCCCCGGGACACTGCAACCGTCATAAATATGAATCCGTTGGCAAGGGTCTGAATTTTGATCACGCAACCGTGGGGATGCTGCAAAGCTCATGTGAAGTAAGTCCCTTTTTTCAGCGAGGATGTAACTTTGAACAGTCACTAAATGAACTGTTGGAAATCGAGGACTCCCTGCAAAGTAGAATTAACTTACCTGGTTTTTGTGTCTTGTCTGGTCTATTTGGCAGGCTGACAGATGCTGTTGTGGTTAGCCGGCAGCAGGTGTGGACGGCTGAGGAGAGCGAGGACTCAGATGAGGGGCCAGGACCATTAGGGAGTGGACTGTTATCTTCAGAGATTGTGGGGGCTGGTAGCAGCAATGAGGAGGTTCCTGAGGAGCCTGTGCCAAGTGTATGTGTGGGCAGGGTTGCCTGCAGGAAAGAGCAGCTGCAGCAGTAGAGGCGACTCGGGGGTAAGGCTGCAAGGTAATGGCCCCTCCTTCAAGCAGATAAAAGCCAGCTGTGAAACTAACCTTCTTTGCAGGAAGCAAAGACGTTTTGAAACTCAGCCTCGTGGACATTACAGTATCTTAAGTTGGTATTTGAAGACTCCGGTGTTGTGAAATATTTCTTAAGTGTGATTCTTGGCAGCCTCGCAGAGTTTTGGTGAGGCTTGTGCTTATCAAAGTTAATTAGTTTGCAGCAGCTTTTTAACCGGGGATTCGTAAGACTCATTAAAAGGTTTCTATTCCCTTTAGTTATTGTTTGTCTTATTAGAAAAGGGTTTGGGTCAGAACAGATGCTGAATCAGATCATGCACTCAAAAAACCCCAATCTCCCAGCATTGTTGGCTTAGGGTTGTTGATGTAAGCTTGCATAGCGATCAAAATGGGAAGGTGCTTACCATCTTCTAGAAGAAGATGCAAGTGTGTCAGTCCCCTTGTGTTCTCCTTGCAGAATTTCCCAGCAGAGTACCTTCAGAAATAGCAACACACTTCTGGGAAACTTCGCAAGATCGGAGTTCTTCTTCTGCTTAATATCCACCGGGGATGAAGGCAGAATCTGAGTTCCACTTTGTCCGTAAATGATCATTGAATTTTTTTTTTTTTAACAACTGGGGATTTCAGGATGAGCTTTAAAGGTAGGTAGAAAGTTGGTTGCCATCAACTAGTTTAGAAGTCCCTAAGGCAGAAGTCAAGAGTGGTCAGATCTTTAGGTATGCTAAAAATAAACAGGGAGCTGAAGACGATGTAGGGCCATTGGAAGTGGTGATGGCGAGAAGAGAAAACTTGCATAATTCTTATTTTGTGAGTGAATGAATGAATGAATGAATGAATGTGTTGTGGTTCGCTGGCAGCAGGTGTGGACAGCTGAGGTCTCGGAGAGTGAGAATTCAGATGAAGGGCCTGCGTGTGATGCAGGGATGGGGCCAGGACCATCTGGGAGTGGAGTGCTGCCTTCGGAGAGTGTGGAGGCTGGCAGCAGTGATGAAGAGGTCCCTGAGGAGTTTGTGCCCAGTGCACGTGCGTGCAGGGCTGCTCGAAGGAAACAGCAGCTGCAGCAGCACAGGCGACTTGGGAGTAAGGCTGCAAGGTAATGGCCCCTCCCTGAGAAGATAAAAGCCATCTGAGAAGCTGCAGTTCTTTGCAGAAGGCATGGAAGTTTTGATACTCAAGCCTGGTGGATGTTAGGAATATCTGAGTTGGTGTTTGGAGACTCTTTGATTTATTATTTAGTAACTTTATCTGGTATTCTTGGCAGCCTTGCAAAAACTTGGCAAAGCTCTTTCTTATCGGAGCTAATTAGTTGGAAGCAGCCTTTTATCTGTGAAGAAACAAGATTCGTAAAGGAAACATTAAAAGGTTGTGCTGGTACCTTTGTCTTGTGGTTTGCTCTCTTGGAACCAGGTTTGAGTCAGAACAGAATGAATGAATTTTTTTATTGACCAAGTGTGATTAGACACACAAGGAATTCGTCTTTGGTGCATATGCTCTTGGCGTACATAAAAAGAAAAGATACATTTGTCAAGAATCATAAGGTACAACACTTAATGGTAGACCTAGGGTACAAAAAAGCAATCAAGTGTCTGTCTTTTCTTCCTTCGGAGGAAATATGGCGCCCTAGTTGGTTACTGTGTTGCTCTGGGGGAAAGAATACAGAACAATCAAGTTGAAAGGGACTTTCTAGGTCTTCTAGACCAGTGGTCGCCAACCGGTGGGCTGCGAGAAAATTTTGGTAGTCTGCCGAGAAATGCGCAAAGCATACGGCAAAACATGGGGTACTGTTACCTTCCCACCAAACTGGTACTTATTTATCTATTTATTTATGGATATCAGTACCACTGCTGAAATAGCAATAGTGTCAGGGTTCCAGCAATCGCTCTAATTAAAATCATGATTCTCAAGCCAAACTTCAAAAAACTTCAAAGGATTCATTGGAGGCGACATCTTGGCACTGCCTTGTATGTATGAAGCCAACTCAGGCATACCTAATTTGCAGTCCCCTGTGACCCTGTTTCCCCCCTCCCCCCTGGGTGTGTCATAAATCAGATTCTCCAATTGAGCACATTCATGGGCTGTGTCACCATTCACATTGTCCAATTAAATATATTCGCGGACAAAAACTCTGGTATTTTAGTTACAATCTTTTAAAGATAAAGAGTTGGAATGTACATTCGCTTTCAAACTGCTGCACTCTCTCCCAGATTTCCTTCCTCTGCCTCTTTTGTTTTGTTATGGCAACTACTAAAACAGGCATAGGAATGTTTTATGAGTTGACAAAAGCACATAGACCAGTGGTGGCTAACTGTCTTGGGCTCCTGTGCCAAAAACTGTGCGTGTGCCAGCGCGCCCACACTCACGTGCCGGCACCCAGAATACAATGCATGCCCCTCTCCCAACCCCCCCGCACATGTGTGCACAATCCCCCCCCCTTACCTGCACTGCACCTCACAGCTGATTTTTTTGGCTGGTTTGAGGCCTTTTTCAGCCTCCCAGAGTTTTGGAAAAAGCCTCTGCAAGGCTTTTCAGGCCAAGTTGTAGGGCTGTTTCATCACTTCCAGTATTACAGGAAGTGATGAAATGGGCCTATAATTTGGCCTGAAAAGCCTTGCAGAGGCTTTTTTCAAGCCTCTGGGAGGCTGAAAAAGGCCTCCAACCAACCGAAAAAAAAGATCAGCTGTGAGGCGCCTGCATGCGCAGTGAGGTAAGTTTGCCTGCAGCTTGTGTGCCAGCAGAAATGGCTCTGCATGCCACTTGTGGCATACATGCCATAGGTTCACCATCACGGACATAGACTTATATATCGCTTCATAGTGTTTTAGAGCCCTCTCTAAGCAGTTTACAGAGTCAGCATATTGCCCCCAACAACCTGGGTCCTCATTTTAATGATCTCGGAAGGATGGAAGGCTAAATCAACCTTAAGCTGGTCAGGATCGAACTGCTGGCAGTGGGCAGTCATACTGCTACACTGCTTCCTAACCATTGCACCAGAATAAATAGATGATAGATAGCCAGAGCACCTAGACTTATATACCGCTTCAGTGCTTTTACAGCCTCTCTAAGCGGTTTACAGAGTCAGCCTATGGCCCCCAACAACCTGGGCCCTCATTTTACCGACCTCGGAAGGACAGAAGGCTGCCAAATTGCCGTCAGCCGGCAGTCAGCAGGTTAGGTTATTTTCTGCAACATCCTTGAGAAAATAAGCAAACCAGCAGGGTGCCGCTCGCTGGGACAGCTTAGGTGACAACGTTTGATAGCGTTATGTGTCTGCCTGTTTCAGTGGAGTTGTTGCTCAGAACACTTTCTGCACAGAATAAAATATTTGGGATATTCTGCTGGAGGAAACAATGAGGATTTGCTTCCTTTTCTTGTTTTTGTTTTGTTTCAGACAACTGTATCGGGGGGATTACAGTCCCTAGCAAAAGCTGCATTTTCCTAGCTACAAAATGTCATCCAAGGTCATGGTTTTTTTTTTTTCAAATTGTTGGAAGAATTAATCCTTCTGGGTTCAGTCCCAAGTGGGGAAAAAGACACCGGAAACATGGAGGCTGTTTGGAAAGATGGTTTAATGGTAGGCAGGACCACATGGCTTGGAGCTCCAAAGAAGGAAGGGCTGAGATGCTGAAAGTACCTGGGTTTGATGCCCTCTGTTTGGCCCCACCTTAGTGTTTCCTATTCCTGTGTAAGAAATGTATCCCATTGGCTGTCAGACTCCCAGGGGGGCAGGGGTCTTAGCTAACTTTGTAGGCTTTGTCTGGACCACATGGCTTCACCTGAGTGTTGGCGGATTACAATCTTCCCAGGCCAGGTGGTCAGATGGGTAGAGGCCTTTGTCATGTAGAATACTCTGGCCTAGGCCTTAATGGCCCATCAGCAAAGGTGCGGCGGGTGGGGTGGGCTGAGTTTCTGCCTTCTCTGAGTTTCTACTTTACTCTTTTTATGGGGAAATATTCTGCCTTTTTAATATTTCCTAAGGTATTTCATTTGTTCTAGGAGAGGGGTGGTTTTTAACTTCCAACAAAATTAATAAATAAATAACAACAAAAGCGATGGTTACATACTCCTTTCATATACAGGTGACCCTCCACTTACAACCATTTTGTTTGGTGACTGTTTAAAAGTTTCCACAGCACTGGGAAAAAGTGACTGGTGGCCACTTTTTAACGCTTACAACTATTTGTAGCATCTCCACGGTCCCATGATCAAAATCAAAAACCGCTTGGCAACTGACTCATATTTATGACGGTTGCAGCGGAAATTTCATGTGACCATCTCTTGCAAACTTCTGACAAGCAAAATTCACAGGGATTGTGTGCCACGGCCAAGCCAGGTTCCCCCTTTTTTCTACAGACTGCAGCTTCATGTCTATGGAGGTTCTCCATCCTGCAGGTTAGGGTTGTCCTGAAGATACATTTCCAAAAGGCGACTGGACTTCCTTCCTTTCTCATCATTCTTGGATGAGAAACAAAACATTTGTAAGGGGGGAAAAAATCCAAGGAAGTCCAGTTGCATTTTGGAAAAAAGGGACAGCTTTGGGACCACAGCTGATTGTGGTTTGGCCAGGATCTTTAGTGTTTGGGTTGGGGGTTGGACTAGAACAGTGGTCGCCAATTGGTGGGCTGGGGACCACTGCAATGATTCACTTAACAACTGTTATTCACTTAATGACTGCAATGATTCACTGAACAACTGTCTTATTCATTCTTAACTTAATGACTGCAATGATTCACTGAACAACTGTCTTATTCACTTAACGACTGCAATGATTCACTTAAACAACTGTCTTATTCACTTAACGACTGCAATGATTCACTTAACAACTGTGTTGTTCAATTAATGACTGCAATGATTCACTTAACAACTGTGTTATTCACTTAATGACTGCAATGATTCACTTAACAACTGTCTTAACCTAATGACTGCAATGACTCACTTAACAACTGTCTTATTCACTTAATGACTGCAATGATTCACTTAACAACTGTTATTCACTTAACGACTGCAATGATTCACTTCACAACTGTCTTATTCACTTAATGACTGCAATGATTCACTTAACTGTTATTCACTTAATGACTGCAATGATTCACTTAACAACTGTTATTCACTTAATAACTGCAATGATTCACTTAACCAACCGTGGCAAGAAAGGTCGTAAAATGGGGGTAAAATTAATCAGTGTCTCACTTAGCAGTAGAACTTTTGGGCTCAATTATGGCCGTAAGTGGAGGACTACCTAAAGGGGTAGTTACAGTGACAGTTACAGTGTCCCAAAGTCAGGAGATCCCCTTTTGCGACCTTCTGACCAGCAAAGTCAAACGGGGAAGCCAGCCAGATTCACTTAGCAACTTCAGTGACTCACTTAACAACCGTGGCAAGGAAGGTAGTAAAAAACCAAAGTTTTGGGCTCCATTGTGATCGTATGTCGAGGAATACCTGTATTCCCAGCGTTCTTCAGTACCGCTAGGCCAGAGGGCTGGACTAGAAGACCTCCAAGGCCCCTTCCAACTCTTATTATTCCGTATCCCCCTATATTGAAGGGCGTTTTTTTGGGGGGGCACCTCGCCTCCCACCCGCTTGGAGTGACTTGCCCGCACCTTGCATTAAACCAGCGCGACCGCCCGGCCACCCGATTGCTTGGCAGAAGCTGCCAGAAATTGGAGCCGACCGGGTCACCCCACCCCCCGACTCCCACCGCCCGGGCCAGATCTAAGTCGGTCAGAGGGAATCCAAGGCACAAGATTCCGGCTTCTGGTTCCGCATGACGGCGGAGGGATCCCCTCCCCCCGCCTCCTCCCCCTCCTCTTCCCGTCCCCTTTCATGTTCATACACGGCTAAAGAAGCCTCCGCCGTCCCCCTTCGTGCACTTCTATAGGCAAAAAAAAAACCCAGGAGCGCTAATCCTATTAAAGCGCTCGTGTCATTTTTTTTTAAAATTTATTTGAGGCGGGGGGCTCGTCCCTGCGCGCGTGGGATGAAAGGCCCCTCGCCATTGGCCGCCCCAAGAGCGAAAGGGGCGGGGCTGGAAACGAGGACTATTTAAGAGCGGGCACCTCAGTAGGGCGCGGAGAGAGCCGGCGGCTCGGGACGAGCGCGCTGGGCTGGCAAAAGAGAGGGAGAGGGATACGCGTGAGGGTCGTAGACGCGGCGGCAGGCGGGAAGCCATTCCTCTCAGCCCGACGGACCTTTCCCCTCAGTTTCCCTGCACCGGCTGCTGCCTCTCTTCCCTCAGCTTCCCGAGCGGGAGCAAACCGCCAAGTCATGTCGGGGCGGCCGTGAGGAAGACCCCCCACCCCTCACCGCGGTCGCGCCATGCCCCCTCAGCCGCCCCCTCAGCCTCGACCCCGGGCGTGGAAAGCCGAGCCGGCGGGGCCGCCCTCCCTGCGCTGAAGAAGGGGGCTGCGGAGGAGGAAGAGGAGGAGGAGGAGGGGCTGGCGATGCGGGCCAGGCTGTAGGGGGAGGCCGAAAGCGGCTTGGCCGGGCGATGCCCGCTGCCGCCGCCGCCGCCGCAGCCCGCACCGAGCATGGAGAAGTCGAGTAGCGAAGACTCCTCCATCCGCCGGAGCCCGTCTCTGGAGAGCAAAGACTCGGACTTCGCCAAAGCCTCGCCGACGGGCAAGCGGTTCAGCCGGGGCTTCACGGCGGGCGCTTTCTACGGCACGGCGGGACCCCGCCGGCAAGGAGGCCGACGCGCCGCCGGTGCCGGTGCGCCCGCGGGCCCCGGCTTGCAAAGCGACGAGCCCCGGAGCGACGGCCGCAACGGCGTCAGCAGCAGCAGCAAATACCTGGTTTTTTACCTGGACCTGTCCTTTGTTTTCCTCCTAGAGTTCAAGAAGTGCAGCATGGCTAGGGGCTGCTTGTGCTGCCTGAAATACATGATGTTCCTTTTCAATTTGGTCTTTTGGGTGAGTAAACCCGGGGGGTTGTTTCTTTCCCCACTCCTCCTCTACCTGCCTCTTCTGCGGGGGATTTAAAAAAAAAATCCCGCCCCCACTTTCTCCTGACTTTTCCCTGGACAATCCCAGCCTGGGGTGGAAGTGGGGATAATGGGGGGGGGGGGAATTATGGCATTTGAGGGGGTGCTTGAGTGTATTCTGTTTTTTTTCCTACCTGTCTTTTCTGCAGGGATTAAATACACCCCCCCTTATTCCAGTCTCTCTCTCTCTCCTCTTGATTTTCCCCTTGATAATCCCAATCTGGATTTGCTGGGGTGGGAGTGGGGATAATGGGGTGGGGGGAAATTGTGGCATTTGGGAGAGGGGTGCTTGAGTGTATTTCATTTTTATTCTACCTGTCCTTTCTGCAGGGATTAAATACACCCCCCTCCCCCAATTCCAATCTCTCTCTCTCCTTTCTCATGACTTTCCCCTTGATAATCCCAGCCTGGATTTGCTGGGGTGGGAGTGGGGATAATGGGGTGGGGGGAAATTGTGGCATTTGGGAGGGGGGTGCTTGAGTGTATTTCATTTTTATTCTACCTGTCTTTTCTGCAGGGATTAAATACACCCCCCTCCCCCAATTCCAATCTCTCTCTCTCTCCTTTCTCCTGACTTTCCCCTTGATAATCCCAGCCTGGATTTGCTGGAGTGGGAATGGCATTTGGGTGGGTGGGGGGAATGGCTCCCTTTGGGGAATTGTGGCATTTGGGGGTGTGTGCTTGAGTGTATTCCGTTTTTTTTCTACCTGTCTCTTCTGCAGGGATTAAATCCCCCCAAATTCCAGTCTCTGTCTCTCTCTCTCTTTTCTCCTTGATAATCCCAGCCTGGATTTGCTGGTGTGGGGATAATGGGGGGGAATTGTGACATTTGGGGGGTGGGTGCTTGAGTGTATTCCATTTTTTTCTACCTCTTCTGCAAGGATTAAATCCCCCTCCCCCCCCCAATTCCAGTCTCTCTCTTCTGAGTTTCCCCTGGACAATCCCAGCCTTGGTTTGCTGGCGGGGATAATTGGGGGGGAATTGTGGCATTTGGGGGCGGGGTGCTTGAGTGTATTCTGTTTTTTTTTCTACCTGTCTTTTCTGCAGGGATGAAATACACCCCCCTCCCCCAATTCCAATTTCTATCTTAGTTGTAAGCCGCCCCGAGTCTTCGGAGATGGGGCGGCATATAAATTCAAATAAATAAATAAATAAATATCTCTCTCCTTTCTCCTGACTTTCCCCTGGACAATCCGAACCTGGATTTGCTGCGGTGGGAATGAGATTTGGGGGGTAGGAATGGCTCTTTTTGGCGAATTGTGGCATTTTGGGGGGGGTGCTTGAGTGTATTCCGTTTTTTTCTCTACCTCTCTTTCTGCAGGGATTAAATTCCCCCCCCCCCAATTCCAGTCTCTCTCTCCCTCCTTCCCTCCCCCCCTCTATCCCTCCCTCTCTCCTTTCTCCTGAGTTTCCCCTGGACAGCCTTGGTTTGCTGGTGGGGGGGGGATAATTGGGGTGGAATTGTGGCATTTGGGGGGAGTGCTTGAGTGTATTCCATTTTTTTTCTACCTTTCTCTTCTGCAGGGATTAAATCCCTCCCCCCATTCCAGTTTCTCTCTCCTTTCTCCTGACTTTCCCCTGGACATCCCAGCCTGGATTTGCTGGGGTTGAGGGTGGGGATAATGGGGTGGCGCCTTTGGGGGGAATTGTGGCATTTGGGGTTCTTGAGCACCTGGGTTTTTTTCCCTTTGCTTGTCTACTTCTGCAGGAATTAACACCCCCCTCTACTCTCCCCTTCCTTTCTTCTGACTTTCCCTTGAGAATCCCAGAATCCCAGCCTGGATTTCTTTAGGGGGTGGGTGGGAGGGAGGGATAGCACCTTTTGGAGAGGGGTGGCATTTGGGTACCCCGTTTTTTCTTCTTCTACCTTCTGCAGGGAGGAAAAACCCACCTCCACCCCCAATCTTTTCCCCCTGATTCTTCCTTGACAATCCCAGGCTGGATTTGCTTTGGGGAGGGGGTGTAAAAAGCACCTTTTGAGGATGTAGGGAAGGGGAGGTATGTGGCCTTTGGGGTTCTTGAGTACCCTGTTTTTTTTCCCTCCATCTGTCTCTTCTGCAGAGACAACTCCTCCCCTCCTTTCTCCTGACTTTAGCTTGACAGTCCCATCCTGGACTTGCTGGAGCAGTGGGGGTTTGTTGGGGAGGTGTGGCATTTGGGGGCAGGGTTCTTGAGTACCCTGTTTTTTCCCCCTCTACCTGCCTGCTTCTCCAGGGCTAACCCCTCCCCTTCCTAGTCTCTTCCTCCTTTTCTCCTGACTTCCCTTGACAATTCCAGCCTGGATTTGCCAAAGAGGGTTGCGGGGTGGGCGGAAAGCAGCTTTCAGGCAGGTTTGGGGGTTCATTGCCATCCTGGCGCTTTGGGGATGTGCGGGGGGAACGACGAGGGGCAGGCCTTCTGTCTTTTAAGAAAAGCGAGACTTCCCCAAGGGGGAGGAGGGGAATATTTCGGCATGGTGATCTCTCCTGCTTGGGCATTCTGCCCCAAGCCAAGTCCCTCACCCCCCCACCACAGCTGGGTCTGCTTACCCCCCTCCCCAAGGAAAAAGGCGCCCCATAAGTGACTCTGCAAGGAGGGAAGTGCTGGCTGCTCTCCCTCTAAAGAGGCTGTCGTGGCTTTTGCGCTACCCCTTGCCCAGCAGCCTCGGCCGCTTGGGGAGAGACCCTGTAATGTGCTGACTTAAAAGTAGCTGGTTCCCAGCACATGGCTTCCTGTGGGCCTCCCAGAAGGCCGATGAAAAAGCCCCACCAAAAGGTCCCCACAGAGAGAGAGAGGGGCCAGTCCCTTCTTTTAAAAGCAGCTCCCCCATGGAAGGTTTATTTCTTCTCCTGGCATATTTGCAGTTTGGATGACCGAAGCCAGCAGCCTTCCCCATTCAAAGCCATTGTTGCAAATACTGATAAAAGGTTGGGTCTGGTGAAGACCACGGGTTAGGCCTTAAAAAAGGGGGGCACTCGCTATCTGCCCAAAGTTTCTTTTACATTGTTCTAGTTTGGGTCAATCTGGAGAGATTTTCCATCCTTAGCAGCTGGCTTCCCTGCCCAATTGACCTACTTATTTATTTTTTCAAAGGCCAGATGGACGTGAAGGACAGAGCAGAGGAGACATGGTCCTTCTGAATCAGAGCCTTTAATAGTACACAGGGGAATTGGGGTGGGGGTGGGGTGGGTGTCCAAAATCTGCTTCCAAGAGAACATTCCCAATAGATCCAGCCTTGTTTGACTCACTATTCCTTCCTCCCTCCCTAGATCTCAAAGCATTCCTCCCCCAAAGTCAGCTTGTAATCGTCTTCCTAGATTTCAGGATGTGTCTATCAAGCTATCTCTGGCCACAGAATTGTTTGGTGCAATGCTACAGTGCAGTTTTGAAATAGGGGGGGAAAAAATCCCCTGTGTGGGACACCTTTAGTCCCATCTTTTTACACCTTCTGAGTTGTCTTGGCTTGGTCTGCAGATCGGGGTGTGATTTTTTTTTCTGCCCGAAACACAATTTGAGGGGTTATTAAGGTGACTTTTGTATAGTGCTTTGGTCACACATTATTAAGTGGTGGACAACCAGCAGTGTAGAATAAAAACACGTAGTATACATTATGTGTAAAGGTAGCAACATATACAGTTAGTCCTCGACTTAGGACCACAGTTTAAGGCCAACATTTCTGTTTTTAAGTGAGTTTTGCCCCGTTTTGCAACTTTTCTTGCCACCATTAGTTAAGTGAATCACTGAAATGGTTAAGCCGGCAACACAGTTGTTGGGGGAATCTGGCTTCTCCATTGACTTTGCTTGTCAAAAGAACACAGGGACCCCCGGCTGTACTGCAACCATCATAATTCCGAGTCAAGCACCCCAATTTTGATCCCATGCTGCAACTGTCATAAGTGTGAAAAGTGTTCGCAAGCCCCCTTTCCCCTCCAATCCTATTGTAACTTTGAATGGTCACTGAACGGAATGTCGTAAGTCAAGGACTACCTGTGCTAGTTCTGTTTATACAGGCCAATAACGAGGTGCAGTCCTATATTAATCACTGCAAATTACTTGATATGAACTCATCAAAAATTCATGGTGTCAGCATCTTATCTTATACTGGTGATTGGCCTCCTAAGGTCTTCTGAAGTAACTAGATGATGACAGGTTTTTAGAAAGCCATAATAATAACAACGGGATAACAAGAGTTGGAAGGGACCTTGGAGGTCTTCTAGTCCAACCCCCTGCTCAAGCAGGGTACCCCACAGTGAAATACCCCAAAGGTTAACTCACCCCCATCATTACCAATTATTAGGACCCTCTTAAAAAGGTGAGACCACTTCCAGTCCTTACGAGAAGTCCAGAAGGACCTGAAATTTTGCTGTGTCAAAGGCCTTCAAGAAGTCAGCGTCATACGGTTTCCACATGGAAACAGCTTCTGAATTTCATGCTTGATGTGGAAAAGAATATAGCTTTGACTTTGGGTTGTATAGATTAGATTGATAGGTCTTTATAGAAACGACTTGTTCCTATTATTATGGAAAAACAAAAAGCAGTGATTTGATGTTGATGCCCTATTCCACTGCAACAGAGAGAGCTGGAAGTCAATGTTTCTTTTTCTTTTCTTTTCCCTACCATTCCTCACTTCTCTCCTTTTCCTCTCCCCTTTTCCTGCTCTTTTATTTACTTTTGTGGGTTGCATTTGAGAGACGCAGTGGCTAAGACGCTGAGCTTGTCGATCATAAAGGTCAGCAGTTCGGCAGTTCGAATCCCTAGCGCCGCGTAACCGAGTGAGCTCCCATTACTTGTCCCAGCTTCGGCCAGCCTAGCAGTTCGAAAGCATGTAAAAATGCAAGTAGAAGAATAGGGACCCCTTTGGTGGGAAGGGAACAATGTTCTGTGCGCCTTTGGCATTTAGTCATGGCGGCCACATGACCACGGAGACGTCTTCAGATAGCGCTGACTCTTCGGCTTTATAACGGAAATGAGCACCGCCCCCTAGAGCCGGAAACGACTAGCACATTTATGCAAGGGGAACCTTTACCTTTATGTTGCAGTTTATAATACTTTATAGCCTAATTCAAAATGTTTGACAAGAGGTCCACATCATAGAGGGTAGTTCCTTTATCCAAACCCTGCTGTGAGTCATTGGAACCAGTAGTAAGTGCAAGAAAGAACAGCTGTACTCAAAACTGTTGGGCCCAGTGGAAGCTCTACTTTATCTAAAACAATTTCTGCTTCTCGGTTTAAAATACCCTTAAGGGTTAAATTAGGCATCTAAAGGATTTATGAGGGTGAGGGGTTGTCCACAGTTCACACATTCACTTCACAGCCTATTGAGTGTCATGCACCAGGTTGCCAAATTTGGCCCATGAACTCGCCTGTCTAATCAACCGAAGCTCATTTTTTATGCGGGCAGCTCTTTTAACTGCCCCCAAATGAACACTACTACAACAGTACGCATGTATCTATCTGTTGGCCACAATCCACTGATCTCCTCTTGTCAAAAACTCTTGACAATTTTTTTTTCTTGAAATCCACACTGCCTAGTGTGTGGAAGTTGCATTCATAAAAGAATGTAGGTTTGCGAAAGTTCTACAAATTTTTTTCAAGGGGAATGTGCATTTTTAAAGTCCATTAGGAAAACACATTTCTAGATGATTTTTAATCAACATTTCATAAACATGGGATGGAATACTAAACAGGTTTACAGAGTCAGCATCTTGCCCCAACAATCAGCATCCTCATTTTACCCACCTCGGAAGGATGGAAGGCTGAGTCAACCTTGAACCTGGTGGGATTCGAACTGCCAAATTGCAGACAGACGAAAGTCAGCAGAAGTGGCCTGTAGTACAGCACTCTAACCACTGCACCACCGAGGCTCTTGAAGCATTCACTTTGCCTTCTTGTGCCCATGTAGAGATTCCAGACGAATTCCCTGCTTGACGACTCCTCCAGCTCTCCCAGGCTCTGTAGGATTGGACTACTAAACTAACATTAAAAGTGGATTTATCTTGGCCCCCTTGTGAATCTATGTATTTCAGTCTCACTGAAATAGATATCCATTAGCTGAGCTAATAGGTATCCATTAGCTGAGGAATTAACTTCCGAATCTGTTGCAAAGTAAACAGATGACAGCATTTTTTTAAAAAAATCAGAAGATGATAACTATATTACTGAAAATATTGTGTGTACACATTACACGAGAATGTACTTTGCAAATATCAAATACAACATTTTACATTTTTGGAATGTGTGTAATCAGGTGGAGACTTAACTCTAGCATCCAGCTAGTATGGGAAGCATTCTCTCTTGAGAAATATTTGAATTGGGCTATAAAAGTCCCAGATTAATAAACATTGCCCGGTGGCGCTTAAAAATAACACAAAAAAGTCGTATTGTTTTGCAGGATCAACAATAGGCTAACTGGTCCAATCATAAAATGGATTGGAAGGATTTTCAAGGTCATCTGGTCCAATGGAAACATCCACTAAATCATCTCCAAGAAGATCCATCCAGAAGTTGTTTGAAAAACTCCCGAGAGAGTTAGATCAAAGGCAGTTTCAGTGCTTATCAGCTTTTACCGTCAGGAAATAGCTTCTCAAACTTAATCCAAATCTTGCTTCTTTTCATTTTTACCTAGTTATAGTTACCCCCGGTTTTAGCTTCATCAGAAGGGAGGGCCTTATCCTTTTGGACTTGACATCCTTCTCATTATTTGTAGACGTAATCTGAATGAAGTACCGTAGTTGTATTAGTGCAGTTGGAGTGGGCATTGTCATTGTGTACTTCTTGTTGATGTTCAGTTGGTGGTCCAGTAGAGTAGAGTGTAAAGTGTTTTTACACATTTTGCTGTGAAGTCAGATTTCCCCCAATTTTGCCCTTATGCACCTAGACATAAGACATCCTGATGTTGAGCCTATTCCAATTAATTGACTGGAGACGTTTATTTTTTATTAGTTAACACCCTTTGCTTTGTTAACTTTTATTTCTGGAAGTCTCACATACATGACTGACTCTTAACCTTTCCCATCTGAGTTGTCTTGATGGCCATTGTGATGTGTTTCTTTTCCTTAGGATTTTATTTATTTATCCAATTTATAAAACCTGAGATCTTCAGTCCATAACCAATTCCTCTCTTTTAGGCAGGGCATCCTTCTTTCTTCTCCAAAAACTTGAAATTGTCAGAAGAGGAAACCAGTGGGATCTGTCAATTTTCCCACTGGTAATTGAGCTGGATGTCTGGCAATCTTGGGATAGTTGTAGACTCACTTGCCTTTTTGACAACTTGGTGTGTGGATTTCCAAAGGCCTGGTCCATATCCTCTGATTCAGCAGCTGGCCTGTTATAAATCCTGCAGGCGTTTTTTTTCTTTCGCTTGCCACTTTTTAAAAAGAAATTTCTTAAATCAACACGTTATCATTCAAAAGGAGTGAAAGCGAAGACTTTTTATTTTCAGGGTCCATGTATTTGAATAATTAGTTTCAGTGTTTAGGAAAGAGACTAAAAACCTTGAAAAGTTAAGTAGGATTGAACATCAATAGTTCAGACTGCTGTATCAAAGCTGCAAAAACACAGATTAACACTAGGTGGCAGCAAAGAAGAACAAAATTCTCAACTCTGCTGACATCTGGTGGCTTTTTTGGATTTGTGAAGTTCAGCTAGAATCACCTAAGATTTTTGGGGATGAGAGTAGCAGACTAGATTGGGAACTCAAAAAAACATTTTAGAAGTCAGCAGTGGCAAAACGATTTCCCTAATTCTTCCAGGAGAACATCCAAAAAGTCACGGAGCATTGAGCTTATTCTTGAGAAATATTACCTGCTCTATTTTAAAGGGACCAATTAAATAGTTTGATGCTGCCAGAGGTTTATTTAGTTGTAAAATTACAGCTGAGTAAGTAATTTTCAACTTGGTAATTGTGCAGGGCTGTAATAATAGAAGCCACCAATTTCCACTGTCAAAGAAACAGCCTGAGCATGTTTTACATGAAAAGGCAGCCTTTTATTTCATGCACTAGCAGAGAAAACTCTGTCGGAAAAGCATCTCCAAATAAGTTCTGAAGATGCTTTTGATCAGTCCATAGAATTTAAGAACTAAGCAAGCTACACTGAATTTTTTTTGCCACGTTTGGGGATTAATGTTAATAGCCCCTATTCTGACTGAAACACGACTTGCTTAAATACAGATAGTCCTCGAGTTATGACCACAATTGAGCCCCAAATTGATGTTGCTGAGTGAAACCTTTGTTAAGTGAGCTTTGACCCATTTTACGACCTTTCTCGATGCAGTTGTTAAGTGAATCGCTGTAGTTGTTAAGTTAGTCACTTGGCCGTTAAGTGAATCTGGCTTCCTCATTGACTTTGCTTGTCAGAAGGTCGCAAAAGGGGATCACGTGACCCTTCCGGGGGGACTGCAACCGTCATAAATATGAGTCTGTTGCCAAGCGTCTTAATTTTGATCACATGATTAACTGCAGATTAAAGGGAATCTTCTCCATAAATATTGACTGCAGCTGGGGATCAATGCTGCAACAGTCATAAGTGTGAAAAGCAGTCATAAGTCACTTTTTTCAGTGCCGTTGTAACTTTGAGTTCTGGGAGTTGAATAAAATAAATAATAAATAAAATAAATTTGCCCACCACTCACCTGCATACAGACACACATTACATTGCATAATTTAATGGTATTGAATTGGACACTCAACAATTTCTTAGAGGCCCACACATCCCTTCTTGGCACGAATGCATGCGCAAGGTCCCTGAGTTCTCACAAGCACAACATTTGTCATCCTCCTATAAGTTGGAAGTGACAGGCTGTCCCTTTCTTGAGCTCACTGACGATGTTACCTACTTAGGGTAATGAAACGTCTTCAAGAAAACAAGCTCAAGAGAACACCAAGGGCCCCTCACCCATGGCCTTCCCCAGTAACACCCTTTCCAGTTGCACAAATAGAATATAACATCAAGGGTTTCACCAGGTATTGTAGATGCCATTAAGCTAACCCTTGCCTACCTCACTGAGATCTGGCAGGGAAGGTTTTGTAAGGATGAGTTAGCTGATTCCTTTTAATCTGCAGTATGCAAGGAATATCATCTTTGGGTCTATAGTGCCTCTCCCTCCCCCATCACCCTGAAAAATCAGGCACAAAATGTAGGAGAAATGGTGGCAGAACCTGGAGGCGGAGTCAAAAGAGGGATCAGCCTAGAATCTCTACATAGTCACAAGTAGGCTGAGCCCAACCTCCCTTGAATTCCATGGACTTTTATCAAGCAGGTGTTAACTTAGTTGAGAAGATTCCTGTGCAAAGTCATTTTAGCAATAAATCAGATTAATTGGAGTACCCCCTGTGGACTTGGCCTTTCACTCATTCCCTTCCAAGGGACTCTTTTTTTTAAAATTCATATTTATATCCCTCCCTTCTTCGGAGACTCAGGGCAGCTTACAATTTTTGGAGCACAACCCAATGCACTCAGCAATAGCCTTCATTCCATTGTATATGCCTGCTTATTACTAAGCAGCATTTTTACAAAGTCAGCTTAATGCCCCCAACAAGCTTGGGTCCTCAATTTACCTACCCCGAGAGGATGGAAGGCTGAGTCAACCTTGAGCCTGGTGGGATTCGAGCCTGCACTAATTGCAGGCAGCTGGAACTAAGTGCTAGGCTAACAGCCTGCACCACCAAGGCTCTTGCACATCAAAGGGCAGCCTTTTCCATGGCCTAAGCACTTGAGCTGCACTAGTCAGTGCCATATCCCAGTTTCACTGACTATCACAGAGGATGGGACCCCGCCAGGCAATTGGCCTCAGTCCACCCATCATCATCATCTCTCTACCCCCTCTCTCGCCATGCAACTGTGATGTGGTTTGCCACGTTGCAAAACAAGCCATTTTAAAATACCCAAGTCACCAATCCTTTGCCGGAGAATTTCTTTCCTTTCCAACAGCTGGAAGGGGGGTGGGAATCCTCTCCCCATACTTCATCCCTGTCAAAGATAGCTTTTCTTTCACCTGAATCCTCTGGCGGTCGGCCCTGGTGCTTGTGCTGCATTAACAGAAAATAAACTCCCCCTTCAAAACCATTTCAACCTCCCTTTTTCAAACTGTTCCCACTCCTCTCTCTCTCTCAATCTCTGTCTGCTCTCTCAATCTCTCTGTCTCTCAATCTCTCTCTGTCTCTCAATCTCTCTGTCTCTCTCAACTCTCTCTTTCAGCCTCTCTGTCTCTGCCTCGCTCTCAATCTCTCTGTGTCTCAATCTACCTCTTTCAACCTGTCTCTCTCTGTCTCAATCTCTCTGTCTCTTTCAACCTCTCTGTCTCTCTCTGTCTCTCAATCTCTGTCTCTCCTGTCTCTCTTTCCAGCCTCTCTGTCTCTCTCTGTCTCTCAATCTCTCTCTGTCTCTCAATCTCTCTTTCAACCTCTCTGTCTCTCTCTGTCTCTCAATCTCTCTGTGTCTCAATCTACCTCTTTCAACCTGTCTCTCTCTGTCTCAATCTCTCTGTCTCTTTCAGCCTATCTGTCTCTCTGTCTCTCAATCTCTGTCTCTCTCTCTCTCAATCTCTCTTTCAACCTCTCTGTCTCTCTGTCTCTCTCAACTCTCTCTTTCAGCCTCTCTGTCTCTGTCTCTCAATCTCTGTCTCTCTCAATCTCTCTCTCTTTCAGCCTCTGTCTCTCTCTGTCTCTCTCAATCTCTCTCTTTCAGCCTCTGTCTCTCTCTGTCTCTCAGTCTCTCTGTCTCTGTTTCAACCTCTCTGTGTCTCAGTCTCTCTGTCTCTCTGTCTCTTTCTCTCTCTTTCCCAACCATGATGCGGTCATGGTGCCGTTTATAGTTTCCTTCCTCGCCCCTCACCAAAGTCATGCTCGTGTTGCATTTCCTCGCACATCCTTTGCAGAAGCCACAGATCTGAGCCGGGCTTACCCAAGAATGCCGCTTCCCTTCCTTCCCTCCCTTTCCCTTTCATGGCTACCTCGCTGCGTTCTAATTTTTGATCGCACAAAGGATGCTTCTAAGCCTCCGTAACCAAACCTTGCCCCCCACCTGTCCACAGCCATGATTGAGAAAGAGAGGGACGCGACTCCTGGAGGGGGGGGAAGAGGTCAAGGTGGGTGTGGGGAAGGGGGTCAAGGCCTCTGGATCGAGGGGGAATCTGCTGCAGCAGCAGCAGCCACTGCAACAGAGCTTAATGCTTGGAAATGCTTGTTTCTTCCTGCGGCAGCGGCCCCAACTTTGGGGCCGCATCGGGGCCTTGGTCCTTCAAGGCCAGAGTCCTGGACTGCATTGGGGCCAGAGGCCTCCCATCACTTCCCGGTGGGCAGTCTGCAAGGCGATACAATCCTAGGTTGCATTAACCGAGGTAGAATCAGGATCGTGGGAAGTATTAGTACCGCTTCATAAAGCCTTAGTAACAGCCCACCTGGAGTACTGCATCCTGTTTTGGTCACCACATTGCAAACATGGAGCTGAGATTCTAGACAGAATGCAAAGAGCAATTAAGATAATTGGGAGGCTTGGAGGCTAAAATGTATGAAGAACAGTTGCAGGAATTGGGTTATGTCTACTCCAATGAAGGGAAGGACATAGGAGTGATACAATAGCAGCCTTCCAGTATTTGAGGGGCTGCCACAAAGAGGAGGGGGGTCAAATTATTCTCCAAAGCACCAGAAGGCAGGACGAGAAACAACGGATGGAAACTAATCAACGAGAGAAACAACCTAGAACGAAGGAGAAACTTCCTAACAGTGTGGGAAATTAACCAGTGGAACGGCTTGCATTCAGATGTTATGGGTGCTTCATCCCTGGAGGTTTTTAAGAAGAGACTGGACAGCCAGTTGCCTGAAATGGGATAGGGTCTCCTGCTTGAGCAGGGGGCTGGACTAGAAGACCTCCGAGGTCCCTTCCAACTCCGTTATTCTGTTGTTATTCTAATGACCTTTACTCAAAGAGCAGGGAAACAGCCATCCCTTCTAATTGCTGCCAAGAGCCTGACCCCCTGTGAATCTGCCTGCATCCAGCTTGGCTGCCATAATCGTAACTGTCTACCTATGCATGGTGCCCTAAACATTGCTTTTTTTTTTGCTGATCCTCAGTCTTCCAGCACTGCAATTCAATCAATGGCAAGGTTGGGTTCAGAGAAGCAAAAGCTTCTTGCTCTTGAGGTGTGATTTTTTTTTTTTTGGATTTCTTGTGTCTCCCTAAAACTCCTCTGTTCCGAGCTTAAGCCTCTCAGTTGCTAAGTTTTTCGATGTCAGGAAGTGGCTTCACCCGAAATGATTTTAATTACCCTGTTTTGCAGTTTTTCTAGCTCTCTAATGGAACGAGGACCAGAACTGGTCGATATTCCTAGGGTAATTTCCCTGTGGTTTTGAATAAGGGCTTTGCTCAGTGGTGGGATTAAAAAATTTTTCCTACTAGTTCTGTGGGCGTGGCGTGGCTTGGTGGGCGTGGCAGGGGAAGGATACTGCAAAATCTCCATTCTCACCCATTCCTGAGGGAAGGTTACTGCAAAATCCCCATTCCCTCCCCACTCCACCAACCTGCTTTCTAGCTCTATTCTCCTGTGCAGGGCAACCAAGAAGGCCCAGCCGATCACCTGGGGCTCAATGGGAGGCAGAGAAAAGATGGGGTTGGCGGGGCCAGTCAGAGGTGGCATTTGCCGGTTCTCCGAACTACTCAAAATTTCCGCTGCCGGTTCTCTAGAACTGGTGAGAACCTGCTGAAGACCACCTCTGGCCTTGCTTTACTGGTAGTTTATCAAGGAGACAAGCATACACCCACCAAAATGGGCAGGGCAACCTGTATATAAACAGGGAGCTAACTCCATACTCATTAGCCCTGATGATATAACATGGTTGGGTAAAGAAATGTCTGCAAACAATAAAGCTCAGCGCCAAGAGCCTCACAGTTCAACCCTGAGCTACAAGGATTCTACTGGATTCCATCTTGAATTCCCTTTCTAAGCATTCCAGACATGAAAATTGCCTTTCTGAGAACATCTGTGGACATTGTCACGGACAGTTCTCTCTGACTGCAAGATCCCTTTCTTAGTTAGTCACTGTTACCGCAAATCTTACTATTGCATAGAGTTGGATTTTTGTGCCCCAGATACATTACTTTACCCTTTCTGCCACCAGTTAACTAAATACTAAAAAGATGGTTTTCCTGTTTACTCATGTCCAACTCATGTCCAACTATATGGGTCAGTGCACATCTCTGTTTCTTAACCGAGGCAGCCAGCATTATCCGAAGACTATTTCCATCTTCATGTGCCCAGCGTGGCTATACACCCAAGGTGCACAGAACGCTGTTACCTTCCCACCAAAGTGGTACCTATTTATCTACTTGCCTTTGCATGCATTTTAACCAAGTGGGCAGGAGCTGGAGGAGCGAGGAAGCTCACCCCGTCGTGTGGCGCTCGGGCCTCGAATCTGGTCCGTCGGCTTCTCAGCTGACAAGCTCAGCGTCCTTAACCATTGAGCCTCCGTGCCCCCCACTAACTTAAGTAGATGAGGGTACATCAGGGAGCTTTGCTGAAGGAGAGGATTGTCTAGCCAGAGCAGGGGAAGAATGGGAGGCAATAAACGCAGTCCAGTTAACAGCAATTGGCGTGAGGAGGACAAGCGGGCTGTTGGTTCAGGAACCCTTGACAGTTGGAGCAGCTGAAGAATAGCCATCCCTGCAGAAAGTGGGATGTGGCAGCTCCGAGGGTGACGTTATTTTGGACATGCTTCAGGCTTTGTCTTGAAGATGACCGCCGTGCTTCTTGCTCTTTTCTGTAAAGGACAAGCCAAAAAGAGAGAGCGTGGCATCAGGCAGCTGTTTGTGTCACTGGGGAACACCCGTAAGTAAGCAAATGGCCTTGATCACTAGCAGTAGGGCACCTGCCCTACAGCAGGGTGACTTTGAAGTGAGTAAAATAGCCATAGGCAAAGGCAATGGACAGGGGATCCAAAGTTGGTGAATGATGTGTGCTGTCACAAGGTTGATTGCTTTGTTGTGTTAATATTTATAGAAGAGTTAAGGAGCTGGTTTTTTTTTAAATCTCTAGGACAGATAGACACACAGGCGCAGCAAAGAGTGATATGCAGGAGTGGCTAAATTGTTGCTTGCTTCTATTGCTTCCAATTGGACTTTAAAAAAACAAAACAATCACTACTTTTTCTACATGCCTGTAGAGATTCTCAGTCATCCAGGTAGGTCATGGTTGTCCCAAAGGTGCTTTTTCAAAGAGGCCACTGGACTTTCTGGGTTTTTTTTCCTTTGAAGACATTTCACTTCTCCAAGAAGCTTCTTCAGCTCTGACTGGATGGTGGGGAATGGAATGATTTATACTCCTTGCAGACAGCTGGTCATTTGCATCCTTTTAGAGAGTCGTTGAGGCCACCAAGAGGTGATCCTGAGGACAGAGATAAACCACCAAGTGGCCTCAAGGACTGTCTAAAAAGGATGCAAATGACCAGCTGTCTGCAAGGAACATAAATCATTTCATTTCCCTCCATCCAGTCAGAGCTGAAGAAACTTCTTGGATGAGAAGTGAAATGTCTTCAAAACAAAAACAAGAAAGTCCTGTGGCCTCCCGAAAAAAGCACCTTTGGGACTATTTTTTCTTTTAAAAAAATCTCATGTGCTAATTTTTTTGTAGATTGGATCATTGATACTTCTGAGACAAGGATAACTATTCTATCTTTGTGGACCCGTGGGGAAAAAAATCAAGGGAATTAAGATTTTGAGCCAAATCTCCATTATCTTCTATTGTATTCCAATTTTCATTTTTGTCATCTTATTCATAAATCCAGATGACCACTAGCTGGCTGCCAAGAATAAGTGCTTTCCATATCTCTTTGCTGCCATCTAATGGCCATATGTTACTCTTGCAACTTATTCAGTGGCTTTAGTACAGTATGATATTACAGAAGGTCATGACTATAATTCGTTCCATAACTTCGGTCGCAACCCAATTTGGTCATGACCTGAACCTAATTTTGGAAATTTGGCGCTTACAAAAAAAATGAACACAGAAGGGGAAACAGGAAGGCTGTTAGAAGGAAATTATAATATCTTGCTGTAGTTGTACGTCAGGATATATTGTTGTAGTTCTTTTAACTCCACCCTGTTCATCTCAATAAATCTGGTTAAAAAAGAAGTCTGTGAGAATCATGCCTGGGTAAGAATCACTTCCAGTTTTGAACAATTAACAAATAGCTTGACACTGAATGGGAGTGTTTGAAACTAAAAATCAATTTATTGCACATCCTTGTTTCTCTACTTAACATGTCCTTCCAGTAATTCAATGGTGCTACATTCTGTTTTCAAGCCAGTTGTGAGTCTAACTTGCGAACTGACTCAGCTCACTTTTTAACCAAATTGTTCAGTGTGAAATATTTTTCTCAGGTTGAAAAATACAGGCGTCCTTTCCTAATCACAGTGATGCCAAAAAGATGAAATATATGTTGCTACATCCCAATGCAAACTCCATCCTTTTGTACATGGATCCTTTTACAATTTAAAATATTCACTTCCTCAACCTAAGCCATAGTTGTCTGTTTATTGGCTTGCTTGCCAATCCTAAGGACCAAGATATGTCTACATTATTTTTCAAATAAATTATTCCCTAATATTAGTATTAAGTTTCCCAATCCACAATCAGATTTTCTTTCAACAGAATACTCAAGGAACCAATTCAGACCTACAATAAGCCCCGTTTTGTATTTAAAGTACTTGTGTTTCAGTTACAATATGTTCCCATGCTGAGAACTAATGAACCAAATAATTTTTGTTCCATTTACTTTTTGTTCTGATTTTCAATCAAAAGCCCATAGGAAAATTCATCCGTTCCAGTCCAATTAATAGACTAGTCAAATGTCTATGGAGATTGTCAGCCATCCAGGTCATGGTTGTCCCAAAGATGTTTTTTTCAGAAGGCAACTGGACTTCCTTTGTTTTTCCTTGAAGACGTTTCGCTTCTCATCCAAGACGCTTCTTCAGTTCTGACTGAATGGTGGGGAATCATTCCATTCTCCACCATTCAGTCAGAACTGAAGAAGCCTCTTGGATGAGAAGCGAAACATCTTCAAGGAAAAACAAAGAAAGTCCAGTTGCCTCCTGAAAAAGCACCTTTGGGATAACAGACAGGCTGTACATAAGATCTTTTAGCAGAATGAAAATCCTAGGATAATTTCCAGGGATAAAATGACGGACTCCCTCTTTGTAAGCTACTTAGAGTTCCCAAAGGAAAGACAAGATATGAATGCAATAAATGAACTGTAAAATTGAATGAATGCATTCCAGATCAGTCTAACTTGGTTACTGCTGGCAACTTCTATTCCCTGATGGGCCTTCCTGGATGCCATATGTCTTCTGCCTGGACCCACTTCTGCTGCCTGACTCTTGTTTCTGAAGTTGGATGGGGATTTAACCTGGTTTAGCTGTTCCTCAGCTGTCCATCCTAGGATTATAATTTGGTGGCAAAATAATAAGATGTCCAGAATGTCCATTAGGCTTATTAGAACCTTTTTAAAAAAAAGAATAAAGCAAAACAACAAAAAAATTGTAATTTTAGTTCTTTTCGGTGTTGGCTCTGTATTCCTAGGTCAGTGATGTCGAACCTTTTCGGCATCAAGTGCTGAAAAGATCGTAGTGAAATGTTGCGCATGCGCGCTTGTCAAGGCCATGCTTCTGAAAAGCCAAACTTCCAGATTCTAGCACGCATGCATGCCCAATGATCAGCTGGCTGGCATGCATGCACCGCCCGGTTTTTGGCACTGCTGCGTGCACGAAGGGATTGTGCTCCGGAAAAGCCAAACTTTGAGATCTGGCGCACATGGGCACCTGACAATCAGCTGGCTGGCATGCATGCGCACACCGGTTTTCACCACTAACATGCACACGAAGGACAGCTGATTGCCACGCGCGCATGCGCACCAGAAACCCAGAAAATAAACAGGCAACACCGCACATGCCAGGCGACATGGCCTCGCGTGCCACTTTGGGACATGGCCACAGGTTTGCCATCATGGCCCTAGGTGGCTTCTTGTGGCCTTGAAAACTGAGTGGGTGAGTTGCTGCCTTCACCTCTTCATCTGGATTAGGTTTTGGTCCATTGCTTCTCAACCTTGGCAACTCCTAGATGTGTGGACTTCAACTCCCAGAAATCCTCAGCAGTTTGATGTCCACACATCTCAAGAGTTGCTAAGGTTGAGAAATACTGCCTTGTACTGTATGAAGGAAGAAGGTTTGGGCTGAGTAAGGGACGGGTTAACAACCTGACAGTATGGTGGCCATTTTCCAAGCTTGTGCTAGTGCAGTTCTCGCTGCCGTGATAATATGTATAATCAAGTATTTAATCTTTTGGGGGTATTTTCCCTAAATGATCCCCAGGAGAAACATTTCAGGCTTCAATTCTATTCGACAGTGGGGGATTTCATTTAACCATTTTTGTATTTTGATCCAGTATTTTTTTAATTTCCGGACATAGCCACCAGACATGGAAGAAGGTACGTTGTGCTTGTCTACATTTGCAGCAATTAGGGTTTAGATTGGGATACATCTTTGTAAGTCTTGTTGGAGCTAAATGCCAATAGTAAAACATCTTGTATTGGTTTTCTTTACATGCGGTGGATTTTGTTAAAGTATAATTTTGGAATTTTCTCTTTAATCGGGAGCCAAGCCCAGACAGCCACGAAGCTCCCCAGCTGGCCTTGGTGATCCAGCTTCCAAGCAAGCCCTGCTTTTAGACTCTCCCATCCTGAGCTCCCCATAAAGATATTTTGCCACTAGAACTTTAAGAGCGGTTGGTAGAAATTTTTCCCCTTGCGCACGGAAAAGACGCAGCAGCAGCTGCTGGGGTCACTGATTGACCTGAGGCTCTTTTACTGCTGCGGCATGAAATGCCATAGGTGAGTGTTTAGCATATCTCCACTGTTGAGTTCTGTTGCCATAAATACTCCGTTTAGATATCACCGGTTTGCTAAAACCCAAGGAATGTGAAGTTTACCTTCGGACAATAGACGAAAAACGGTGAATGGTAACTTGGTGGAGATCTCTGAAGGGATTTAACAGATTTAACAGATTAACAGAGTTGGAAGGGACCTTGGAGGTCATCTGGTGCAACCCCTCCACCCAAGCAGGAGACCCTACATCATTTCTGACAAATGGCAGTCCAGTTTCTTCTTGAAAGCCTCCAGTGATCATGGTATCTACCACTGCTTCAGCGGATTTGCAAGGTTTTTCCTGGCTATTTTAAGAGCCTGAGTGCCCGGCCCTCAGATTTGATTGGCATTCAGGTTTGATTGGCAATCAAATGAATATGTCTCTTTCTATCCAGCAAAGGCAAGGTAGAATGAAGTTTTAAGCTACTTGGGATATGTTCCCACCTTCTCTCTGGTTGATAACAGATCACTTAAACTCCCCTTGGGACTCCGCTTGGCCCCTGATCTCCGCACCTTCCTCCATGACCTGAAGACTTGGTTATTCGACCAATCCGGGCTATGACCCTCTTTGGGTGGGGTGGTTTTATATGTTTATATGTTTTTAGTATTTAACTTTTTGGGCTTGTTAGTTTAATTTTTTTCTTAACTATTTATTATTATATATATTGTTGTTGTTTTTTAGTCGTGAGCCGCCCCGAGTCTTCGGAGATGGGGCGGCATACAAGTCCCAAAAATAAATAAATAAATAAATAAACCTAAGCCTGTCTTGAAATAACAGAATAACAGTGTTGGATGGGACTTCGGAGGTCTTATAATTTAACCCGCTGCACCAGCAGAAGACCCTATGTCATTGCAGAGAAATGGTTGTCCAAGTCTCCTCTTAAAAGCTTCCAGTGATGGAGCACCCACAACTTCTGAAGGCAAGTTGTTCCACTGATTGATCGTTCTCGCTGTCAGGAAATTTCTCCTTAGTTCTTGGATTGGTTTTCTCCTTGATTAATTTCCATCCATTGCTTTTTGCCCAAAGTGCCCGAAGGCAGGACAGGTAGCAATGGATGGAAACAAATCAAGGAGAGAACCAACCTTCAAATATTAGGGTACGACAAAAAGGTTTCTCTATTATATTCAGTCTGTAGCGAATAGGGTCAGCCTCACTACCTGTTTTTTTTTCAGGTATAATGGTAATACCTAATCTGTCAAAATAGGTAACCAAAAAGTGATGCCAGGATCGAACTATTCTTAACCAACTGCCTGGGCTTTGTCCCCATTTAGATGATCAATCAACTGGGGTTTTCAGAGATGAAGTAACAACTCTTGTTAGTGGCACAAATTCCAACAGGAAGGAAGAATCGGCAGGTTTTTGATACGTGAATTGAAAAGAAGCTTCCCAGGCCACATGCAACCAATTATTGAGCGTTCTGTTGTGTTTATCATACATGAAAATCAGATGAGATGTTTAGGGATTACTTAAAGCAACCTTTATGGAAGAATATCTATGGAGGTTCTCTGTCATCCAGGTCATGGTTGTCCCAAAGATGCTTTTTTCAAGAGGCAACTGTACTTGCTGGTTTTTCTTTGAAGATGTTTCGCTTCTTATCCAAGAAGCTTCTTCAGCTCTGACCTCCTTCTGAGAGTTGATGAAGCTTCTTGGATGAGAAGCGAAACATCTTCAAAGAAAAAAATGAGAAAGCCCAGTTGCCTCTTTAAAAAACACCTTTGGGACTTTATGGAAGAACAGAATGCTTTCACTTGGACATGCAGTAGTATAGAGGAGAAGGAGGGACAGAACTAGAGGTGGAGTCAAAAGAAGCATCAGCCTAGAATCAACTACATAGTCACAAATGGACTAAAGCCAAAGGGACTAAGTCCAACCCCCTCTTGTATTCTGTTGATCCTTATCTAAACATTGAGTAGATTCCTATGCACAGGCATGAATAATAAATCAGTTTAATTGGAACTTCACATGCAGTCCTGGTCTTTTCATGCCTGACAACTAGCCTTTGTTTGCTTAAGACAGAGTGATGGTATCCTAGAGCAGAGCTCACTGGTTCATTTATCATCTCCATTTCATAATGGGAATGGTCTGCTCAGTTATGCTGGGGTGGGCTCCCACAGTCAGAGGAACAGCTTATTCTTTGAGGGTGGTTTTACGATCACCTCTGAGTTACTGAAGCCACAGATTAACCTGACTTGCATTGTAAAATTCTCCTGCTTCAGGTTTGTTCTCCTTCACTCTAGATTTGAATATTCAGGTCCCTTAATGAGTCACTTCCTGTTCACTTAACCTGCCTTGGAAGATGCAGGTCCAAGCATTTTGTGCCCCGGTGTCACCATCGCAGGCTAGCTGGGTTAACACAGCTTTTCTTCCAATGTGACCTATGCCACCATCTTCCAGCAAGGCCCTTCCGAAGTCTGCGTAGAACAAACAGTGTGCAAGTTTGACATCAGGACTCAAAAACAGGATGGAAGTAAACTTCAGAACATTTCTAATCTCCTAAGGCACTTTATTGCGGACCCCAAAGTTGTCATTTTGGAAAAAAGGATGTAACAGCATCTTTCAGTCAGAGACTGTTGAACATCCAAAAGTTTCAGGCAATCCCAAAGGGAGCTCCGGTTGGAAGAAATATCCAGGTCCAGTTCCAAGCCAGGAGAAAGGCACTGGAGACAAAATGGAGGCTGGAGGATGATTGGAAAGAGGGCCCATTTACTGATGAAGCAGAACCACCAAGCACATGGTTCTGGGCAGCTGACCACATGGAGTTGAGAGTGGGGTTTTTTTTTATACCTTCTTTGGGCTTTGTATTTGAGCTTCCTGTTCCTGTGCAAGAACATGTCCTCTAATATTCTATGGCTGTTGTCAGATTCCTATGGGGTCATGTAGGGGTCATAGCTGGCTCTATAGGCAAAAGAGGGAATGCAAATCCTAAGTGCTTGTCTGAGCTAATCTGGTCAACCTCTGGTTTATTGTTTTATCAGTTTTAAGGCTTCTGTGACTTTGAAGTTTGGTTTGCTGTGGGGGTGGAGGGGCTTGTGTTACTGGCTTTCATCCTGTGTTGGATCTTGGGTGAGGAGCTTCTTCTAATCCTATCATTCTGCCTTTGTTCAAACTTTGCCACAGGGAGTTTCAAAATCTCCTGTCTTGAATGGATGGCCAAATCTGCATTTCTAAAAGCAAGCCCTCCTCAGTTTCTGCTTGAGGTCAGGGAGGCTGGGGCTGGTTTTAAGAGCCTGTTTTTCCATTTCTCTCTTTAGGGAAATAAAATACCTTGCCTTTTTTTTTTAATATTGCACAAAATATTTCATTCTCCTAGGAGGGGTGTGTGTGGCTTCCCACACTCTCCACAAACACAACAGGGTTTTAGCACATTTGCAGTGTATAATCTACAGCAGGAGTGGGCAATTTAATTTCCCCCAGAGCAACATGAGAAACTGGGACCGTTGTGGAGGACCAAACCAATAAATGCTCTGAACATGCATGAACTTTTTAAAAAAAGAAAAAAGGAAGCCATTATCTTCAGAATAAAAGCTGTGCAGTTGTATTGGCAGTCCTCGACTTTCAGCCATTTGTTTAGTGACCGTCTGAAGTTACAATGGCGCTGAAAAAAAGCAACGACCGGGTTTTTTCACACTTGCAACTGTTTGCAGCCTCCCCCACGGTCATGTGAGCAAAATTCAGGCGCTTGGCAACTGACTCATATTTATGACAGTCTCAGTGTCCTGATGATCCCCCTTTTGCGACCTTTCCAATCAGCAAAGCTCAATGGGGAATTCAGATTCACTTCAACAACCGTGTTAACTAACTGAAGAGTTGCTAAGTGAATTGTTGCAGTTCATAAGTTAGCAACCCGGTTGTTAAGTGACCCCCAGGATGCTGCATCTGTCCGATGTATGTGTGCCAGTTGCCAAGCATCTAAATTTGACCACGTGATCATGGCGATGCTGTAACAGTGTGAAAAGTGGTCATAATTCATTTTTCTTGTAACTTTGGTCACTAAATGAACTGTTATAAGTCGAGGACTACCTGTACTATTTCAGGCAAATGACTGTCCAATCTCTTCTTAAAAGCCTCTAGTGTTGGAGCATTCACAACTTCTGGAGGCAAGTCATTCCACCGATTAATTGTCCTCACTGTCAGGGAATTTCTCCTTAGTTCTAGATTGCTTCTCTCCTTGATTAGTTTCCATCCATGGCTTCTTGCCCTGCCTTCAGGTGCTTTGGAGAATAGCTTGACTCCCTCTTCTTTGTGGCAACCCCTGAGATATTGGAAGATTGCTATCATGTCTCCCCTAGTCCTTCTTTTCATTAAACTAGACATACTCAATTCCAGCAACCGTTCTTCGTATGTTTTAGCCTGCCGTCCCCTAATCATCTTCGTTGCTCTTCTCTGCACTCTTTCTTGTAAAAAATCTCCCTTTTGACAGTGATTTGACCATTCCAACAATGCCAGTTCGGATGTGTTAAGCGTTTATTCACACGGTTCAGTGTGTTCAGTGCAGCCAGCCTTGCTAATGTGTTCTGTAAGCGCATGATTTGCCGGACCCACATTAGCCAATGTTGCATAAAGTGCCCAGGGCAGGGAGGAAATAAAAAGTATTGGCTTTGTTAATACTGTACGAAATCCCTTAAATAGCATTGGACAATCATTTTACCTGACATTGTAGACCAGGGGTCGGCAACCTGCGGCTCTGGAGCTGCATGTAGCTCTTTCATTCCCTCTGCTACGGCTCCACAATGGATAGGGCTTTCAGTTAGGACAGGTAGAGGAAAAAGGATGCCGTGCTAGGGGGAGACTCTATGGTGAGAGAACTGGATTTCTGGTCGGCTCCGGAATTGAACAGGGGGCTTCCGGTTAGGACCTTTGTGGCTCTTTAGAGTGTTTAAGGTTGCCGATTCCTGTCCTAGTCTAAGGGCATGGCAAAACTCTCTATTTCCCAAATGACATGATCGTTGGAATGATTATTTCCTGCGGTCTCAATGGGACCTTCATTTACTGGAGATGCAGAGACCCTCACTTCTCTTCCACACTTTCTTTCCTCTTCTCCTCCCCTCTGTTTCCTACTATTTGCTTTTGTATTTTATACTATAAAAAACTAATAAAGAAAAGATGCAGAGACCCTAGAAAGAATACAGAGGAAAAACAACAAAAACGATAAAAAGTTCTGGAGGCTAAATCATACGATGAGTGGTTGAGGGAGCTAGGTAGGTCTACCCTATCGAAGAGAAGGATTAGCAGGGACTCTCTTCCAGTATTTGATGGGCTGTCCACTTATTCTCCAAAGCACCAGAAAGCAGGACAAGAAGCAATGGGTGGAAGCTCACCAAAGAGCGATCCAACCTAGAAGTCAGGAGAAATTTCCTGACAGTGAGAACAATTCATCAGTGGAATAGCTTGCCTTCTAGAGTTGTGGGTGCTCCATCACTGGGCTCTCAAATGTGTTTTTTCCAAAAACAAAAAG
>CM019159.1:8354148-8374197 GCA_009733165.1 Naja naja
CTTCGGAGATGGGGCGCATATAAGTCCCATTAATAAATAAATAATAAATAAATAAAGTGTCAGGATCCTGACACATGTTACCATGGGGATGGTGCAATGGCCATAAGTGTGAAAGAAAAACTGGTCACAAGTCACGTTTTTTCAGTGCCGTTGTAGCTTCGAACAGGCACTACATGAACTCTTGTTAGTAGGAGAAGGTGTAATGCTTGTGACACACCACTGCTGACAGCCTCTCCATCAGGGTCTCCAGAAGAGCTGATGTGACTGTTTCATGCCCTCAGGCTGGGGTTAGAGAGAGACCCGAGTTCAAATCCCATTTGATAAAAGAACTCACGATATGCCCTGGAACTGTTCATCTTCTGCTAACTCAACCTACCTCACAGGGTTGTCATCGTGGAGAGAAAGATAGGGAAATCCTTTGTTAAGTTACTTTGTGAAAAGAGAAAAGGCAGGTTCTAAAACAGGGGTCTTCAAACTCGACCGCTTTAAGACTTGTGAACTTCCACTCCCAGAATTCCTCCTCCAGTCACGTTAGCTCAGGAATTCTGGGAATAGAAGTCCACAAGTCTTAAACTTGCCAAGTTTGAAGACCCTTGTTCTAAAACCATATATGAATAAATACAGGTAGTCCTCAGCTTACAACAGTTGGCATAGTGACCAAAGTTACGACGCTAAAAAGTGACTTATGACCATTTTTCAGACTTATGACCATTGCAGCATCCCCACACTCACATTACATTCAGATGTTTGACAACTGACTCATGTTTACAATGGCAGTGTCCCTAGGTCACCTGATTCCCCTTTTGCAACCTTCTGACAGGCCGAGTGGATGGAAAGAAGCCTGATTCACTTAACAACCGGGTGACTAATTTAATAACTGCAGCGATTCACTTAACAAATACGGCAAGTCAAGTTGTAAAATGGGGGCAAAAACCCTCTGAACATGTGTCTCCCTCAGCAACAGAAATGCTGGGCTCACTTGTGGTTGTATGTTGAGGACTTCTCTCTCTGCCTCTTCCGTCAACTTAATAGACAATAATTGAGCCTGGAATTATGCTCATTAAATTGTGCCGGTTGTTAAATGGATCATTATATCATTGTGCACGATTTTACCATCTTTTCTGCGGTCGTTGTTATGTAAATACCACCGTTGCTAAGCAAAACACCACAGTCATTTAAGCAAACCCACTGTACATTGTTGGGTTGTTGTTTTTTTGCCAGAAACCAGAATTAAGCACTGGTTTCCAGCAAAACAGCGAAATAAATGTGGTATCCTGTAAAATGCGGCCCACAATGTGATCACATAACCGTAAAGGGAAGGAGGGGCAGCCATTAGCCCTTTGAAACTGGGACATAAAATAGCTCTGGGGAAGTTTGTCATAAGTCAAGGAGTAGCTATGTATTTGGCTTTTCACCTCAAATGAGCACCCAGGGTAGTTATTAGCAATTATCTGGGAAGCACCCTGTAACAAGCAAAAAAAAAAAAAGAAACCTGTTTTGGTGAAATGAAATTTGGCCTGAGGAACTGGTGCCGCCATTTTGGAAGGGAATGACAGCAGCAAATGGGAGTTTCTCCTTCATGAGGACTTTTAGCTTTACGACCCTGATTGATCCTGCCAATTTTTGCCCAATTTGCCCAACCTATCCGGATGATTTTAAACTCCATTTCTGCTTTCTAGAGCATGAGTGATTTATTTAACTTAAGAGCAGGCTGCCTGCTGAGGAAGGCTGGTTAGAAGGAGCCAAACAAAATTAAATAAATTGCTGGAGAAAATCAGCAGAAAAATCAGATATGCTGATGATACCACTCAGATGAATAGAGGGAAACTTCAAGAAGCAACGGATGGAAACCAAACAAAGATGACTAGAGGACTGGAAGATAAAACAAAGAACGGTTGCAGGAACTGGGCTTGGCTAGTCTAGTGAAGAGAAGGACCAGGGGAGACATGATAGCAGAGATCCAATATTTGAGGGGCTGCCACAGAAAGGAAGGGTCAAGCTATTTTCCAAGGCACCCGGGCCAGACAAGGAATAATGGATGGAAACTGATACAAGGACAGATTCAACCTGGAGAAATTTCATGACAGGGAGAACAATCAACCCATGGGACAGAAGTTGCCTTTAGAAGTTGTGGGAGCTTCATCACTGGAGAGATTGGACTGTCAGAAATGGTGTAGGGTCTGCTTGGGTGGGGTGGGGGGGTGGTTGGACTAGATGACCTACAAGGTCCCTTCCAACTCTGTTAATCTGTATCTGTATCTAGACCTAAGGAGAAACTTCCTGACAGTGAGAACAATTCACCAGTGGAACAACCTGCCACCAGAAGTTGTGGGTGCTACAACACTGCAGGCTTTTAAGAAGAGACTGGACAGCCATTTGTCTGGAATAGTATAGGGTCCCCTGCTTGAGCCGGTGGGTTGGGCTAGAAGGCCTCTTGAGGTCCCTTCCATTATTCTAAAGTGAAAGAAGAGAGTGGCAACGCCACTGCTTTGTATTAAAAGGAAAAAAATAAGATTGTGCTATCAGGGCTAACGTGCAGGAAAGTTTTTTTTAAATTCATATTTATATGCCACCCTTCTCCGGAGACTCAGGGCTGCTTACAATTTTTTTGGAGCGCAACCCAATGTGCTCAGCAATAGCCTTCCTTCCATTGTATATGCCTGCTTATTACTAAGTGGCATTTTTACAAAGTCAGCTTATTGCCCCCAACAATCTTGGGTCCTCAATTTACCTACCCCGAGAGGATGGAAGGCTGAGTCAACCTTGAGCCTGGTGGGATTCGAGCCTGCACTAATTGCAGGCAGCTGGAACTAAGTGCTAGGTTGTACTGGGAGTCCTCGACTTGTGACCACAATTCAGCCCAAGATTTAAGTTGCTAAGTGAGATATTCATTAAGTGAGTTTTTGCCCCGTTTTATGCCTTTTCTGGCCCCGTTTGTTCAGTGAATCCCTGCAGCCGATAAAGTTACAAATGAAGTTTCGTTGCATCCAGCTCTCAAAGGGTCACCACCTCCAACGTACACTAACACAAACCTGACAAAATAAATCAATGCAAAATTATGTATCTACCCACATATATGAGACGACACAGAGAAACAACACAAGTCTAGTTTGGACAGTGTAGATCAGGGGTCCCCAAACTTGGCCACTTTAAGACTTGTGGACTTCAACTCCCAGAATAGAATAGAATAGAATGGAATGGAATGGAATAGAATAGAATAGGAATAGAAGCCACCGATTTCCTCTGTCAAAGAAACAGCCTGAGCATGTTTTACATGAAAAGGCAGCCTTTTATTTCATGCACGAGCAGAGAAAACTGTCAGAAAAGCATCTCCAAATTGTCATGAAGTTCTGAAGATGCTTTGGATCAGTCCGTAGAATTTAAGAACTAAGCAAGCTACACTGAATTTTTTTGGCCACGTTTGAGGATCAATGTTAATAGCCCCTATTCTGCCTGAAACACGACTTGCTTAAATACGGATAGTCCTTGAGTTATGACCACAATTGAGCCCCAAATTAATGTTGGATGCTGCAACAGTCGTAAGTGTGAGAAGTGGTTATAAGTCACTTTTTTCAGTGCCCTTGTAACTTTGAATTCTGGGAGTTGAAGTCCACAAGTGGCCAAGTTTGGAAGATCTCTGGTCTAAGAAGATTCACTTAACAACCGGGTTGCTCATTTAATGGCAGGGATTCCCTTGACCAAAGTGGCTAGAAAAACCGTAAAATGAGGCAAAGGCACACTTAAATCAATTGTCTCACTCAACAACATCCATTTGGGGCTCAGTTTTGGGGGGGGAGGTCGTAAGTCGAGGACGATCTCTACTCTTTTGTTTTTATCTCGTGGCGACCAAGCCATCCATCCCCTGAGAGGCGAAAGGACCGAGCGGAGGACCTTATAGGAGCCCCGCTCGGGAAGGACGGCATCGAACGCAGCCAAGGCTGGGACTCAGCCCCGAGCGGAGGGGAGGCGCCGAGCCCTGCGCGCAGCTGGGTTGGCTCTTGGGGCAGCACCGCCCGGCCCCCGCCTCCGTCCGTCCTTCCCTCCCTCCCTCCCTCCCCGCCTGGCCGTCCCGGCGCCGCCTGCCCCGCCCCGGTTTCCGCTGGCAGCCCAGCCGAGCCGTGCCGAGCCGTGCCGAGCCAGTAGACCGGTACCCGGACCGCAAGGCGGTAAGTGCGCTGGGGAGCAGTGGGGGGGGGGAAGCCGAGCCTTGGCCAGCCGCCGCTCATCGCCCTGCAGCAGCCAGGCCGGAGGAGCGAGCTGGATCGGGGCTGCGGGCGGGGAGGTGGAGGGGTTCGGTCCCGGGGGCTCCGGAGGGGGCTCCGTCCGATGGCGGAGCGGCGCGGGAAGGCTCTGGGTTTGGGGAGGGGGGGAGGCGGGCCCGGGGGAGTCGCCCAGCGCCCCTCTTCCCCCCGCCCGCGAAACTCCGTTTGCAACTTCGGGGTTTTGTTTTGTTTTTCCGCCAAGCGCGCTTCGTTCCCCTCGCCGCCCCCGGTCCTCCATGGGTGCGGGGCTGAGCCGGGCCGGGCTGGAGGGTGGAGGGCTGGGTCTCCCATCCCGAAGGGCGGGCCCGAGAGTGGGGTTGGATTTGGCCGGGGCTCCCCTCCCTCTCCGGGTGCTCTTGCTCCGAATTGCGAGGCGGGAGGAGCTTGAATGGGCTCAACTTCGGTCCCGGTTTGGGTAAGTCGCGGTTCGGTCGCGCGCGCTCTCGCGGCGCCTGGAAGTTCATGTATGTATGTATGTATGTAGGTCAGTCAGTCAGTCAGTCAGTCAGTCAGTCAGTCAGTCTATTCTCGTCCTGTCCCATCCCTCCCTCCCTTCCTCCATTTATCATCTATCAATCTATCTGCCTAGCTCTAGCTATCTAATCTAATCTAGTCTATGGTCTATCATCTATCTACCTATCATCTATCAGTCTATCAATCAATCTAATCTAGTCTAATCTATCATCTATCTACCATCAATCAGTCTAATCTAATCTAGTCTATCGTCTATCACCTATCAATCAATCTTATCTATCATCTATCAATCTAATCTAATCTAGTCTACCATCTATCATCTATCATCCATCATCTATCAATCAATCAATCTATCATTTATCAATCTTATCTAATCTAGTCTATCATCTATCATCAATCATCTATCAATCAATCAATCTATCATTTATCAATCTAATCTACTCTAGTCTATCATCTATCATCTATCATCAATATCTATCAATCAATCAATCATCTATCAATCTAATCTAATCTAGTCCATCACCTATCAATCAATCAATCATCTATATAATCTAATCTACTCTATCATCTACCTATCTATATGTCTATCTATTCCATTCCATCCATCCATCCATCCATCCATCCATCCATCCATCCATCCATCCATCTCTATTTATTGGCAGCTTCTCTGCTAGGAAAAAAAAGGACCGAGCAGGCGGGGAGAGCAAGTTATCTCTGAAACGCGCTGAGAGTTCTTCCTTCTCGCGTAAACAGTAACTGAGGCTGTTGCGTGGAGGAGGGCGAACGGTGGAGGGCGAGTCCGGGACTTTGGAGCGGTTCTGAAATGAGAAAAGTACAAGTCAGAAATATGGCATCCTCTGAGTTGGGTGGTGGGTCTTCTCCCGCTTACCTTTCCTTTCCTCTCCCCAAATGTTGAGTTATCTGAAAAGGCCAAGGGATGCTGCCTTCCTTTCGCTCCATTCACCCTAATTTTTGTAGGTTGATCGCATTATTCTGTTGTTGTGTTATTCTGTTATTCCATTACTCTGTTATGAAATGAATAGAATAGAGTAGAATTCTTTATTGGCCAAGTGTGATTGGACACACAAGGAATTTGTCTTGGTGCAAATGCTCTCAGTGTACATAAAAGATATATTCGTCAAGAGTCAAGAGAATAGGAAATTGAATGAGAATAGAATAGAAGAATAGAATAGAATAGAGAATAGAATAGAACAGAACAGAACAGAATATAATTCTTTATTGGCCAAGTGTGGTTGGACACACAAGGAATTTGTCTTGGTGCAAATACTCTCAGTGTACATAAAAGAAAAGAAGAGTCAAGAGAATAGGAAATTGAATGAGAATAGAATAGAATAATAGAATAGAATAGAGAATAGAATAGAATAGAATGGAATAGAATGGAATAGAGTAGAGTAGAATAGAATTATTTATTGGCCAAGTGTGATTGGACACACAAGGAATTTGTCTTGGTGCAAATGCTCTCAGTGTACATAAAAGAAAAGATATGTTCGTCAAGAGTCAAGAGAATAGGAAATTGAATGAGAATAGAATAGAGTAGAGTAGAATAGAACAGAACAGAACAGAACAGAGGAGAACATTATTCTTTATTGGCCAAGTGTGATTGGACACACAAGGAATTTGTCTTCAGTGTATGCTCTGTATACATAAAAGAAAAGATACATAGGGTACAATAAGCAATCAAATCATACTAGGAAACAATCAATAAAAATCGTAAGGATACAAGCAACAAAGTTACAGTCATACAGTCACAAGTGGGGGGGAATGAGAGATAAGGAGTGATGAGAAGGTTAATAGTAATAGTAGTGCAGACTCTGTAATAGTTGAACAATGTTGAGGGGATTATTTGTTTAGCAGGGTGATGGCGTTTGGGAAAAATCTGTCCTTGTGTCTAATTGTTCTGGTGTGCAATGCTCTATAGCATCGTTTTGAGGGAAGGACTTGAAACAGTTTATGTCCGGGATGTGAGGGGTCTGTAGATATTTTCACAGCCCTCTTTTTGACTTGTGCAGTATACAGGTCCCCAATGGAAGTCAGGTTGGTAGCAATTGTTTTTCTGCAGTCCTATTACTCTCTGAGTCTGTGTCGTCTTGTTGGGTTGCAGAACCAAGCCAGACAGTTATAGAAGTGCAGATGACAGAGCCAGACAGTTATAGAAGTGCAGATGACAGAATAATTCCTCTGAATCAGCAGCTCCTTGGGCAGTTTTAGCTCCTGAGTTGGCACAGAAAGAACATTCTTTGTTGTGCTTTTTGATGACGTTTTTGATGTTAGGTGTCCATTTTAGGTATACATAGCATGCACATAGCTCCCCGCCACAACTATACATTTAGTGACTGTTCAAAGTTACAGAGGCTGGGAAAAGCGACTTAGGCCTGTGTTTCACACTTAATGACTGTTGCAGTATCCCTATGGTCAGGTGATCAAAATTCAGGCGCTTGGCAACTGGCATGTACTTATGACAGTGTCAGTCTCCCAGGGATCATGTGATTCCTCTTTATGACCTTCAGACAAGTAAAGTCAAAGATTCACTTAACCACCATGTTAAAAAATTCAGTGACAGCAGTGTTTCACTTAACAACAGTAGCAAGAAAGATAGTAAAGGGGGGGGAATTCAACAAGCGTCCTGCTTAGCAACAGAAATTTTGGACTCAGTTGGGGTGATAAGTTGAGGATGACCCTGGACCAGGTATTTCTTATTCTAGCTATCATCCAGCCTTCAGAGCTGTTATTCAGTTGGTTCTGACCGATTCTGGAGAACCGTAGATGGAAATTTTGAGTAGTTCGAGAACCGCAAATCCCACCTCTGACTGGCCCCCACCCATCTATTCTCTGCCTCCCAAGTCCCAGCTGATTGGCTGGTCTCCCTTTGGCTGCCCTGCAGAGGAGAATGGAGCTGGAAAGCAGGTTAGTGGGGTGGGGAGGAGTGGGGATTTTGCAGCATCCTTCTCCTGTCACACCCACCAGCCACACCACCACCAAGCCACGCTTCCACAGAACCCATAGTAACATTTTTGAATCCCACCGCTGATCCAGCTGGTGCCGTGGCTTGATTCTCTGGAGCCATCTTCGGATGGGAAGGCCTGTTTTGCCTCCCCATTCCTGGGCTCCAGCACATGGTTTGGCCACTGGACTGGAGCACAGAATGCCTACGGAAATTTAATCATTGACTGTGCTTTCTGCCTTGTTCTTTTAAGTTCAATGACTCGTTTTCTTTTCAGAATTGTAACTCAAGTATTTCTGGAAGCCAGAATAATAATAATAAAAACCCGCAGTCTCTCAGCTAAGCTAAACTGAATTTCAATGTGTGGCACTCAAGAGATGTTTTATGTTGTGGCTTCTACATTCTCTAACTTTGGGTTACGCTGAACAAGCATCGCTCTTTTGACCCAATTTGTCAGCTCTGTTTCCTCCTCTGGGTTCTGCACACCGCTCTCCATCAATATTTCGTTTTCATCAGGGAAGTTCCTGTCCCTGTACGGTCAATCTGTTTAGATATCCTGTTAGATGTCTATGGAGATCACTATCCAGGTCATGATTGTCCCAAAGATGCTTTCCCAGGGGCAACTGGACTTTCTGGGTTTTTCTTGGAAGACATTCTCTTCTCATCCAAGAAGTTTCTTCAGCTCTTAGTGGATGGTGGGGAATGAAGGATTTATATTCTTGCAGACAGTTGGTCATTTGCATCCTTTAGAGAGTCAGGTGAGGCCACTTAGCGTTTGTCTGTGTCCTCAGGGTCACTCAGTCCTTTCACTGCGGAAAACATCCTGCAGGAAGCACAGCTCCACAACACAATCCTTTCAGCAGTTCCAAGAAGGCTCCACGCCCATTTGCACCATTCAAGTGACCTCAGGATGCAGACAAATCTCCAAGTGGCCTCAATGACTTCCAAAAAATGCAAAGGAAGGACTAGAACTCACCGCCTCCTGGTGATTGGCCCAAAGTCACCCAGCTGGCTTTCCTGTTAGAACTAGAACTCAACCTCCCAGTTTCTAGCTTGGTGCCTTAATAACTAGACCAAGATGGCTACACATTTCATTGGCAAAAACTTGCAATGTTGTTTATTTATTGTGCACCGAAAGCTGATGTTAAATATTAAAAAGAAGCTTTATCTAAATAAATAAATAAAGTGTGCCTCTCCCTCACCCTAACTCACCAAAGCCATCTTCGTGGTAACTCCCCTTGATCTGACTACTGAACAAATTAAAGACAGCTTGTCTCTCTGAAGGGTGCGCGGTTCCGAGCTGCAAGGCCCAACACTCCTTCAGGCAGGAGCAAGGCAGGCGGTGGCATTTGGCTCCCCAGAGAACCCTACATCTGCAAAACAGCCTGTGCCTCCCCCATCCCTGCAGCCTGTATATATCAAACCAGCTTTTTTTTTTTGGTCAAATGCTTTCCTGAAATCAAAGCATGGATCTCTGGCATTCCCAGCTATTTAGGAGAGACATTGTGCCATCCAGCACGGAATAAGGTCTGCTCTTCCAGGAATCACTGCTTTATTTTCAGAATAACGGACAGATTTCTTTATACTTGGCCCTAGGATTTGCTCAAGTATAGGTAGTCCTTGACTTTCAAGTTCACTGACCGCTTTAGTTACAACGGCATTGAAAACGTGACTTGTGACCGCTTTTTCCACGCCTACAAACATTTGCAGCATTCCCCTGATCAAAATTCAGAGGCTTGGCAGGTTGGTTTCAAGAATGAATCCGAACCGAACGAACTACTTTGCTTCCTGCAAAGGTTTCATCACCTTTGCCTGTCCTTATCCCTTATGGGAGGCAATCACCTCCCAGCCTTACTCCCGATGCTCCTTTTGTTTCAGCTGCTCTCGCCTTCTAGCAGCTCTGCGCATATATGACTGGGAACAGGCTCCCTGGCTTCTGCCTCGCTGCTGCCAGACACCGAAGGCTCTAGAGTCAGCAACCACTCCCAGATGATCCTGGCCCCATCCCTGCATCGGACACAGGACCCTTGTCCCAGTCCTCTCCAGACTCCCTGACTGGTCCCAGTTCTTCCCCACTGTCCATCTCCGCTGCCAGCTGCACAGGCTGCCAGTGAACCACAACGGAATTGCTTCCTGCAAAGCCCCTCCCTGCTTCTTTTTAATCCTTAAGGAGGGTCATTCACCATCCACCTGTGGCTTTTTCTCCCACCTCACCCTTAGTTCATAATTGTTTTTCTTTTGGCAGCTGTGCACATATGCAGGCTGGGAACCGGCTCCAGCTGTTCTTCTTCCCCACTGATCTCTGATTCAGAAGGCAGCTGATAACTGTCAGATGGCCCTGACCCCATCTCTGCCTCTGATGCAGAGCCCCTTGTTGAGCCTTCTTCAGCCTCCAGGACCGGCCCAGGTCCGTCCCCAACCTCCTCACTGCTCGACTCTGTTGCCAGCTCCGCTAGCCGCAGGCTGGCCACAACAGAAATATGCCACTAAAAATAGAAATACTTGAAAACTTGATGAGTTGCGATAGCTTTCTTGGAAAGTTATCTGTAGTGAATTTAAATTCCTTTTAAGAGGCTCCGATAAGGGGGGAGAAAAAAAAATCTAATTTGGCACTCTCTCAAATTATTAGAACTAGATAAATTTTGCTTCCAGCTATTATTTGTCTTAACTGAAGTTCGTAGATTAAAACCCAGATGAAGTTCCTGGCAAGCTGTTTTTCTTCTAAAGGACATAAAGCTGTTTTTAGGGTAATTGAAGAGCAAGCAAAAGATTGAATGGCCATCATCGTGCCGAAGTCATTGTGTAAATGGATGGCCCAGTTAGTTGAAAATTCTTCTTTGTTAGGCCGCAACCATTCCAATAATTTAATTATCCAATGTCCATTCTGAAGCTCAAATTTTACAAATGGTCCTTGATGTATGACCATAATTGAGCCTGAAGATGTGGTTGTAAGGTGTGCCAGTCGGCAACAGGACCACCATGTGGTCAATTCCGATTTTATTAACGAACCCGTTGTTTATTTTAAAATAAATAAAAGAAAAATAAAAATAAAATAAAAATAAAATAAATAAAATAAAAATAAAAATAAAAACAAAAATAAAAATAAAAATTAAAATAAAATAAAATAAAATAAAATAAAATAAAAATAAAAATACTAAAATAAAAATAAAAATAAAGAAATAAAATAATAAAATAATAAATAAAATAAAATAAATAAAATAAAATAAAATAAAAATAAAAAATATAAAATAATAAAATAAAATAAAATAAATAGTCACTGTAAAATATTATAAAACACGCTTCTTGTTTTTAAAAGCAACATTTTAAATCACAGTTACGTGACTGTAAGATGTCACAAACGGGCAGGGGCAGGCTGCTGGGGGTTCAGAGGTTCTGAGAGACCCTACTCAAAATAATAAGACACTGTCTTATATTTTTGGCTCCCAAAAACATACTAGTATCTTATTTTGGTAGGTCTTATATATTTATGGTGCCAAATAGTGGGTGTGAGTGTGTAGGGGGGGGTGTTTCACGGGTGCACGGTTGCTCCCTGAAAAGTCTTCCTGGAACTGGAGATTTACACTAGGTCTTATTTTCGGTGGTCTTATATTAGGGCAGGTTTAGAAAATAGTGCTAGGTCTTACTTGGGTAGGTCTTATTTTCGGGGAAACACGGTAGCTAAGATTCTGTGCAGTTTGGAGAACCCCCAAATCCCACTCCTGGCTGGCCCCGCCCACCCCACCCCTTGCCTCCCAGGAATCCCCACATGGCCCGTTTTGGATGCAGGAAAGTGCAGGACGCATATGGAGGGTGAAAAAATGGGCCTCCTGGGAGTTTGGGAAGGGCAGAAATGGGCCTGTTTCTGACTTCCAGAGAGCCTCCGGAGCCCGGGGGAGGCCATTTTCACCCTCCCGGAGGCTCAAGGGAAGCCTCCAGAGCCCGGGGAGGGAAAACTAGTCAGAGTTTTGCAGCGTTAATTCAGCGCCAGAAAAATAAACACAGGTGGCGGTGCTTCATTTAACCTTATAAACATAATAAGTAAATTTTACAATCCAGTTATAGATTTCTCCAACATGCAGCAAACTCAAGACAGAAACATGTTACAAGCAACTTCAGCAGCACGAGCAAAGCAGAGAGAGAAACAGGTTCATCTCAATAGACAGTCTCAGAGCTCAACATAGCTGCAGAGTTGCAGAGCTTAATACAGAGCCATGCCTAGGCTACCTCTAGTTTCAGTTTCCAGCCTAGGCTGCTGCTAGTTTCAGTTTCCAAAAACAGTCCTCATTGGCTGATTTAGTTGCTATGCCTATTCATTGGCCTATTCATTGTTACCAAGCTCTGTTCCAGTTCATGAATACACTCTGACAACCTCCTGCTGTGGTGCAGGAGGCCAACTAGGCCATGCCCACCCAGCAACCGGACAGAGAACCCGTTGCTAAAATTTTTGAAGCCTACCCCTGCAAACGGGCGTAAATGGGCCTTAGTTGTTGGGCACCCAAAATGCAATCACGTGACCATGGGGAGATGGGAGTGGCCGTTGAAACTTCTCATCTGGGTTATAAGTAGCCCTGGAGAGGTCTATTGAAACTTAGAAGGACCGGTCATAAGTCAAGGACTGGTTGTTTCTACCCCATTCATAAATGTGTCACTGGACCTGTGCAGGCAAGGAGGGGTTGATTTCGGTCCAGCCAACTCCGGCTGTTGAAAGGAACAGCCAGCCTGTCAGAGTTCCAAGTAATACGCCCATAGCAAGCAGAACTCCGAGGCAGGTGGGTTCCTCAAAGAATAGTTTTATTGGACATATCATATTGGCACAAAGCTGGAAAAAAACGACTCTGAATGTTCCCACGGTTTTCACCCCAATAAGAGTTTCCTCCCTTTTCCCAAACACTCAGTCACGTGTCCAATCAGGATGCCATCCGGTTGCCTCTGGTAACGCCGCCTCCCCTCTCCCGACTATCTGTGGGAATGTCCTTGGTTCCCAGGAGAACTTGTTTTGGCTACAAAACCCCAGCTATCTCAATTCCCTATCCTTCAGCTCCAGTGTGGCAACAAGGAAGCCTCAAATGGCTCCGGCCAGGTCAGCTTTAGGGTTGATACAGTCTCTTTAGTTGCAGTATCACGACAACCTTGGGTCTGATCCACTACTGGTACTCCCCAATTTACAACCATTCATTTAGTGACTGCCTGAACTTATAATGGCACTGAAAAGAGTGACTTTAGACTGTTTTTGATACTTTGACTATTTCAAGAGCTGTGGTGGCATAGGTGAGAATGTAGTATTGCAGGCATTCTGCCAGCAGTTTGATTCTGACTTCAAGTCCAAGTGCTATTAAGCATTCTTCCTTTTTCCTTCCTTCCTTCCTTCCTTCCTTCCTTCCTTCCTTCCTTCCTTCCTTCCTTCCTTCCTTCCTCCCTCCCCCCCTCCCCTCCCTCCCTCTTATTCCTTTCATTTCTCCTTCCTGATGGCGCAGTGGTTAGAGTGCAGTTTTGCAGGCTGACTCTGCCCACTGCCAGCAGTTTGATTTTGATCAGTTCAAGGTTGACTCAGCCTTCCGTCCTTCTAAGGTCGCAGATTGTTGGGGGCAATAGGCTGACTCTGCCAACCGTTTAGAGAGGGTTGTAAAGCCCTGTGAAGCGGTATATAAGTTCCTTCCTTCCTTCCTTCCTTCCTTCCTTCCTTCCTTCCTTCCTTCCTTCCTTCCTTCCTTCCTTCCTCTTTTATTACCTTTCTCATTCTCCTTCCTGGTGGTGCAGTGGTAAGAATGCAGTATTGCAGGCAAACTCTGCCCACTGCCTGGAGCTCCAGGTTGATTCAGCCTTCCATCCTTCTGAGGTGGGTAAAATGAGGACCCAGATTGTTAGGCAGGCTGACTCTGTAAACCCCTTAGAGAGGGCTGTAAAGCACTGTGAAGCGGTATATAAGTCTAAGGGCTATTGCTATTGCATGTGATCAGCCATGTAATCCAAATTTGGATGCTTAGCCACTGGCACGTATTTATGACGGGTCCTGGGATCATGTGATCACCTTTTGGCGACCCTCTGACAAGAAGGGTTGGTGGGAAGCCAGATTCACTTAACCACCGTGTTATTAACTTCACAGCACCAGTGATCCGCTTAACAACTGCGGCAAGCAGGGTTGTAAAATGAGGCAGGACTCATTTAACTAACTGCCTTGCTTAGCGATGGCAATTTTGGCCCTTTGGTAGAGGACCCCTGTAAATCTTTGGGCCCTGTAAAGGATCCTTCTGATTCTTTAATCGCATTCTTGGGAATCCTGTACTGCAGCTTCCCATGGTGTGCCATGCTTTGTAGATGTATTTGGTGTGCAAGTGTCGGATTGTGGGAAATTTTTATCACTTCATTTCGATGGGAAGCTGACCCTCTGGCTGCTTTGACGTATCCCCGAAGGTTAAGGATAAAGCTGGAAAGGGAAATATTATATACCCACCTGGACCATTTGTCAGGAAATGTGGGATATATAAATCAAAAGGAAAAACAAAATAGCTTGCTCGTTCATCCCAGCCATTCTCTGATGGGAAATGACAGCTGTACCACTCACAGACTTCTGCTCAATTACTGTGCAAAGCCAGGAGGTGGAAATAAATATATACGCTGTCAGATGTTATCAGATTGATATCCTTCGGGAGACCCTTCTGGGCAGGGATACGGCTGGGTAACCAAGGCCTACATTTTCTCACTGGTAAGAGCAATGAGAAAAATGCTTCCTCGGAGCACTCCAAAGAAACATTCCCGTACTCTGTCTAGGGTGTTAAAAATGTAATAAACACACATTTCTTTAGAACAGAAAGGCTGGGAATTGACAGCCGTGGAACATGGCTGCTTTTCAGTAGCTTAAACCACGGGTGCGGTTCAACTGGTGTAACAACCGGTTCGGCGAGAGTGCGCTTCGTGCATGTGTGCACCAAACATGCATGGATGACCGGGGTGGTACAAAGGCAACACTGTCAGATAATCAGTAGGAGTCCCTTTATTAGCTCCAACTTTGCCCCCAGTGTCCTGGTTACCTTCTGGCTGGAGAAAAACTCTCCCAGGAACAGCCTTTGGCTGCAGAGAATCAAATCCAAAATGTAGTCAACAAAACTGTAACTATAAGTCCAATCAAGGCAAAATGAGGTAATTAGTCCAGCAGGGCAAGAGAAGGAATTCCAGACATGAAGGAATGGTAATAACTTAACACGGTTTGGGAGGATGCCAGGAACACAGATAACCGAAGCACAAGATAAACTCATGTTTGTTCCCAGCAGCTACACTCAGCATGCATCTCTTTTAAATTCTCATTCCCAGCTGTGGCTAATGAAGGGAATCAGGGCCCTTTCCTCCCCGTAGCCATGCAACCCACATTGCTCCCTTCTCCATTCCTCCCTGCGTGCCCCAGGATGAAGAGAGGCCTGGGTCTTCCTCTGAACTCCTCTCCTTGTTCTACCTCTCTCCTTCTCTGCCCAGCTGGACTGTGCCCTTCCCCAGTTTCTCCACAGCCAATGGAGCCACACTCCCATCCCTGTCAGCTGTTCATCTTCCTCCTCGATTCAGACTCCGACAGAGACATGACAGTGCACCTTGCACACGCAGAGCGTTTGCTACTGACCTTCTCCTGCAATCCCTGTATTAAATAGCTGACACACTGCAATCTGCTGTGTTGCTTGAATCAGCTGAGCTTGAAAACCAGGATATAAAGCACAAGCTAGAACCCGGGCAGACGGGTGGGTGCAACAGCTGGTTGTCAAGGCAAACCGGTTTGCTCCCAGCAGATCCTCGGAGCAACTGGTTCGCTCAAACTGGGCCGAACTGGCAGAATCCCACCCCTGTCTTAAACACTTTTATATCGATCGTTTCAACCAAGAGTAAGGTACAGGTAGTCATTGAGTTACAAACATTGATTTAGTGACCGTTCAAAGTTACAACGGCACTGAAAAAAGTGACTTATGGACCATTTTTCATATTTACGACCATTGCAGCCTGCCCAGGGTCACGTGATCGAAATTCGGATGCTTGGCCACCGTCTCATATTTATGACAGTTGCAACATCCTGGGGTTCGTGTCATCCCCTTTTATGACCTTCGGACAAGCAAAGTCCACTGTATCTTTGTCCTTTATTTTTTATGTCAATCTATCCATCTCTGCAGTCTAATATTTTCCAAATTACATCCTCATCTGATGGGGTGTTCTCATTTTTCCAATACAATCCTTCCTGCTGTCAATCATGCAAAACTAGATATACAATCCCTTTATCATAGCCCTCCGGCAGTATACTCAACAAAAATATTTCTGGTTTCAGATCTATATGTTGCTTGATCATCTTTTCCAACCATTATGTATTTTTGTCCAATATTTTCTTGTTTTCATACAAGTCCACCACATGTGATAATAAGTACCTGGGGTCTGATTACACTTCCAACACTTGGCGGACATGTTGTTCAACATTTTTGCTAATCTTGCCGGTGGCATGTGCCACCTATAAAACAGTCATACATCATTGATGGCCCTGTGTCCACTGAAGTCTGAGTTACAGCTTTTATGGATTGTAAAACAAACATTTTTTTATTGGTTTTGCAATCTCATCTTTTAAACAAAAAAGGGACAATAATAGCCAGGCGACTTTGGCTTACAGAGAGCAACAAACAACAGTGGAGATCTTTGTAAACTTGTAAACATGAGTTTAGGACGAGGCCTTCAGTAAACACAGTTTCTGTTCCTGACCACGATCACATGCAGTTTAATAATGCTCTTTCTTTTCTTTGGCTGTGAGCCTTTCCTTTGATAGCAACTGAAGAAGGCTTGATTGACTGGACGATTTGGATGATTTAACAATAGATGCTTGTCCACAGATCATGGCTTAGAGTCAGCTGGTACTGGGCATTTATAAAGGAGGAGAAAACTTCAGGAAACGCAGCCATCAAACCTTGTTTAATCGGAAAGCCTCCACTGCATTCCCATTGCTGAATGCAGCTTAAAAACCGGAGAGACATAACTTCTGAGTAGCTTCGACATTTAGAATTTATCACTTTACACTGAAATGCACAATCTGCAGTTTCAGTCTTTTAAGTAACAATTACAGTACAGCATTAGGCACAAGAAAAAGGTACAGATAATCCTTGACTTAACAACCACCATCGAGCCCAAATTTTCTGTTGTTAAAGTGAGACATTCATTAAGCGCCCTAATAGAATAGAATAGAATAGAATAGGATAGAATAGAATAGAATAGAATAGAATTCTTTATTGGCCAAGTGTGGTTGGACACACAAGGAATTTGTCTTGGTGCAAATGCTCTCAGTGTACATAAAAGAAAAAAATAGATTCATCAAGAGTCAAGAATCATCAGTTACGACACTTAATGATAGTCATAGGGTACAATAAGCAATCAAATCATACTAGGAAACAGTCCATATAGATCGTAAAGATACAAGCGACAAAGTTACAGTCATACAGTCACAAGTGGGAGGGGATGGGTGATAAGGAGTGATGAGAAGGTTAATAATAATAGTAGTGCAGACTTTGTAAATAGTTGGACAGTGTTGAGGGAATTATTTATTTAGCAGAGTGATGGCATTCGGGAAAAAACTCCTTGTGTCTAGTTGTTCTGGTGTTCAGTGCTCTATAGCATCGTTTTGAGGGAAGGAGTTGAAACAGTTTATGTCTAGGATGTGAGGGGTCTGTAGATATTTTCACAGCCCTCTTTTGACTCGCAGTATACAGGTCCTCCATGGAAGGCAGGTTGGTAGCCATTGTTTTGTCTGCAGTCCTAATTATCCTCTGGAGTCTGTGTCTGTCCTGTAGGGTTGCAGAACCAAACCAGACAGTTATAGAGGTGCAGCTGACAGACTCAATGATTCCTCTGTAGAATTGGATCAGCAGCTCCTTGGGCAGTTTGAGCTTTCTGAGTTGAAGCGAGAAAGAACATTTTTTTGTGTTTTGATGACTTTTTGATGTTAGGTCATTTTAGATTTTAGATCATTATGACTTTCCTTTCCTCAGTTGTTGAGTGAATCACTGCAGCTGATAAGTTACTAACCTGGTTGTTAAGCGAATCAGGCTTTCCCATTGACTTTGCTGGTCAGATTGCCAAAAGGTGACCTCGGGACACCACGGCGGTCATCAATACAAGCGTAGTGGCCAAGCCATCTGAATTTTAATCACACGATCATGGGGATGTTACAATGGTCGTGAATGTGAAAAGTGGTCATAAGTCACTTTTTCTGGGCCCCTGTAATGTCGAACGGTAACTAAATGAACTATTATAAGTCGAGACTACCCGTGATAGTTGAATAGTCGTATAGTTGTATAGTTGTATAGTTGAAAATGTAGAAAAGGCCCTGATTATCTGTTATCTGTTATCTGTTAGAAGTTGTGTCTGCTCCATCAGATCCGCTGTGTCTGTGTCTGTCTTGTTTGGTTGCAGAGCCAAACCAGACAGTTATAGAGGTGCAGATGAGAGACTCAGTAATTCCTCTGTAGAACTGGATCAGCAACTCCTTGGGCAGTCTGAGCTAGATGCAATATTCCAAGTGTGGTCTTACTAAGACATTATAGAGTATTATTATTATCATGACTTGATTCTATGTCTCTTGATTCTATGTCTCTTGATTCTATGTCTTCATGCATCCTAGGATTACATTGGCTTTTTTGACTGCTGCCACACAACTGCTGGCTCTTATTTAAATGCTTATCTACCAGGACTCCAAGATCCCTCTCAAGGATACTACTCTTGAGCCTGGTTTCACCTACTGTACTTTTGGTTTTTCTTGTCTAAGTGCAAGATCTTAGTTTTCTCTACATTTAATTTTATTTTGTTGGATAAGGCCCAGCGTTCAAGTCTGTTGAGATCCATCTGGATATTTGAGCCTATCTTCTGGGGTGTTGGCTATTTCTGCCAGCTTAGTGCCATCTGCAAATTTGATGAGTTCTTCTTCTGTTCCTCATCTAAATAGTTTACAAAAATATTGAAGAGTATTGGGCCTAAGACAGAACTTTGTGGTACCCCACTGCTTTCTTCTCTCCATGTAGATGTAGTTCCATCAAAGACTACACATTGAGCTCAGTTTGTCAGCCAATTACAAATCCATCTGGTGGTGATGCTATCTATCCCAGGGGTGCCAACTGGTGGGCCGGGACCACTGGTGGTCCACGAGAAAATTTTGGTGGTCTGCAGAGAAATGTCCCCCCAAAGCACTCCCCCAAAGCAATTCCCAAAGCAATTAATCCAGGCTGCATGGGAACACAGGCTGTGCTGCCCACATGGCCCACCACCCACTGGCCCCCACCCTTCAGCTGAAAGTAAACCTTACCCTGAGTAGAGCCACATGAGCTGGAACTGGAAGGTAAGACTAACGGTGGAGGAGGAACTCCTCCCCGGGTGGCTTGCTGATGTTGGTACAAAAAGTTGGTCCCAAATTCCAGAGTTGCAGGAGTCACAAGACTGGCCCTTGTCATCCCGAGCAACTGCTCCAGTCTATGGCAGGCCGGTGCACTCCAGGTGGCAGAGCAGTTGCTCCGGATGACCAAAGGGCCAGTCCTGTGACTACTGCAGCTCTGGAATATGGGACTGACCTTCCCACCAACGTCATTAGTGGTCCGAGGGATTTAAAATTATGAGTTTGGTGGTCCCTGAGGTCCAAAAGGTTGGCTAACCCCTGAATTCTATCCCACATTTTTGTAGTTTACTCAGAAGGAAGTGGTGGTCTACTTTGTCAAATGCCTTACTGAAATCCAGGTATATTATGCTCACTGCATTTCGCTGGTCCACTAATTTAATCACTTTGTCAAAGAGTGAAATATGATTTCTGTTTTGACAGACCCATGTTGGCTTCAAGTTAGCAAACCACTGTGGGAGAGGCTTACACCTAATGCAGCAAAATGTTGCTCCTTTCAGCCAAATTACCGTGAATTCATCTTTATTAGTTGACAGATATTTCAGAGTGCCCCAGAAATTTAAATTAAATAGAACTAATCAACTGGTGGTGAGTGTCCCTGTATAACTGGCAATACAGAAAAACATGGCTTGTGGTTTCTATGGCATCCATACCACAAGGGCACTATCGGTTTCTGAGTATGGGGTTTGCCTGTATTTCCGTTCCAGGACAGCTGTGGGGTGATCATTAAATCCAGCTAAGGATAAAGCTGTCCTAAATTTGGGGACTGTGACATGATACAAGTATGAGGCTGGTTTAGAAACTAAATTCCACTCATGCTTCTGCTCCTTTTAATTCTGATGTCCTTGTTGTCTTTGACCACATTTCAGGAGATCAAGGAGACAGATTCCTTGTGTGTCCAATCATACTTGGCCAATAAACCTATTCTGTTCCATTCCATTTCTGTCCATTCCATTCTT
>CM019159.1:8375197-8432697 GCA_009733165.1 Naja naja
CATCCATCTATCCATCCATCTATCTGTTTACTTACCTACCTACTATCCATTATCTATCTATCTATCTATCTATCTATCATTTACCTACCTACCTACCTATCCATCCATCTACTTCCCTACCTACCTATCATCTGTCTGTCTGTCTGTCTGTCTATCTATCTGTCATCTACCTTCCAGGTTTCCTTTTAGGTAATTAGGGGATAGTAGGTATCTGTCTTACGAAGTAGTGCACAAGTCCTAAATGGAAACCCTCTGAGATTCCTTCTTGACATTTACCAATTCAAGTGTTCCCCGAATAAATAAGGAAAGGAAGTATGTTCTAATCTGTTAACAAATCCACATATTATGCCAGTAAATTGGATTGATTTCTCTTCGCTTTCCTCCCCCTCTCTTTCTCCTGAACAAAATATCATTTGGCAATTGATAAAGAAAAAGAAAAGTAGGAAAAGAAAAATTGCTCTCCAGGCAGATTCAGCATTGCCTGCTTATTGCATAAAAACCACAATCTCTTTGAAAAAGGGGGAAGAAAGATAAGAGGGAGCCAAACGACTTGTGCCTGGTGGAGCAGAGAGAATTGATTGCCAGCTCCCTTGCTAGGTTGCCTTTCGCTCAGATATAGAACGGCTTCACCAGCCGAAGACAGCTTGGTGGGTCAGCAAAAAAGACGATAATAACCTTGACAAAGCCAGAAGGAATGTTTAATGAAGGGGGTATTTCAAAGGCTCGGCTCAGCAGCCATTATAGAAATATAAAATCCGAGAGCTGCAGAGGCCAAAGTGGCCAGCAGATCTGACCACCACCTCCTCAGCGTGGAAATCTCAGACAGATGGGCCTTCAGGTCTCCACTTCTCTGTGGTTCCACACAGTCAAGCAGCTCAGGCTGTTAGGAAAGATTTCGTTTGGTTTTAACCTTCCTTTGGAAACGGACTTCCAACCAGGGGTGGGCTTCAAAAACTTTAGCAAGGGGTTTTCTGCCCGGTTGCTGGGTGGGCGTGGCCATGGTGGGCGTGGCCTAGCCGGCCTCCTGCACCATGGCTGGGGGATGTGTTTTTGCCTTCCCGGACTCCGGAGGCTTTCCTCGAGCCACCAGGCGGGCAAAAACGAGCTTCCAGGGCTCCGGAGGCTCTCTAGAAGCCGGAAATGGGGCCACGAATTTCTGGGATGCCTATTTTTTACCCTCCCCGAGCCTCCGTGCATGCCCTGCACTTACCTGCACCCAAAACGGGCCGCATGGGGACTCCTGGGAGGGACGGGGTGGGTGGGGCCAGCCAGGAGTGGGATTTGGGGGGGTTCTCTGAACTGCACAGAATCTTAGCTAGGGGCTCTCCCGAACCCCTGCGAACCCCCAGCAGCCCAGCCCTGCCTTTCTGTAAATGTAATCCATGATTCCACATCTCCCTTTATGAGACCTCGGGAAAAGGTCTTGACCTTCTACCAGACTTCATTTCAAGCATTAAAAGGGTATCCCCTTAATATCCTCAGTCCTTTTCCCTCAAGGCTAATTACGTCCCAATTCCTTCAATCTTCCCTTTGAAGCCGCTGGGCACTCCCCTTCACCCCAGCCTCCCAACCACAAAGTGAAATTTGGCAACTGGATGTAAATTGTCCACTAGGTAAAGGTCAAGGTTCCCCTCGCACATACGTGCTAGTCGTTTCCGGCTCTAGGGGGCGGTGCTCATCTCGGTTACAAAGCCAAAGAGCCAGCGCTGTCCGAAGACGTCTCCCTGCTCATGTGGCCGGCATGACTAAACATCGAGGGCGCACGGAACGCTGTTAACCTTCCCACCAAAGGGGTCCCTATTTTTCTACTTGCATTTTTTACGTGCTTTCGGAACTGCTAGGTTGGCAGAAGCTGGGACAAGTAACGGGAGCTCACTCAGTTACGCGGCGCTAGGGATTCGAACTGGGGGGGTATGCTACCCGTTCGGCCCGGTTTGGCCGAACGGGTAGCAAAAGCCTCAGCTGAGAGGAGAAAGAAGAAAAGCGCAGGATTGGCCCCTCCCACCGGCCCCTGCGCTTTTCTTCATCCTCTCAGGTGATTGGCGCTGCAGGCCTCAGCTGCTTCCTTTTTTTACATGCTTTCGAACGGCAGAAGCTGGGACAAGTAACGGGAGCTCACTCAGTTTCGCGGCGCTAGGGATTCGAACCACTGAACTGCCGCCTTTCTGATCGACAAGCTCAGCGTCTTAGCCACCGAGCCACTGCGTCCACTAGCAGTGGCCTTTTGAGAAGGGAGGGGGAAAGATCTCCACCCCCTGAAGATAAAGTGGGACCACTCCCCATCTCTCTAAGAAGAGTTTTATCACCACCAACACCCAACCGCATGTCAGCTCTTGGAAAGTCCTGTCCAACCACAACAGAGATGGCTGACCTGTGAGCCGCTTCTGTAGGCTCGACAAAAGAAACCAGCTCCTTTTCTGACCCACCTCTAGCTCCTTTTTCTCATTATCTTCTCTTGCCCCAGGATCCTGTTTTTATCTCCACTCTGAATTTATTTAGCACGAGGTTAGAGAATTCATAATGTCATAGCAATAAAAGTCAGCTGTCTCTGGCTACAATGCCAGTCCAAAAATATTTGGCTCCTCTGCCAAGAGTTTCAAATCGGCTTGGCAAGTTTCTAATTTTAAACGCCGGTAGCAGGAAGAGAAGAGACTCCTTCAGGGTTTTTTTTCCCCCCTCTATGCATGCAAAACCACGAAGAATGCTTTCGGTTTAGAGCAGCGCAATCCGGAGAAGTCAGCTGGGGGAGGGTTATTCAGGGCAGCAGGGACCGAGTGGTGTTTTCTCCATGTTTGCTGCAGCCGTCCTAATTTTTCTAAGTTTGGGAAATCACTTCCAAACATACTTTAAATGCAATTTCCAACACTTGCCGCCTTCCAGATGTTGGGAGACACCTGGAAATCCTAGGCTTTGCCAACCTGGTATGTTTGGACTGGAAGCCGCTTGGAAGAGTCTGTTTTAAAGTTTGGAAACTGGCAGAGGAAGAGGAGGAGGAGGATGGCATTATGAAGGTCCCTGGTAACATCATCAGTGCTAGAAGGGAGTAGGGTTTGTGGAATGGAGGAGGAGGATGGCAACATGGTGTGGGTCCGTGGTGTGCTCTCTGAGCTTGGTTATTTTCTCGCAGACATTTCATGACCCACGTAGGTAACATTATCAGTGCTAGTAAAGAGTGGGCCTTGCAGAGTGGCGGTGGAGGAGGAAGAGGAGGAAAATCGCATACTTAGCAATAGCTCTTAGACTTATACACCGCTCTTCAGTGTTTTACAGCAGTGTTTCTCTATCTTGGCAAGTTTCAGTGGGTGAACTTCAACTCCCAGAATTCCCCAGGCAGCTAAGCTGGCTGGGGAATTCTGGGAGTTGAAGTCCACCCATCTTAAACTTGCTAACATTGAGAAACGCTCCTTTAAAGCCCCTCTAAGCGATTTACAAAGTCAGCCTGTTGCCCCCCACAATCTGGCTCCTCATTTGGCCTGTCTCGGAAGGATGGAACTTTTCTAAACTTGCAGACAAAAGTGCCTAAGATCTGTGCATTTTTTGTCACGGTTAACTTAGTTGGTCACCATGCTTCTTCTCGTCCATTGTTTGACCAACTCCTCCAGTGGTGGGCAAGTGTGAATGAACTATGAAAAATTAATTATATATGCGTGCGTGTGTGTGTATGATGAGGAATATCACATTTTTAGATAATCTGCCATCTGTTTAGGACCGTGCATTAGAATAAAAGTGAATTAATTAAGAAGCACATTTCAAGAAGGAGGAATTGGGAGAAAACTCTTTGTCTGAAGTCAGTGATCCTGTATCCCCCCTCAAAGCCCCTCCCACAGCCGGCACTGTGACTTTTCCCAGCCCCCAAAACCAGCTGAGCTTTTAAGGCCTCAGTGTGTTGAAGTGGGGTGGGGGCATAGTTGCTGAGGGCAACCAGATCTGGGCTGCCAAAATCCCCCAAAGGAACATTGGGTTGGTATTTTCTATATACCACTGGTGTCATCTAGTGATCGACTGGATGTTGGCATCCAAATCTGGTCACTTGATCTTTCTAGTGGAATACAGAATAACAGAGCTGGAAGGAACCTTAGAGGTCTTCTAGTCCAGCCCTTGCTCAAGCAGAAGACAGTCTTTTATCACTTCAGACAAATGGCTGTCCAGTCTTTTCTTAAAAGCCTCCAATGATGAAACAACCCACAACTTCTGAAGGCAAGTCGTTCCACTGGTTAATTGTCCTCAATGTCAGGAAATTTCTCCTTGGTTCTAGGTTGTTTCTCTCCTTGATGAGTTTCTATCCATTGCTTCTTGCCCTGCCTTCAAGTGCTCTGGAGAATAGCTTGACTCCCTCTTCTTTGTGGCAGCCCATAAGATATTGGAAGAGTGCTATCAGGTCACCCCTAGTCCTTCTTTTCGTTAAACTAGACATACCCAATCCCTGCAACTCTTCTTCGTAGGTTTTAGCCTTCAGCCTCCTAATCATCATTGTCGCTTTTCTCTGCACTCTTTCCAGAGTATTTTTTTACATCGTAATGCCTAAAACTGGATGTAGTATTCTAACGGTGGTCTTACCAAGGCATTAGAAAGCAGTACCAACACTTGCTATGATCTGGATTCTATCCCTCTGTTAATGCAGCCTAGAATTGCTTTGGTTTTTTTTTTTGGTTTGTTTTGGTGGCTGCAGCACATGCCTCGCTGATATTTAATTGATTGTCTCCTAAGACGGCAAGGTCTCCGTAGCAGTTAATGGGTATTGAACTGGGTTGCATCTGCTCTGCATTTGTCCATTTGGTTTTCCTTGCCTGAAGTGCAAAACCCTGATGTAGGCGAGATATGATGGTCACTTAGTCAAGATACGATGCTCAAGCAGGGGACCCTATATACCCGTGATGGCGAACCTGTGACATGCATGCCACAGGTAGCACACAGAGCCATTTGTGCTGGCACACGAGCTGCAGGCAAACTTGCCTCACTGCGCATGCGCATGTGTTCACAGCTGATTTTCGGCCAGTTTGAGGCCTTTTTCGGCCTCCCAAAGGCTTGAGGAAGGCTTCTGCAGGCTTCTGCAAGCTTTGCAGGCCAAAAACTAGCCCTGTTTCGTCACTTCCTGTTTTTCCGAAAATACCAGAAGTGACGAAACGGGCTAGTTTTCGGCCTGCAAAGCCTGCAGAAGCCTTCCTCAAGCCTCTGGGGGGCCGAAAAAGGCCTCAAACCGGCCGAAAATCAGCTGTGAGGCGCAGTGCAGGTAAGGGGGCAGCAGGGGTAGGGATTGCGCACGCATGCGTAAGGGCTGTGGGGGGAGTGCCCATTGTCTTCTGGGTGTTGGCACGCGAGCGTGCAAGCGCGTGCACAATTTTTGGCACAGGAGCCCAAAAAGGTTAGCCACCACTACTATATGTCAAACTAGAGGCCCACAGTGGGTGTCAAACTAGAGGCCCACGGGCCGAATCTGGCTTGCAGTGTGGTTGGATCCGGCCCACAGGGCTGTCCTGGAAAATGTTAGGGGCTGGCCCACGTCGCTTCAGCCCGGGCTACCCAATGCGAAGAGGAGAAACATCGGGCCAGCAGTTTGGGGAGTGGCATCAAGCTGGCCATGCCCACCCCGTTGGCCACACCCACCCCAATCAGCCACGCCAGTGAGTAGCATCAAGCTGGCCATGCCCACCCAATCGGCCACGCCCATCCGCTTCCCCCGAGGTCAACCACAGACCTCATGTGGCCCTCAGTGAAATTGAGTTTGACACCCCTGCCCTGTACCATTCCAGACAAATGGTCTTTTCTTAAAAACCTCCAGTGTTGGAATCCTCAGAACTGTTAGGAAATTGTCAGCAGGCCCATCATGGTGAGGGACCCAAGTGGCATCTCCCTCCTCTCACCAGCCCAAGTGCTTGTTTCCTACCAGCCTGTGTGGCAAAGGGCAAGGGCCCAAGGTTTGTCCCCCTTCCTCATCCCTTCTCCCTCTTTTTTGTCTGCTTTAAGAAAGTTCAAAACATTAAAGATCCGTCTCATCCTGGGCACCCTTTTTTTTTGAACTGTTACCATCTGGCAGACTGTACAGGATAATAAAAACAAGGGCGAATAGGCTGAAAAACAGCTTCTATCTCAGCAGTAACTAGATTGAATTCTACTGTATGGTGCAGTATTGGTGCAATATTGGGGGTTTTCAATTCAATTGTATTGAATGGGAAGGATGTGTGTTGTTTTATTTTTTATGTATGATGTATACTGAAGATGGCATTTAATTTCATTGTATGAGGTGCAATGACAATAAAGTAAACTAACTCCTCTCACCAGCTCAAGTCCCTGTCTCCTACCACTCTACCTACCTATCTATCTATATCATCTATCTATCTATCTATCTATCTACTTACCTACCTATCATCTACCTACCTACCTATCATCTATCTGCCTACCTACCTATCATCTATGCATCCATCCATCTATCCATTCATCCATCTACCTACCTACCTATCTACCTATCATCTACCTATCTACTATCAATATTTACCTACCTAATCTATCTGCTACCAGTCTCATTATCGCCACCTGCCGCCTACCGTCATCATCCATCCATCATCTATCCATCATCTATCCATCCATCTATCTATTCATCCATCCATCGCCTGACCTTCTATTTATTACGCCTATATTGCCTATCCATCCATCATCCATCCATCCATTCATTCTACCACCTATCATCATTGCTATTTCCACCTATCATTATTTATCTGCCTACCCTCATCCATCTCCTACCTACCTACCTACCTATCTATCATCTATCCATCCATCATCTATCCATCCATCCATCCACCTACCTACCTATCATCTACCTATCATCCATCCATCATCTATCAATCATCCATCCATCCATCTACCTACCTACCTACCTATCATCTATCCATCCATCATCCATCCATCCATCATCCATCTACCTACCTACCTACCTACCATGTTTTCCTTTTAGGTAATTAGGGAATGGTAGGGGGTATCTGTCTAACGAAGCAGTGCACAAGTGCACAGTGGCAATTAAGTAAACTAACTAACTCCTCTCACCAGCCCAAGTGCCCGTCTCCTACCAGTCTGTGGGGCAAAGGCACAAGGCTTCCCCCCACCCTTCCCCCCCCTCTCTTTTTGTCTCTCTCTTTGTTCAGCTGTGCGGCTGTGGGCTCCTGGGCGTGGGAATATGGCTCTCGGTATCCCAAGGAAACTTTGCCACGTTTTCTCCCACGTTCCCGTCGCTGTCAGCTGCCAACCTGGTCATTGCCATCGGGTCCATTGTCATGGTGACCGCTTTCCTGGGCTGTTTGGGTGCCATCAAAGAAAACAAGTGCCTGCTTTTAAGCGTAAGTTGGATCTGCTGTTCGGGGTTCCTGTTCCATGCCAGGGACTTGAAAAATTGCTTTTTCTTTTTCATTTTTTGCTCCCAAAGCCTCCCATCGCAACACAGATAATCCTCGACTAACAGCAGTTCCTTTAGTGACGAAGATACAATAGGACTGAAAAAAAGTGACTTATGGCCATTTTTCACACGTAACGACCATTGCAGTGTCCCCGTGGTCACTTGATGAAAACTCAGCTCGGCAACGGACTCATATTTATGCTGGTCACAGTCTCCCAGGGCCATGTGATCCCCTTTTGTAACCTTCTGACAAAAAAAGGCAGTGAGGAAGCCTGATTCACTTAACAACCACATTACCAACTTGACAACTGCAGTGATTTGCTTAACAACGGTGGCAGGAAAGGTCACACAGTGGAGCAAAATTTTTCTCGCTTAGCAACAGAAATTTTAGAGGTGGTATTCAGCAGGTACTGACCAGTTCTGGAGAACCGGTAGTGGAAATTTTGAGTAGTTTGGAGAACCGGCAAATCCCACCTCTGACTGGCTCCGCCCCCATCTATTCTCTGCCTCCCATTGAGTCCCAGCTGATCGGCTGGGTCTCCTTTGGTTGGCCTGCACAGGAGAACGGAGCTGAAAAGTGGGGTTAGTGGGGTGGGGAGTGAATAGGGATTTTGCAGTAACCTTCCCCTGCCATGGCCACCAAGCCATGCCATGCCCACCAAGTCACGCCCACAAAACGGGTAGTAAAAAAAATTGAATCCCACCACTGAGAAATTTGGGGCCCAGTTGAGGTCGTAAGGCGCAGACTACCTATAAAAGTTTGACATCCGATCCCCGTGGTCAGTGAAAGTGAACTTAGCTTTCCTTTTTTAATTTTTACTTTTTTTCTATGTAAATTGGATTGTTCATAGTTTTTCTTTTGCCCATCTCACTCCTTGGCTAAAATAGCTGAACTTAACATTGTAAGGATCTTGAAAGAACTATTTTAGCCAAGTTATTAGTACAAACCAGCTTGGCTACGGTTACTTTATCGTAATTTGTTTATTAGTTTTATCACCTAACCAGATTCACATAACAGATCATCAGAGTTGGAAGGGACCTTGTAGGTCATCTAGTCCAACACCCCCCACAAGTAGGAGACCCTACACCATTCCTGACAGATGGCAGTCCAGTCTCTTCTTGAAAGCCTCCAGTGATGAAGCTCCCACAACTTCCAAAGGCAACTTCTGTTCCATGGGTTGGTTGCTCTCACTGTCAGAAAATTTCTCCTTATTTCCAGGTTGAATCTCTCCTTGATCAGTTTCCATCCATTATCCCTTGTCTGGCCTTCAGGTGCTTTAGAAAATAGCTTGATCCTTCCTCTCTGTGGCAGCCCCTCAAATATTGAAAGACTGCTATCCTGTATCCCCTGGTCCTTCTCTTCCCTAGATTAGCCAGGCCCAGTTCCTGTAACTGTTCTTCAGATGTTTTAGCTTCCAGTCCCCTAGATTCAAACACATTGAGAATTAAGAAATTCACCTCCAGCTTCTTTTAAAGACGGACAGAACTTTATGAAATTCCAGGAGAAAGAATCCTAAAGTGTAGGAAAGATCCCAGTTTAAGGCTACTGGGACACTCTTAACAAACTTCACAGTACAGGTCATCCTTGACTTATGACCATAAGAGCCCAACGTTTCTGTTGCTAAGCAAGACTGTTGTGAGTTTTGCCCCATTTTATGACTTTCCTTGCTACCGTTGCTAAGAGAATCGCTGCAGTTGTTAAGTTAGTAACACGGTCATTGAGTGATTCTGGCTTCCCCTATTGACTTCACTGGTCAAAAGATCACAAAAGGGGATCACGTGGGCCCGGGGACCATCATAAATGTGAATAATTTGCCAAGTGCCTGAATTTTGATCACGTGACCACGGGGATCCTGCAGTGGTCGTAGTGTGAAAAATGGTCATAAGTCCTGTTTTCAGTGCTGTTGTCACTTCAAATGGTCACTAAATGAATCATTGTAAGTCAAGGACTAACCTGATTCCCCGAAAACACGACCTACCCTGAAAGTAAGTCCTAGCTTGATTTTTACACATGTGCCCAATATAAGCCCTACCTGTCAGGATTCTGGCAGTTACCCCAATTAAATCATGAGTCTTGAGCCAAACTTCCAGAACTTCAAGGATTTATTGGGAGTTTAAATGTCTGGCACTGCCCCAAAATAAGCCCTAATTAAAATCCTGCCCACTCCAGAGTACTCAGGTAAAAATTAAGCTAGGGTGGGGATGGGGGAGGTGGAGCTGCCCTACTCTTTACCTTTGGACAGTTGTAGCCAGACCTCACACACTCCGACACCTGCCTTGCTGGCCCATTTCTTCTGCGGCTGGCAAGGCTTTCCTGAAGGCCTCTGTACCCGATAACAAAGCTCTGGATCGATCCAGAGCTCTGTTATCAGCTGCAGAAGCCTTCAGGAAAGCCTTGCCGGTCGCAGAAGAAGTTCCTGAAGGCCTCTGACAGCGAAAAGGAGGCCCGGGTCAATGTGCCTGAGTGAGGTTAATCAGTGGATGACATCCCCCGAAAATCAGACCTGGTGCCTTTTTTGGTGGGAAAAAATATAAGACAAGGTCCTATTTTGGGGGAAACATGGTACCTGTATGAGTTCTGGCAAGGTAGTGCCTGATATAAACTGGTTAATCCTCATGGTAGCCAGGGCACCAACTGCAAAAAGGCTGGCCACCTCACTGCCACTTTCTCGACCATCGGTGCCACCCATGTTGCCTTCAAAGGCTACACCTGTTGAGCACATTATATCAATCCAAGCGATCACGATGTCTATGGAGATTCTCAGTCACCCAGGTCATGGCTGTCCCAAAAGTGCTTTTTTCAAGAGGCAACTGGACTTTCTGGTTTTTTTTCTTCTTTGAAGACGTTTTGCTTCTCATTCCAAGAAGCTTCTTCAGCTCTGACTGGGTGGTGGGGAATGGAAGGATTTACACGCCTTGTAGACAGCTGGTCATTTGCATCCTTTTTAGAGGGTCGTTGAGGCCACCTGCAGACAGCAAAGTCCAGATTTTGGACAGAGAGGACCGCTGGTTTGAAAGAGGCCATCTGTGTCAAAAACTGAACAGCCCTCCCTCAACAGAGAGGGAGGAATACAATGCCACATTTCTCCAATCTACAACACAGTCCTTTCAGCAGTTCCAAGATGGCTGCACACCCATTATGCACCACTCAGGCGATCCTGAGGACACAGATAAATCTCCAAGCAGCCTCAATGACTCTCTAAAAAGAACACAAATGACCAGCTGTCTACAAGGAGTATAAATCCTTCCATTCCCCACCATCCAGTCAGAGCTGAAGCAGTGTCTAGGATGAGAAGTGAAACATCTTCAAAGGAAGAAAAAAACACCAGAAAGTCCAGTCGAAAAAGCACTTTTTGGGACAACCGATCGAGAGTTGGATTTGCCATCGCCGAGACTTTTGGTCCTAGGTGGAATCAGAACTGGTCGGGAAGTTGAAGCTGGACAGAACTTCCTCCCCCAACTCATAACCTCCAGCTGTGATTGAAGCAGGAGCCATTAGCCCAAGAAGACACACACTGATCACAGTCCAGCTGCCGTGGGGGAATTGTGACCCCATTTCAGGGACCGCTGGACGGATCTTCCAGGCCACGTGATGATGGGCCCCAGCTGTCTGAGGTGGGGGTGGATGGGTGGGATTTAATCAGAGCTCATTTCCCTTGTTGTTTTGATTATCCCTAAGTAGGTTAATGTAACTATTCGGCTCGTGTTTTCCTACCCAGCGATATCATTGACATGAGGTTTTCCAAATCCTTTCCCGTTCTCTGATTCTGACTCTCCTCTCTCTTCCTGTTGTCCTTTCTTTCAGTTTTTTGTCGTTTTGCTAATCATCCTCCTGGCTGAACTGATATTACTGATTTTGTTCTTTGTTTATATGGACAAGGTAAGTCTTTATATAGCCAGACACAGACAGACAGACAAACAAAACACACCACTAGGCTGGCTAGCTCAACCTTGGAAGCAAAACTTCTTTTCTTTAGTTTTAATTCCTTGGGGTGGGGGTGGGGGGAAATAATGATACATGCATGCATATTCCCTCCAAAGATAATGAACATTGAGGTAAAAATGTGACAGAAGCATTATTTTACAGAAAGGGTTCATTCAGTTGAATAAAGAAAGACACGAGATCTAGGTCAACCGAGAAAGAAATTAACAGTTTATTTATGGTGCTATGCATGACCTGTCAGAAACAGCTATTGGGCGTTGCCAAACCATAATTCTTTGGATAAAATTATGTCATGATAGAAAGGAAAAAGCTGCAGAAACATTAATTTGCACACCGGTTCCTAACTGAGAACCTACCAGGCGTATTTACTGCTTAATCAACTCGCTCCCCCCCCCAAAAAAAAGAAAAGAAAAGAAAACCTGTTCATGGCATAAAAATGTGGAGAGAGAGAGAGAAATAGCTTGAAAATACATCTTTGTGTGGGACCATGCTTCTATACCATTGGTCTTAGACATTATTGTTAGTAATAGTATTGTTAGTCAGTAATTATTAATGGTAATGCCTAATATAATGGCTAAATATTAGTAATGTTAGTGTTATCTGGGCTCTTTCAATCAGCTTTGAGGTGGGGGCATGACATGGGATTGACATGAATTGCATTTGTTGGTGACCTCTGGTGGAGCTCAGATATGTGAACTTCCTGGCTGGCCTTGATCTCTCACCATCCCTGAGGGATCTTTCTGGATCAACTAAGGGAACCGGGTGAGGGGTGCAGTGTTCCAGTGGCTCTTCTCTCTTCTCCAAGCCCAGTTCCAGTCCAGAAGGGGAGAGGTCGAATGAAACCCCCTGATTTGTGGGTCCCTGAAGGCTCAGTACCAGGGGCGGGCTGCTGGGGGCTTGTAGAGGTTCGGGAGAGCCCTTAGCTAAGATTCTGTGCAGTTTGGAGAACCCCCAAATCCCACTCCTGGCTGGCCCCGCCCACCCTGCCCCTCCCAGGAGTCCCCACGCAGCCCGTTTTGGATGCAGGTAAGTGCAGGGGGCGCGCGGAGGCTCAGGGAGGGTGAAAAATGGGTCTCCTGGAAGTTCGGGAAGGCCAGAAATGGGCCCGTTTCCAGCTTCCAAAGAGCCTCCAGAGCCGGGGGAGGCTCAAGGAAAGCCGCTGGAGCCTGTGGTGCAGGAGGCCGACTAGGCCACGCCCATCATGGCCACGCCCACCCAGCAACTGGGCAGAGAACCCATTGCTAAAATGTTAGAAGCCCACCCCTTGTGTTGAAATGCACTCCTTCCTGAATTAGGAAGCAAAAGCATTAGCACTTCCGCCTATAGGCTGCTTCACAGAGCTTTCCAGCCCCCTCTAAGCGGTTTGCAGAATCAGCCTATTGCCCCCCCCGACCACCCGGGCTCTCATTTTACCAACCTCAGAAGGACGGAAGGCTGAGTCGACCTTAAGCCGGTCAGGATTGAACTCCAGACGGTGGGCAGAGTCAGCCTGCAATACGGCGTTCTAACCACTGCGCCACCACAGATAGACGATAGATGGGTAGCAACAGCCCTTAGACTTATCTACCGCTTCACAGTGCTTTTACAGCCCTCTCTAAGCAGTTTACAGAGTCAGCCTCTTGCCCCCAACTATCTGGGTCCTCATTTTACCCACCTCGGAAGGACGCAAGGCTGAGTCAGCCTTGAGCCAATGAGACTTGAATTGCCAAAAGTGCTGGCAGTCGGCAGTCAGCAGAATTAGCCTGCAATACTGCATTCTAACCATTGTGCCACCACGGCCGTTCTTATGGTCACTCCTGCCGTTGTTTCTTCCTGTGTGGGCTACTGCAGTGTACTCTCCGTTCGGCTGCAATGCACATTTTAAAAAGGGCAGAAATCCATCACGCTGTTGCAGCTTCCATTTTTACTTTTTTGACCATACCCCGCAGCTACTCCTTGTGCATTGAGGAATTTTTCTCCGAAGCCACTTTGGAAGCCAGGAGTTTCCACTCCTTAAGGATGATTCTGCAAAAGAGATTTGGTCCCATTTAGTCTTGTACTTTTACACCATATCCAGTCAAATGATGTGAAAAATTATACGTGCAGAGAGTCAACAATTAGAATAAGAGCCTTGGTGGTGCAGGCTGTTAAATGCCCAGCACTTAATTCCAGCTGCCTGCAATTACTGCAGGCTCGAATCCCACCAGGCTCAAGGTTGACTCAGCCTTCCATCCTCTCGGGGTAGGTAAAGTGAGGACCCAAGATTTTTGGGGGCAATAAGCTGACTTTGTAAAAATGCCGCTTAGTAATAAGCAGGCATATGCAATGGAATGAAGGCTATTGCTGAGCGCATTGGGTTGCGCTCCAAAAATTGTAAGCCGCCCTGAGTCTCCGGAGAAGGACGGCATATAAATATGAATAAAAAATAAATAAAAAATAAAATAAAATTCTTAAAAACAATTCTTTTTTATGAAATAGGTGAGTGAAAGTGCAAAGCAGGACCTGAAGGAGGGCCTCAAGTTGTATAACACAGAAAATAATGTTGGGCTGAAGAACGCATGGAATATCATTCAAGCAGAGGTAAAATATATAAGTGCTTAGGTCTTTGCAAACCAAATTCTGTGTCAAAAACTAGACAACCACTGCAGAATAGCCAATAAGTCTTTGCTGTTCTGCTGCTGCCATCTAGTGGCATTTCGTAGCATTAGCCATCTGCAATTTCTTTTCAAACTTTATACATTCATCTATGTACCGTCTGCATTGCTTGTAACCTTCTGTAACATTTTCATTGCTGAGAAGTATGCTTTCTGTGACTCTTTATTGCAGTAAGCCATTATTTCCATAACTGTTTATTGAGCTGGGGTTTACCATCATGTTAAAACTCCCTTTTTATGACCCTGTATGAATGCATAAACCAAATAAAACTCATTGCAAATTGTTGCATAAATCTAGCCAAGGTCAGTTAATGTTAAAAGCTAATAAGGCTTATCTATCTACATAGTACTAAAATGCTCATTCTCGCGATCTTTACCTGCAGGAAATGGTGAGTTGTAGGGCAACAATTTTTGAAAAAGATACTAATAGCTAGAACAGGGGTGGGCAAACTTTTTGACTCGAGGGCCACAATGGGTTCTTAAACTGGACCGGAGGGCCGGAACAAAGGCATGGATGGAGTGTTTGTGTGAACTAATATAAATTCAAAGTTAGATTACTTCACGTAGCCTTCTGGGAGAGCAAGAGAACCCTCTGCTCTTTCGGCTCCATGGGCCGGATAGAACAGCCGAACGGGCCGGATCCGGCCCACGGCCGTAGTTTGCCCACGGCTGAGCTAGGATGTATCCAAAATCCAAAAGGGTGGCTCAATCGCTAAGTCTCTGAGCTTGTCGATCAAAAAAGTCAGCAGTTCGGTGGTTCGAATCCAGCAGTGGGATCCTACCTGTTCCATTACTGGTTCGGTCATTGCCTGTGCGCATGCGTACCTAATGCGCACACAGCTTTCCACACACCAGCTGAGTCTTGCAGCACCAATCAGCTGAGAGGATAAAGAAGAGAAGAGCACGAGGGCCAGTGGGAGGGCTTTTCTTTCTCCTCACAGCTCAGGCTTTTGCTACCAGTTTGGCCAAACTGGTAGCATATCACCACTGTTCGAATCCCCAGTGCCGCGTAACGGAGCGAGCTCCCGTTACTTGTCCCAGCTTCTGCCAACCTAGCAGTTCGAAAGCATGTAAAAATGCAAGTAGAAAAATAGGGACCCCTTTGGTGGGAAGGGAACAGCATTCCATGCTCCTTCGAAGGCGTTTAGTCATGCCGGCCACATGACCACGGAGACGTCTTCAGATAGCGCTGACTCTTCGGCTTTGTAACGGAGATGAGCACTGCTCCCTAGAGCTGGAAACGACTAGCACATACTGTATGTGCGAGGGGAACCTTTATCTTACCTTACCTTATCCAAAATCCAGAACCCACAATTTCTGTAGGAATGAAATTTGGGAAAGCTGTGGCTACTTCAGTGCTACTGGCTACTGTTGCTGTGGTCACATGATCTTCTGTGACAGTTTCCCAGCCAATCTCACAATCCCTTCCTCTCCATCCAGCAGCAGTCTTTTGCCTGTCTACTGAAAAGGGGAGGGACGGAGGGAGGAAGGAAGGAAGGGCCATCACAAGTTTGAAGCTCGCTAAACAAGGCAGTCATTCATCAAGGACTACCTGTAGTAAGGTGCTTGATCTCTTGCCTTTATTTTACATGCATAACATGTCCATTTCTGAAATATGTACTCGTTTTTTTAATAATATTTTGAACTTTAAGTAAAGTGAATGTTTAGTTTAATGAAAAGAAGGATTAGGGGAGATATGATAGCAGTGTTCCAATATCTGAGGGGCTGCCCCAAAGAAGAGGCAGTCAAGCTATTCTCCAAAGCACCTGAGGGCAGGACAAGAAGCAATGGGTGGAAACTAATCAAGGAGAGAAGCAACTTAGAACTAAGGAGAAATTTCCTGACAGTTAGAACAATTAAGCAGTGGAACAACTTGCCTCCAGAAGTTGTGAATGCTCCAACACTGGAAGTTTTTAGAAAGATGTTGGAACCATTTGTCTGAAGTGGTGTAGGGTTAGGGTTTCCTGCCCAGGCAGGGGGTTGGACTAGAAGATCTCCAAGGTCCCTTCCAATTCTATTCTATTCTATTCTATTCTATTCTATTCTATTCTCCATTCCATTCCATTCCATTCCATTCCATTATTCTATTCTATTATTCATTCCATTCTCCATTCCATTCCATTCTATTCTATTCTATTCTATTCTATTCTATTCTATTCTATATTCTATTCTATATTCTATTTTATTCTATTCTATATTCTATTCTATTCTATCTTTGTTAGAAACAGAAATACTTAAAAAAAATTCTGGCTCATTCTCCTTTTTCCTCCCCATAGATGCACTGCTGTGGGGTAACTAATTATAGAGATTGGTACCCTGTATTGGGTGATAACGTTGTCCCTGACAGATGCTGCATGGAGAATTCCCAAGATTGTGGTCGGAATTCCAATAACACGAACTTGGTGTGGAAAACGGTAAAACCATCACCTGAATGCTGCCTTCGTGCTTGCTTGTCCCCAGATTCTTCCAAACGTGGTTACTCCATTGACTAGGAATATAGGCAGTCCTCGACTTACGGCCCCAAGTGAGCCCCAGATTTCTATTGCTAAGTAAGACGGTGGTTAAGTGAGCTTTGCCCCATTTACGACCTTTCTTGCCACAGTTCTTAAGCGAGTCACTGCAGATATTAAGTTAGTCACATGGTTGTTAAGTGAATATGGCTTCCCCATTGACTTCGTTTCTCAGCCTATTGCAAGAGGGGATCATGTGACCCCTGAACACTGCAACCATCATAAATACGAGCCAGTTGCCAAGCATCTGAATTTTGTCCACAGGGATGCTGCAACGGTCATAAGTGTGAAAAACGGTCATAAATCACTGTTGTAGCTTTGAACGGTGACTAAACTAATGGTTGTAAGCTGAGGACTACCTATAATAGTAGCCATCGTGAATCCTTAAGTCCTGTAGAATTCAGTGGGAATTACTTCTAGGTAAATCAGGATAGGACTGAGGCATAAATCTGCTAATAGATAATAACTGTTGTTCACTCAGCCGTTTGTCCAAGAATTGATCTGGTGCTAAAAATATTTGGCTCGAGTTGATGCTTAGATTACAGATCACAGAGGGAAGTTGTGCAGCTCTCTTGCGTTCCACCAGAGGGGATTTAAGTACTGTGTAGTACATAAAAAGTAAAGTCACCTTCAAGTCAATCTGGAGCCTTTCTGGAGAATTCTTTGTGCAGGTTTGTTCAGCAGTGCTACACAGATGGGATTACCTTCTGGCTCCCGGGGAGGTATTTTCAGCCTTCCCAGTCCAAGCTGGTGACAGTTCAAAATTCTCTGCAAATATTCCTTCCAGGGATTAAATATGTAGTTACAAAATAAATTTAGATAGATTTTTTTTTTAAATTGTGCGTGCTAGAGACACGTTCTGAATGAAAATAAACGTTGCCTTTGCACGTATTTTGCTGCCAACTGAACAGCATGCAAAATCACGTAATCTGTAAAAAAACACAAAAAACCTGTGTTATCTGTGTATGAACAAAAGAGCAAAATTCACCTCCTTGATGAATCCTTGTCAAATTTCATTTGAAGTTTCTAATTCTAACTTTGGCAGAAGCCAAACTTTTCTTTTTTTCCCCTACTGCCGTTCTGCTCAGAATGCTGTTGCTATCCAACAAGGTTTTAAAAAGTTTTTTTCCCCCTCCAGGGCTGCTACGAGAAGGTCATGACGTGGTTTGAAGATAACAAGCATATCCCTGGGCCGTTGGGATGTGTCTCCTCATAATACAGGTATGTAACTCAGGGATCTGCAACCTGCGGCTCTAGAGCCGCATGCGGCTCTTTTGGCCCTCTGTTGCGGCTCCCTATCGGCTGACCCCTTCCCTCCCCTCCCCGTCACTCCTCACCTGGCTTGAGAAGGTAAGGGTGATGGTGAGGGATGGAGACTCGCTCCATGTTCTGACCAAGGCTTCCTGAGACTGTAATTAAGCACATGCTTAGTTAAAACAACTTGTTTTAATTCAACGCTGGGAGTTATGCTCATTCCCAGCAAGTAATGAGTCCCAAACAGTCCCTCGAGATAAGCACCCACCTTTATCTCCTTTGAATTGCTGCCAACAACTAAAGTGCCAAATGAACTGTAAAAAACCAAAGTCCACACAGAGCTTCAAGGTTTAATCCGAACAGAGAGAACGACTTTGCTTCCTGCAAAGGTTTTTCTACCTTTGCCTGTCCATTATACCTTATGGGAGGGGCAATCACCTCCCAGCCTTACTCCTGAGTCACCCCTTTTGTCTCAGCTGCTCTCGCCTTCTAGCAGCTCTGTGCACATGCGCACTGGGAACAGGCTCCCTGGGTCCTCTGCCTCGCTGCTGCCAGACTCCGGAGGCTCCGGAGTCAGCACATAACTCCCAGATGGCCTTGGCCCCATCTCTGCATCAGACGCAGGACCCTCATCTGAGTCCTCTCCAGACTCCCTGACTGGTCTCCATTCTTCCCCTCTGTCCGATTCCGCTGCTGTCTGCACAGGCTGCCGGCAAACTATAATAACACTGGCACAAGATTTGAACCGGGCTCTTTGGGGGCTGTGACCCCGGGGTCAATGATAAGTACATCTAGTGAAATACATCAGTGGAAGATCCAACCATCCAGATTTTAAAAGGTTAAAATCATGGCAGCTGGACCAACGTTTGTTAATCTAAGATGTTTTGTTACTCATCCAAGTTTTATTTCATTAGTCAAAATAAAAAAATTAGGTGTCAAAATAAAAAAAAATAGGTAGAAAGACAGAAAGTCTTTGCCATATATCTACTTTTGTCACACCAACTGTAACATTCTTCCCAAAATGTATTGCAAAATGTCAATGAAGACTCAATCATCCAGGCCAAAGGTATCTAAAAAAAAAGGTTAAAATCACAGCAGCTGGACTAAAGTTTGTTAATCTGGGCAGTTTCTTTTTCATCCAAGTAACTATTCCATTATTTTCCTTTAGAAAAAACCTGCTGATGAATTGAATTGAACTGAACTTCCTTTGGCCAAATGTAATTAGACACACAAGGAATTTGAAACAGTTTAATGGTGATGATATATTTGTCTAGCGGTAAAGATGCTCACCTCCCACTCCCAAGGTTGAGAATTCAGTCTTAGCCAGCAACAGATTTTTCTGTCTCGGCACAAAGAAAAAATATCTGCTGTTGTGATGACCTGGGGCATGACACAAAAACAACCAAGGCACAAAAATAGAATAAAGTTCCTTTAATGCCTCCAACTTGGCCCCAGTGTCCAATTATCCTTGGCTGGAAATCAAACTCTTAAAGAAAACAGTTTGCGGAAGGCGTAAATGCAGTCCGCACCCAAAGTAAAGTTAATTCAAAATAAAAAACCCAACACAAACCACACTGAAGGAATTACTACGGCAGGCAAGGATGATTAATTGCAGACTTCTGCCAGATAACGCAGCCACCACAGTTGGGAGGAAGCCTAAACACAGATAAGCTCCGACAAGAATAATGCACGCTTTGCTTCCAGCAACTTTGCCATGTGCAGTTTGTCCTTTTAAACAGTCCTCACAGCTGCAACTCATGAAGGGGATCAGGGCCCCTTCCTCCCCCATAGACCACGCCACTCACATTTCTCCCTTATCATCTCCTCCTGGTGTGCCCTAGGATGAAGAGGGATGGGCCTGGGTCTTCCTCTGAATGCCCAGCTGGCCTGTGCCCTTCCCCAGTTTCCTCCCAACCTCCAGAGCCACACTTCCACTCTCTGTTAGCTGTTCCTCCTCTCCTTCGGAGTCAGACTCCAACAGGGGCATGACAGCTATGAACCTCCACTTAGGCATCAGGAAGGGTATCCGGCCAGTAAATGTTCAACTCCATTCAATTGCCCCGACTCTACCCTGAATTCTGGGATTTCAGGGTCTTAAAAGAAAACAAAGTCATAGCAGAAGAGCGGTTGTTCAAATCTTACTGCAATGGGGCCCATCTTTGATTCTACCAAAGTCATCAAAGATCGTATGGGTTGGGCCTCCGTAAAAGTATTGTTTGTATCCCACAGTGAATTCCAACATCCTTTTCCTTGCTTTGTCTTCCAGATTCTTGGCATGGCCTTTTCCATGACTCTCTTCCAGCAGATTCACAGGACCGGTAAAAAATACGATGCCTAAAATACTTCTTTTGTAACTTCATCAGCCCTTAACTGTTGCCGTTACGACAGGACGACTACCGCAATATATACAGTATATATATATATATATATATATATTGTCTGACTTTGGGGCTACCTACCCTGCTTAGTTCATTTCTCCAAGACGGATTAAACTGAACACAAGTATTTACAGAACCTTTTTTGTATCTTCTCGGTCATTGTTTTGCCAAAGAAGAGGAGAAGCTTTCTGAAGTCAAAATCAATTTTCTCCTTCTCAAAGCTCCTTGTTTCTAACCTTGTAGGTGGAATAACGTTCTAGTACTGATCAGTATTACATCTCTGAGGTAGCCAACGGATGTGTCTATTAACTTTTTAAAATAATGGGTTTTTTTAAAAAAAATGGTTTGTACCCAACTGGGGTACTGGGACTTGAACGAAGCCATTTGGACGACACCTCTGTGAATTGCATCTGCTTGGACAGAGTGGTAGAGGGTCAGAAGTACTTTTATCTTACAGAATATTAAGTATTTTCCTTGCTTCTCATTTTTTTCTCTTATGTCCCTCTCTCCCCGAATTCAATGGTGCAGTCTTTGGGGGAAAAAAATACCATTTTTAAAAATCTGTTTTAAATTTAAATTTAGGAGGAAAGGCGGGTCTGTTTCTGTTACAATAAGTTTAAAAGAGACTCGGCAGTTGGTGAAGTCTCCGCTAAAGCTTGATTTAGACTTCAACTGTGCGTAGGCGTCGATGGGTATCCACGCTGCGAAAGGGGTTGGTGGGTAAGCGGAGGTTGGAGATGGTTGCAGGCGGGCCAGCGCGCACACTTCCCAAATCTCAACCACTGTGCTGCGCGGAGAGGCGCCTCCTGCATGCCGATTGGTTGATCCGACTTCCTGGTGGGCGGATGGCAAGGCGCCTTCCCTGTGTTTTGTTGTTTGAGCGCCCCCTAGCCAGAAGGTTAACATTTGCCAAAGTATAAATGCTATGCAACCATCTCCAAACCTATACGTTCCCCGATAAGCCGCGGTGGCGCAGTTGTTAGAATGCAGTATTGCAGGCTGTTTCTGTTGACTGCCGGCTGCCTGCAATTTGGCAGTTTGAATCCCACCAGGCTGAAGGTTGTCTCAGCCTTCCACCCTTCCATGGTCGGTAAAACGAGGACCCTGATTGTTTGGGGGGCAATATGCTGACTCTGTAAACCGCTTAGAGGGGGCTGTAAAGCACTATGAAGCGGTATATAAGTCTAAGGGCTATTGCTATGGCTATGTGCAGTGACGCTGAAATCTAAATCAGGCTTAAGCTGGAAGCATGCAGTGGGAATTCTGGGACCAGGGCAGATTCTTGGATACATACCTCATACTTTTCAGTTGGAGATCTTCCCCGTAAGGCAGGGGTGGGGAATTATGGCTGTGGTGGCGCAGTGGTTAGAATGCAGCATTGCATGCTAACTCTGCTCACTGCCAGGAGTTCGATTCTAACTGGCTCAAGGTTGACTCAGCCTTCCATCCTTCCAAGGACCTAGATTGTTGGGGGCAATAGGCTGAGACTCTAAACCGCTTGGAGAGGGTTGTAAAGCACTGTGAAGCGGTATATAAGTCTGCTATTGCTCTCCTCCTCCCTCCCTCCCTTCATCTCTTTCTCATTCTCCTTCCTGGTGGTGCAGTGGTTAGAATGAAGTATTGCAGGCTGACTCTGCCGATTGCCGGGAGTTCGATCCTGACCGGCTCATGATTGACTCAACCTTCCGTCCTTCCGAGGTGGGTAAAATTGAGGACCCAGATTGTTGGGGGCAATAGGCTGACTCTGTAAAACCGCTTAGAGAGGGCTGTGAAGCACTGTGAAGCGGTATATAAGTCTAAGGGCTATTGCTACGGTCCTTTTATGACCTGTGGACTTCAACTCCCAGAATTGCTGAGCCAGCATGGCTGCCTGAGGAATTCTGGGAGTTGAAGTGCACAGGTCATAAAAGGGCCGTAACTCTCTACCTCGGCCGTAAGACATATTGTACATGAAACAAACGCATCTCTGGAAGCATCTTGTTCTGAAAAACAAAAAGTTAGAATTGATTGCTGCTACTGCTGCTTGATGGCCAATTGGCACATGTCGGGAGACTCGGCCGATGTCCCTCCCTTGGTTCTTATTTCTGGTAGTCTTAAAATAGGGTAGGAATGACATACTTTTGATAATTAGGCTAAGATGCCTTTACTGAGGCTTCGGTCTCTGAATTTTAACAAAAAAAAAAACCCACAAAAACTGTGACTTCTGTCAAAGGAGAGATAACCTCGCTAGCAAGAACCAGCAATCGTTTTTAAAATATACTTAACAGAATAAAACAGCAATTTCCAAAGCGGGTAATCAAGCTACTGAGCAAAAAATAAATAAATCTCTCTGGCAAGTCAGGTTTTCCCTTATCCAGAAGGGGCCTGCAGAATTTCCCGGCTCTAGTGATATAGCAAATTATGCTGACCCACTGGGGGTGCCTCAGAATTTATTTGTGCCTGAAAGTAGGCAGCTACCTGGAAGTTGCATCCTTCCATTAGAATATACGCTTATCGGTGCTCGTTCCAAAAAGAAACAGAAAGAAAGAGTTATTACCCCACAGCTTTGCATCCTCTAAAAAGAAATGGGTGGGGTAAGAGTAAAAACATAGTTCAGGAAAAGTTAGCAAACCGTGAATGATTAACCAGCGGTCTCTCTCTCTCTCTCTCTCATTCTGTCTTCCTCTTTTACTTCCAGGTAGTAGATAAGATTAAGGGGAAAAAATTCCTTTTTTTGATAATGAAGAGCGCGAAGGCTCAACTTGAGCTACGTGATTATGGCGTAAGGGAAACGGTGGGTGAGCTGAAAGACAACCTGTGTTGGGAATGTCAAACTCGATTCCATGGAGGGCCACATCAGGGTTGTGTTTGACCTCGGGGGCTGGGGTGGGCGTGGCCAGGGTGGGCGTGGCCAGCTTGACGTCACTTGTGTCAGGGGTGCCTGTGGCGGCCCGAGCACTTTGCCAGCGAAAAGGGGCTCCCGAGCTCTGTTTTTGGCTGCACCGGCCTCCTGCAGCCCTCTGTCAGTGAAAATGGAGCTCAGGGGGGCTGCGCAGGCCAGATCATTGTTTCCAGGGTGGCCCCGCAGGCCAGATCTGACCACCCCATGGGCCTCATCCGGCCCCCAGGCCTTGAGTTTGATACCGCTGATCTATGGAGTGCAGCCGAAGCTTGTTTTTCATAGCCTTGGAAATAATTCACAGGAAGCCTCTGAGAGAGAAGGAAATGTACACGTAGTCCTCACTTAATGGCAAACCGTGGAGCCTGGAATGTCCGTTCTAAGTTGTTGTGGTCACTAAACAGGTTCATGGCACGAACCGATTGGATTGTGCGATCATTTTTTACAGCGGTCGTAAGGCGAGTTGCTGTGGCCGTTTAAGCAAATCACGTGGTCATTAGGCAAATCTATTCGCTCCAATGGGCATTTATTTATTTTTTTTGCCAGAAACTGGCAAATTAATAATAATAATAATATTGGACATCGCAACCAGTTCTAAATGTGAGGCAGTTGCCAATGTGAATCATGTGACCATGGTTGTATGTGTGGGGCAGTCATAACTTTGAGGAGGGGTTGTAAGTCATTAAGCGAGGAATAACTGTGCCGTCTCTACTGGCAGGAGTCTCTTAATTAATACCAGGAAAGATTCAGATGAAGGGAGAATGCAAACAAGCATGATCCAAGGCCCCTTTACTTAAAAAAAAACACTTTTATATCAAACTAATTAACAGAAATAAAAATTGCATATAGTGCAAACCAGGCGTAGATTTATTGTTCTACTGCTGCAAAATAATTATTTTTACCACTTCCATGCACAAGAAATCTATAGTTCTTGATGTCCAGATTCTGAACACTAGTAATACAGCCAAACATACTTTAATGCCATTCTCATTTTCAAATCATTATTGCAGTCTTGCACACTTGAACCCAAAATATGGCAACAGTGAGACAAATCTGAAAATTAATCTCTATCTCTTGAACTGTCTTCAATAGTGACCGTTTCTAAACAATTCTGAGATATTTAATACAGGTGAAATTGGAGGGGGTGTTTTTTGTCATGTTAACTACATTTTAAGATAAAAACAATTTCACGTTCTTTAATGCAACTGTCCACTGGTTTTGAAAGAGTAGGTCATTCCAAGTTACTATCCAAGTAATTAATATCGGTTTCTTCAAAATCTTTTAAAAAGATGGATAGTGGCTAAAATATCTCAAAAGCATCAGGACCAAACATTGCAGGTGACAAGCCCTTCAGTAGAATAAATTGCTAAGAAGCAATCTGGTAACCCAAATTCACTTTTTTATAGACTTTTTCTAAACAGTTTAATCTGAGCTATGTTTTTCAAAAGTAAAGGTTCAATTTACTGAAAAATTAAAACAAGAAGCAGATTAATATCTCTTTTTTTAAACAGGGAGTTTGGCATCATGGAGGTTTTGATGCTTAAGAAAGTTAGTTTTGTCTCCCACCAAATCTCTTTCTATTTATCTTGTGACATTAAGTTTCCAATATTGAAACTAATCCTTTAACAAACCAAGGTTTTCAGAAGACACAAATGCTTCCCAGTGGAATGCAGAGGAGCTGAATTCTGAATCTAAAATAAATGCCAAATGATCAGCTGAAAAGATGGAGAATTAAATCCATATTTACCAGCTGGTCATTCTAATTCAATCCGTGGAAATGTTAAGATAACTTTCCGGAGAAAGCTATTAGACAAATTCGCTTGAAATAATATGAATAGCACAAGAAGATCTTTTAAAATACATGTAGAGTTAAAATGACCTTACACATATTTATTTGTGCAAGCAACTGAAAAGAATTCTAGGTTTGGTTTGAACCAAAATTGGAAATGATTTCAAATTTGTGCTTAAAAAAAGATGATCATGGATCTTTATCCCAAGGCCAACCAATAAGATCAGAAAACTGAAAGCCTTAGTCATCTCAGCTTTGTGGGCATGAATCCATTGACCTCATGAATTTCTTCTGATTTATAGTAGTTACTCGTGGTGCAGCCTCAGAGGAACAAAATGAACATTTCTGACCTTTATCAAACATACCATTTGTGTGTGACAGAATCTCAGATTCTCCTTCATCTTCTGTGACCCTTTTAATATTTTCCATGTTTTTTTAGTAGTGCAGACAAGGAGAATATATCCTTGATTTATTCCACGACACAAAGGCACATCATTAATATGATTTGGCAGTAAAATAAGTTGTTCCACAATAATAATAATAATGAAAAACCTCTGAGGAAATTGAAAATAAGCCAGAATCAGCTTCAGAAAACGTCCAAGAAACCACATCAAATGTTTTCTAAAGAAATAGTGACTCCTAGATTCTGTCTAAAGCAATTATATGAAATAAAAATCATAATATCAGAATGAATAACCTGAAAAGCATTATTATAATAATCAGTGGTAGTGGTAAGCAGTAGACAGAAAAACAATGTCTAATCCGTAAACTATATCAAACTAGGTTTTTCATCAGAACAAATTTGGCTTGGAAAGAACTATAGTCTTTGCTTCATTTAAACTAAGACGTAGGAACTATTTGACAAAACTTCTAGGTGTATTTCTAATTTTTTTAAAAAAGGAGATACAATCCCAATATATTACTTTGCCCTGTCAGCATGAAAAATCATCCATTCTAGGGCTTTCCACAGTTTCATAAATGACACGGCTGTTGCAATCTTTTAAATGTGATCATCTTACATTCTTTAGAAAAAATAATTACCTTTGCGTTTGTTGATGAGAAAACTACAATTTGAGATGATTTCTTTCTTTAAAAAAAACCCCTGAGTAATCTGTAAATAGCTTCCTGTATCATACGTGGAAAATAAGATCGCTTATTATCACTATTATCAAATAAAGCTGCAAAAATCACTGGAGCATTGCCTGGAATAGCCTAAAGCTGTGTCATCTTATGGGTTTGTTTGGGATGGTCCAGAGAGGTTTGATAAGCAAATCCAGGGATTCTACTTATCCCTAGTTGCAAACATACAACCAGCATTTACGTTTGCCTAAGATCAAGTCTTAATCCTTTTGTTATCTCTAACTCATCAGCTCCCAGATGGTATTCTCAAAGTCCGTTGACTTATTTATAGCATTTTCTCTGCTTCCTTTGTTTGATGGGCCAAGTTCACCTCACATAGCCTTTTCTTTTCTTTCTACTTCTGCTCCTTTCTGCGAAGTCTCTTCCTCTCTCAAGCGACTTCCTTTTACAGCCTCTTTTTACACATGGTTTCCTCAACCTGCCATATCAGTCTATAACAGAATAACAGAGTTCAAAGGGATCTTGGAGGCCTTCTAGTCCAACCCCCTGCTCAGGCAGGAAACCGTATACCTGTGATGGCGAACCTATGGCACGTGTGCCACAGGTGGCACGCAGAGCCATTTGTGCTGACACACGAGCCACAGGTAAACTTACCTCACTGCATATGTACGTGCCTCCCAGCTGATTTTCGGCTGGGTGGAGGCCTTTTTCAGCCTCCCAGAGGCTTGAGGAAAGCCTTTGCAGGCCGAAAATAGGCCCGTTTTGTCACTTCCTGTATTTCCAGAAATACCGGAAGTGACGAAACGGGCCTATTTTTCAGGCTGCAGAGGCTTTCAAGCCTGGGAGGCCTCAAACAGGCCGAAAATCATCTGGGAGGCACAGTGCATGTAAGGGGGTGGGGGATTGCACACACATGCGCGGGGGGGCGGAGGGGCGTGCACACTGCCTTCTGGGTGCTGGCACGCGCGCGCGCACAATTTTTGGCCAGGAGCCCAAAAAGGTTAGCCACCACTGCCCTATACCATTTCAGACAAACTATTTGAAGGCTGGAATGCGATTGGCAGTATCTGTTGATTGTGGATAGTCTTCTAGCTTTGCCTGCAAGGAGCAGATCAGCTCACCTCTGCTTTTCTGGAATTCTAACTACAGGTATATTGGATTGGAGAGCCTGAATTTCTAAAAAAGAAAAGACATTACTTTGTGCTGAAGGACCTTCTTAGTTTTCAATAATTACAGAAATATCAACAAAATTTCTGGCTGTGAAATTCTTTTTTCAGTACATCACACCTACCTACTACTTACTGTGTCAACAGTAGCTTAAATATATACATACACCCTTCAGGCTAAGCAAAGGCAGGAGATGAGGTGGGGAAAAAGGAATATTAACTGAACCAAGCTTTCACCAGAATAATTTATTATACCTATTCAACGCCTTTCTCCCCTTGCAAAATATTCTTTTCTTTCTCCGCACCCATAGACCAATTCATCATTGCCTTTTGTTTTTGCTTTTTAACCTCCTTGTCTCTCTCTGGGTTGTGAGAAATTCATCAAACTTCAAGACTTCAACCAGTCGTGACTTTCCCTCCACTCCCTCCCAACCCATTCACACTTCCTTTGTGTAATTGTGCTGCAATATTCTCTTTATTCATTCTCTCTCCAGGATCAAACCCCCTCAAGTATAGTTCTTCCATGCTAATGAGTCAGTTTGGTATTCAATCTGCATTTATTCAGCGCCCATTCAATCTTGGTCCTAACACTTCTGTTTTTCTTAACCACATACATTTAAGTGACATAGATGTGCTATCTCTCCTTATACAGGAGAACAATCGCAGTCTTCTCCCAGTTTCCAAGCACAGATGCAAATCTTCGCACAATGTTAAAAATGAGTCACACAAGGCTACTTCATACACAAAGCACAGGCATATTTTTACATTTCTCCAGTTCTACCTCTGTATTCTTTCTATTTTTCGACATTCTAACATTATTACTTCCTTTTCACGGATGCTAAAATTTGTTGCGTTCAGTTCCTTTTTATTATATATCACTGTATCACTTTAATTTTTAATTCCATTCAGTCTACAGAAGCTTCCTTTTAAAAAAACAACTCCTTCCACAGATTTATTTTCATTTCCCATTCAAGTCACCTTGTGTTTTCTCTGCCTCTTTAAATGATAATGATTCCTTGCTCTTTTTGACTACCTCCGTGATGGCAAACCTATGGCACATTCCACAGGTGGCATGCAAAGTCATTTGTGCCGGCACGCCAACTTACCTCACTGCGCATGCGCACCTCATAGCTGATTTTCAGCCAGTTTCAGGCCTTTTCAGCCTCCCAGAGGTTTGAGGACAGCTTCTGCAGCCTTTGCAGGCCAAAAAATAGGCCCGTTTCATCACTTCCTGTAAGTGATGAAACAGGCCTATTTTTCAGCCTGCAAAGGCTGCAGAAGCTGTCCTCAAGCCCCTGGGAGGCTGAAAAAGGCCTCAAATGGGCCGAAAATCAGCTGTGAGGCACAGTGAAGGTAAGGGGGCGGTGTGGGGTGGGGATTGCATGTACATGCGCATGGGGCGTGGGGGGGTTGCGCGCATTGCCTTGTGGGTGCTGGCACGTGAGTGCGTGCGCACAGTTTTTGGCACAGGAGCCCAAAAAGGTTAGCCACCACTGGACTACCTTCTTCAGAACCTAACATTTTCCGTCTTTGCAATTTGTTCCCTTGTTTAAGTTGTCATTGTGTTACACATGGGTTTTTTGTCATCCATAGCCTCTCTCACTTCATCATTCCACTAAACATTGTTGTTCAGGTTTTTATTACTGTCCATGTACGGGTAACTCCTTGAGTTATGACCACAATTAAGCCCAAAATTTCTGTTGCTAAGTGAGACGTTAAATGACTTTTGCTCCGTTTTATGATCTTTCGTGCCACGGTTGTTAAGCGAATCGCTGCAGCTGTTAAGTTAGTAACATGGTCGTTAAGTGAATCTGGCTCCCCCCCATTGACTTTGCTTGTCAGAGGCTTATCAAATGACCCTGGGACACTGCGTCCGTCATAATTACGAGTCTGTTGCCAAGCGTCTGAATTTTGATCACTGCAGGAATGCCGCAACGGTTGTTAAGTGTGAAAAACAGTCATAAGTCGCCTTTTTCAGGGCCATTGTAACTTTGAACAGCCACTTAATGAACCCATCAATGATTGGTTGTTGAATGAATTATGATTGCTTGTTATTGTTTTTTTAATTATTAGCATTTAATAATAACAATCATAGAATAAATCATATAGATGGAAAAAGATACTTTTTTGAAATGGAAAGTCTTACATTCCCACAAGTTTTTTTTAATTAAAGCTGAGATTGTTGAGACTGGATAAGAAGTTTTTAAAAAAAAATCTAATATGAAATTATGATTTTCCATCCCCTCATCTATTTTATTTTATTTTATTTATTTTTTATTTTAATTATAAGAATACAACACAGTACAGCTGATCTGGCATTACAATTGTTATACAGATATACATTTTACTTCATCATTTACAATCCCCTTGTCTGATATATTATTTACTAAATATTCTAATCATCATAGCTACTTAATGTTCCAACCTTGCCTTCTTTTATGCAACCATTGATAGAATTTGTTCCATGTTTCATAATACTTGTTCAATAGTTTCATTTCATTTCGTTTATTGTCATTGCACCTCGTACAACGAAATCAAACACCATCTTCAGTGCACATCATGACCATGAAAATAAACACAAACACACATCCTTCACACTCCACACATTGAATTGAAAACCCCTGATATTGCATTAATATTGCACTCTACAGTAGAATTAAAAAGAGCTACTGCCCTGGGATAGAAGCTGTTTTTCAGCCTATTTGTCCTTGTTTTTATTATTCTGTACCATCTGCCAGATGGTAATAGTTAAAAAAAAAGAGTTCCTAGGATAAGATGGATCTTTGAGAATGTTTTGAACTTTCTTAAGGCAGCGGGAGCTATAAAGCTCTTCCAAAGAGGGGGCAGGGCAACCCATGATCCTCTGGGCAATGACATTCACCCTCTGGAGTGCTGTCCTATCTGCCCCTGTGCAATTGGCAAACCATACAGAGGTGCAGCAAGTTAAGATACTCTCTATGGTGCAGTGGTAGAAGGTCACCTGCAGTTTTTCATTCAGTTGTTGTTTTCTGAGAAGCCTCAGGTAGTATAATCTCTGCTGGGCCCTTTTGACCAGGGCTGCCATGTGAGCACCCAAAATAATGGTTTAATGACCATTCAGGATAAGAACAATCTTGGAAGGGGGTTCCTTATGACCTGTAAAACATTTCTGGTGTTGTAAAATGTTGCACCTGCCCCACCCCCATGGTCACATGACCGCATTTCTGGCGCTGGGCAATTGCCTCCCATTTTTTATGGGTTGTAATGTCCCCTGATCACATGACTGCAATTTGCGTTTGGTTTTTTTTATCCCAGTTTCCAGCGGGTTTTTTTTTTTTGGCCACAATGGATGCAGACTTACAACTCCGCAATTTGTTTAATGACTGCTATAAAAAGTCTGGGGTCCAGGCGGGTAGGTGCCTTGACTTATGACCGTGAGGAGACTTATGCCTGAAAGTCCAGTTCTTATTGCAGTGATAAGTCAAGGAATATCTGTTAACTCTCTACACTACAGCTTTGGCTATCCTATTTCCTTATGCCAAGTTTATGGCCATTGTCTTTGGCAAGGGTCTTTCAAACTTGGCCAGTTTAAGACTTGTGGACTTCAACTCCCAGAATTCCTGAGCTAACAGGACTGGGGGAGGAATTCTGGGAGTTGAAGTCCACAAGTCTTAAAGCTGTCAAGTTTGAAGGCCCCTGATCGATCGATCGATCTATCTATCTATCTATCTATCTATCTATCTATCTATCTATCTATCTATCTCAAGGGTCTTCAAACTTGGCAAGTTTAAGACTTGTGGACTTCAACCCCCCAGAATTCCTGAGCTAACAGGACCAGAGGAGGAATTCTGGGAATTGAAGTCCACAAGTCTTGAAGGTGTCAAGTTTGAGGACTCCTGGTCTTTGGAGATATATCTTAACGTTTTTTATAGAGGACTTATACTTTATATTATTCTAAAGGCTCTCCTTTCATTTCTTCCATACCTTCCCTTTTCTTTCATGTCCATTTCCGCCCCAAATATCCCCTTTTGAGACAGAAAGGCAATGCTGCTCTCGAATTACCACATGCCAGTCTATCTCCCCTCAGAAGCCATTACTCATTACTCTTTTATCCTTCACCGATTCTTTTCGTTTTTCATCCTGAACCATCAAATCAGATGCGCTTTCTGATTCCCCCACCTCTGTGTGTCCTTATAATGTTTTTGAAAAAGATGTTAAGCTACTGTCATTTGTTTGTGAATCTTCAAATGGTTCCAAAAAAAAATCCTCCACTTCTTTTCTCTTGGCCTATCCGTTCATATCGGCTCCAAATATATATATATATATATATATAATTTCTTCCTGTGGAATTCAGTTTAAAAGATGGCACAGTTTCCCCCAAAACTCACCTTTGTTTCTTCCATCATCGTTATTCAGATAACAGATAATCAGAGTTGGAAGGGGCCTTATAGGTCATCTAGTCCAACCCACCACCCAAGCGGGAGACTCTACACCGTTTCTGACAAATGGCAGTCCAATCTCTTCTTGAAAGTCTCAAGTGATGATGCTCCCACAACTTCCAAGGGCAACTTCTGTTCCATTGGTTGATTGTTCTCACTGTCAGAAAGTTTCTCCTTATTTCTAGGTTGAATCTCTCTTTCACTGTAGTGTAACATATAATTATTACCAAATCTATGGATTCTCTCTCTTTTTTTAAATACACAGTCCCAGTGGTCCTCGACTTAACAAGCGCAATGGAGCCCAACATTTTTGTTGCTAAGCAAGGCGATTGTTAAATGAGTTTTGGCCCCATTCTGCGACCTGTCTTGCCATGGTTGTTAAGTGAATCCCTGCAGCCGTTAAGTGAGTCACTTGATGGTTAAATGAATCTGGCTTCCCCTTGGACTTCGCTTGTCAGAAGGGTCACTAAAGGGGATCATGTGACCCCGGGACCCTGTGACCGTCATAAACACGAGTCAGTTTCCAAGTGGGCCGAATTTTGATCACGTGACTGTGGGGATGCTACCGGCCACAAGTCACTTTTTTCAGCACCATCTTAACTTTGAACGGTCACTAAACGAAGTCAGTCGAGGACTTACCTGTGATTTAAATGACACCACTTAGAACTTTCTGGTGTGCAGGAATCTTTCATTCCCAAATCATTCTAACTTTGGCCTCCCTGCCTGGATCCATCAAGCTCAATTCCATAATCTCCATTTCACCTTCATTCAGATCTGTATCATTCCTTAATTTCGTACACAGGCAACGTATCTTTTGGGTCATTTCATCCATGAATTCATAAACCCCTGTTTATCAGTGGTGGGATTCAAATATTGTTGCCGCCGGTTCAGTGGGCGTGGCTTGGTGGGCATGCTTTGCACATGTGCACGCACTTTGCGTGCATGCGCATGCCAAACGCGCACTTTGCGCAGGCGCAGAAGTGTTTGCGCGGGTGCAGAGGCGTTCTAATTCACTTCCTACAAGCCTGCATGATCCTGGTCGCTTCAGCAGCTGCCACGCGGCACTCTTCTGTACTGCGCAAAGCAGCTGCACTTCAAACTCAGTGGATAAGCGTGAGTATGGGAGCCCGGGCGTGCAGGTGGGCTCAACAACAGAGCAGCGGAGAGAACCGGTTCGGTCTCTGCTGCTCATCGCTCCTACCGGCTCTCCAGAACCGGGCAGAACCAGTCAAATACCACCACTACTGTTTACTCCATTGACATTCCAAATATATCCACCTTCCATATGCTATGGTCATCGCCTCTACTGTCCAGGGGTGGGATTCAACCGGTGTAACAACTGGTTTTGGTGAGCGTGCATGCAGCGTTTAAAGACCGCCCATTTTCAGCTCTAATACTTCGGTTCTACTGCAGCCCCAGTGAGTGAAACAGCTGAGGTGCGGCAATCGGCTGTGCCATGCGAATCAGCCGAGCTGCAGAACACGGATCGCTGGAACTACCAGTTCACCTGAACCTGTTCTGACCCAGGCTTCGTAAACTGTAATTAGTCACAAACTTGTTTTAAAAACCAAAACCTATTTTATTGCAACGCTGAAAATTGTTTCCATTCCCAGCCGGAATTAATCTCAAATAGTCCCCCAAGATAAGCACACACCTTTCAGTATCTGTGAAGTGCTGCCAAAAACAGCAGTATCAAATTAACAAAAAAAAAAGAAACCAACCAAAGTACAAGGAGCTTCAAGGATGACTTGGAACCGATCGAACGACTTTGCTTCCTGCAAAGGTTTCATCATCTTGGCCTGACTTTTATCCCTTATGGGAGGGGCAGTAACCTCCCTGCCTTACTCCGGAGTCACCCCCTCTGTCTCAGCTGCTGTCTCCTTCTAGCAGCTCTGTGCACACGCGCACTGGGAATAGGCTCCCCTTGTCCCTCTGCCTCGCTGCTGCCAGACTCCGGAGGCTCTGGAGTCAGCGCCCCACTCCAGATGGTCCTGGCCCCATCTCTGCATCAGATGCAGGCCCCTCATTCAAGTCCTCTCCAGACTCCTGGACAGGTCCCTGTTCTTCCCCACTATCCGATTTCAGTGGCATCTGTACCAGCTGCTGGCGAACCACAACAGAACCGTACAGAACCAGTAGAATCCCACCCCTGCTGCTGTCCATCATGACATTGTTCAGTTAAAGCTTTCATGTAAAATGCTAAGATATAATAGGCCACAATGCAGCATTCCTTGCTTTTATGAAGACACAATACTAATCCAAACTGGCCCCATTTGGGCCAGTGTGACACCAGCACAACCAATGCACCAAAGTTTTACTCCAAGCACATTCTCCTATGCACTTTATTATGTTGGTTCTCTCAGCATCCCTAGGTGTGCCAACCCAAACTCTTTTAATGTGTAGGTTATATTATACCTTTCCAAGGTTTGGATAAACTTAATAGCTGGCAAGGTTTGGATGAACTTAATAGCTCTCCAGGTTGAAAGGCAAGATTTGTAAAAAATAAAATAAAAATATGATCCACTGACTGATAAATCTCGGTGCATCGAGCTGGTCACAGCAGAAGCATTATTTTTAACAGTTATGATTATCATGGATTACTGAAAGATTATACATGCCTCTGGTTAACTTTTTTAAAATTGTTCTTTTCATTGTTTCAGAAAAAAAATGGATGGGATCATGAGTGCTAGAAGTTTTATCCAACAGGTTAAGTTTGTGAAAGGATGTCATTTATTGAAAGAAGAACAATGTTTTACAAAACAAAACAAAACAGGGAAAGAGCAGGAACCAATGCTTTGAAACTTGTTCTTAAACCTCGTAACACATCTCTGCCTCTGTCTTATCGTACAGTTTTTGTCCCCTTTACAGGTTTCCATTGTCTTGTGAAATGAAACAAAACGTTCATATTCTGTATGCAGATAGTCTTTGATTTACGACTACAACTGAGCCCAAAATTGATGTTGCTTAGTCAGACATTTGTTCAGTGAACCATGGCAGCAGCTGTTTAAGTGAATCATGGCAGCTGTTCGCTTAGTAACCTGGTTGTTAAGTGAATCTGGCTTCCCCATGGACTTGGCTTGCCAGGAGGTCGCAAAAGCCGATCACGTGCCCCCCTCCCCGTGGCTCTGCGACCGTCATAAATACGAACCAGTTGCCGAGCATGTGGATTTGGATCACGTGACCGTGTGGGGAAAGCCACAACGGTCGTAAGAGTGAAAACTGGCCGTAAGTCACTTTTCCCAGTGCTGTTTCACTTTTTTTTCCCCAGTGCTTCGGTGTGACTTTGAATGGTCACTAAATCGAACGGTCGTAAGTCGAGGACTAGCCTGTATATCACCCAAACCAATTGCCTTTTGAGCCGCTGTTTTAAAAGTTAAAAAATAACAAGCGTAAAGGATTGGGTCTGTTCATTCCAGAGCTTTCTCAAATCGCCCCTTGCAGCTTATTTCCGTATGCCGAAACTTTTGACGATTACCTTAATTATCGAGGGTTCATTAGTACAATAGATGTTGACAACGTATCCTCGCTAATTCAATGGGGGACTTGTAGAGGGAGCACTCGATGCAAGCATAGAGAGTCACACTTAATGCTGTGAGTTACCATCTCTCAGCAGGACAGAGAATATGATTAGTTAAACTAGACGCACTGAAAAATGCTGAGCTTCTGCTGGCCGTGTATTCAGTTTCCTCTTTTCTCCTCTGGATAGTAAGGGAAACGCAAGAGCACATGGTTCGTTTTTCTTCCCTAATGTGGAATGGATCAAAGATGGCAAGAAAGAACAGACTTTGCCATGAAAATGTCCAGTGGTCCATTATGATGAGATCTGGGGAGATCAGGTTCAATTCAACCTGATTTTATCTCTCTCTGATTGAGGCCAGGTAGCGGTTGCGCCCCTGAGCCTTGAAGTATACACCCTCCCATCTTGACTTCTGGATAATTGGCTCTGAAATAAAACCAACCGGTGCATTCTGAGAAGCCATTATTTTCTACCGTGTTTCCCGGAAAATAAGACCCTGTCTCTCATATGTGTGGATATATATATATGTATATATATCCACCAAAAAAGGCACCAGGTCTGATTTTCAGGGGATGCCATACACTGATTAACCTCACTTGCATGCATCACCCCCGGCCTCCTTTTCACACTCAGAGGCCTTTAGGAACTTCTTCTGTGGCCGGCAAGGCTTCCCTGAAGGCCTCTGCAGCCGATAACAGAGCTCTGGATCGATCCTGAGCTTTGTTATCAGCTACAGAGGCCTTCAGGAAAGCCTTTCCAGCTTTGCTGGCTGCAGAAGAAATGAGCCAACAAGGCAGGTGTCGGGGTGTGCGAGGCCTGGCTACAACTGTCCAAAGGTAAGTAGTAGGGCAGCTCCACCCCCCCATCCCCACCCTACTTAATTTTTACCCATACACTCTGGAGTGGGCGGGATCTTAATTAGGGCTTATTTTTGGGGGTAGGGCTTATATTCGGCGCACGTGTAAAAATCAAGCTAGGACTTACTTTCAGGGTAGGTTGTATTTTCGGGGAAATAGGGTAGATTTCAGGAAGGAATGCAGTAAGATCAGCAATTCCTTTCAAATAGCACAGCTGTTAGCTCTTGAATATTTTAGGATTGGGGTTATTCCTGGACTTTGGGAAAGGCAGTGCAGGGGGGGAAATAATAGAATTAAAATGTATGTATGCTTGTAAAATGTGTTAAGAACTAAGACTGTACTTCTTGTTACGCCTGCTTGCTACACATTTTTAAAGCCGTGAGCACTCACACATTTCCTGCGTGTGCCAAAATGCTGGTCCCCACTGTTGGGTCTCCTAATCTTTTTGGCACCTCTGAGGAATGCAAAGAATCCTGGCTCTTTTGCTTGAAATTTAGATGACCAGCACGGATGGGACAAGGGTAGGATGAGTAGAGAAGGGCCTTGTTTGCACAGCCAAACTCAAACCGATATTGTATAGCTTGTGTTCTCTCCCCCCATTGCTAGGAATATCTAAATCCTGAGTTTCAAACCATAGCTGCCAAACACTTCTTCAGATTAGCCTCACGCCCGGTGTGCTAATTTTCTACAGGGAATAACATTTTTAGAATAAGTTCTAAGCAGGAATATCTGCTTAGAGACGTAAAGTGGGGGCGTCCAGCTGAACATGTAAGCTAGTTAGGAGATTTAAGCCTGAGAATCTGGCAGCCGTCCATTTTTGGGGGAAGAGCGTTATTAATTTTATTTAAAGAATTAACAGCATGCTTTTCGCTCTCCCGAAACCTTTGTAAGTCTCCAAAAATGTTAAGTACAGTATGCAAGAGGGATTTGATGCCTTCTGATGCTGCTGAAGCTGAAGCCAACTCGCCACGCCTTCCGGTATTCCCACGGGAAAAAACAACTTGGGAAGATAGTTGCCACTATGGGCAAAAAGTAGCTTAAGGGAGGTGTGATTGTTTTAGGGGGAAGAGATGGCTGGCTTTCCTTTGCTGTGTCATTGGGCACAGCTGGGCAAAGAGAAATCGGCTCCAGATTTGGGGGCTGGGGTGAGGGGAAGGTAGATGCACCAAGAAATCAGCTGGAAAAAAAAACCCCTATTATTAAGGATTCACTGTTCTGTAACCCCATTCTTAGGACATCTTGTTCGAGATACAGCTATCCATAACTATTGACCGAAGGGGTACTGTAACAAAACTGCACGTTTGTGGATGGATAATTCCCAGAAGGAAACAATTATCGTTTTGATGATTTAACTATGCATTTTAAGCATGTTTTAAATAAAAACCGGATACTGAATAAAAACCTGGTTCTGTATTGATGCTAAGCGTTGCCGTGCAAATTGAACATCCAACAACCGGGTTGGAATGGACCTTGGAGGCCTTGATTAGATTAGATCAACAGAGGTGGAAGGGACCTTGGAGATCATCTAGTTCCACCCAAGCAGGAGACCCTACACCATTTCTGATAAATGGCAGTCCAATCTCTTCTGGAAAGCCTCCAGTGTTGAAGCTCCCACAACTTCCGAAGGCAACTTCTGTTCCATGGGTTGATTGTTCTCAGTGTCAGAAGATTTCTCCTTTATTTCTAGGTTGAATCTCTCCTTGATCCGTTTCCATCCATTATTCCTTGTCTGGCCTTCGGGTGCTTTAGAAAATAGCTTGACCCCTTCCTCTCTGTGGCAGCAGCTCAAATATTGGAAGATGCTATCCTGTCTCCCCTGGACCTTCTCTTCACTAGACTAGTCTTCTAGAATCTAACCCCGTGATGGCGAACCTATGGCACCTGTGCCACGCAGAGCCATTTGTGCTAGCACACAAGCTGCAGGCAAGCTTACTGCACTGAGCATGTGCGCGCCTCAGCTGATTTTTGGCAGGTTTGAGGCCTTTTTCGGCCTCCCAGAGGCTTGAGGAAGGCTTCTGCAGGCTTTGCAGGCCGAAAACTAGCCCCGTTTCATCACTTCCTGTTTTTCCGAAAATGCCAGAAGTGACGAAACAGGCCTAGTTTTCGGCCTGCAGAAGCCTTCCTCAAGCCTCTGGGAGGCTGAAAAAGGCCTCAAACCCACCGAAAATCAGCTGTGAGGCACAGTGCAGGTAAGGGGGGCAGCGTGGGGTGGGGATTGCGTGCACATGTGTAGGGAGCACACATTGCCTTCTGGATGCTGGCACGCAAGCGTGAGCGTGCAAGCGCGTGCACAATTCTTGGCACAGGAGCCCAAAAAGGTTAGCCACCACTTTTTCTAATTGATTAATTCTTCTCACTGTCGAAAAAGTTCTCCTTGGTTCTAGGTTGGATCTTTAATGATCTACCCGACTGTAATTGACTTAGAACCACTTGTTTCGTGATGATTTTGAAGTTAACGGTGACCCTGAAAGAAGTGATTTACGACCACTTTTCACAGTTTACAACCATTGCAGCATCCCCACAGTCACGTCATCAAACTTTGGGTGCTTGGCAGCTGATTCATATTTATGACGGACGTAGCGTCCCAAGCTCATGTGATTGCCTCTTGCCCACCTTCTGACAAGCCAATGGGGAAGTCAGAGTCACTTAACCAACATGTCACTAGCTTAAACAACTGCAGTGGTTCACTTAATGACAGTGGCAAGAAAGGTCGTTTGGGGCAAAGCTCGCGTTAACTCCTGCTTCAATTAGCAACAGGAATTTGGGGTTCAATTGTCGTAAGCCGAGGACTATCTGTACTTGGCCTGACCTCAGGTGCTTTAGACAACCGAACCTTAGTTGAAAAAATATTCAAGGTTTTTTTTTTTTGAAGAATAATGCCCCGCAAAGTAGAATAGAATCACAGAGTTGGAAGGGACCTTGGAGGTCATCTAGTCCAACCCGCTGCTCAGGCAGGAAATCCTACACCATTTCAGAGAAATGGTTGTCCAGTCTCTCCTTTAAAACTGCCAGTTGGAGTTTTAAAGCATCCGCAACTTCTGGAGGCAAGTCGTTCCATGGATTAATTGTTGTAACTGTCATGAAAGTTTTCCTTATACTGTACATATAAATAACAACTGATAAATTGTACTGGTTCGTTGAGCTGGCCCATCCGGCCCATCCGTGCCTGAAGTCCAGGACAGAGTAGAAAGTCCAGAGATATGTTCAGGGCACATGTGAGAATCAATCTATCATCTGTCTGTCCGTCCGTCCGTCCGTCCGTCCGTCCATCATCTATTTAAAAGCGAAAGACCCCTCACGCATCATCACAAAATCTCCAGAACTGTAAAGCCTACAAACTTGAAATTTGGCATGTATGTTTTTCTTGACTTCTAGGTGCTCACAAAGAAAGGATTTTTCCAAATGATCATCAGAGCTATTAGTATTTCCTATATTATTATTATTAACATGCTCTGATGCTAAAGAGTTCGACTCCCCCTCCCCACCTGAAAAGAAATCTCTTCCAAATGCAAAACATAAGCAGAGGAGAGGAGTTTCAGTTTTAGTTTCACAGCACCGAGCAGCTTTAGTACAGAACAGTTGAACTAAGCCACACCCAGGCTCCTTGCTGTCTCCTTGCTCACAGAGCAAATACCGTTTCAGTTTCCAAGCAGCCCTCAACTCTCACTTCCCACCTGAAAAGAAATCTGTTCCCACTGCAGTTGAGCTACGTCATGCCCAGGCTCCCTGCTGTCTCCTCCTTGCTCACACAGCAAATACTCTTTCAGTTTCCAAACAGCCCTCAACTCTCGCACACTGAGAGGAACGCTAGTCGGATGAATACCGATGGATGCTGGTAGGCAGAGGCAGAATTTCCCCCCCCTTATTTTCCTCCCCAAAAACTAAGCCCGACCACATAGTTTCATAGTGAAGCACGGGTATCCAGCTAGAAAGCGAGGTGCCAATCAAGCCAACATCAGTATGTTTCACCCCTGCTTTTCATTTCATCCGATCCCATTTTTCCAACCCTCACCGCTTTCAATAGGGTTGTAGTCTACTCTGATCATATGTTAATGCTTCTGGCTGCTTTGGAGCGTTCAGTCAGCTGGAAAGGCAAGGTGGGAAAAATCAAAACGAGCGCGTTAAATTAAATTGACCCCATTGGCTTCTGATGGAGGAAGATCCATCGGCGGAGTCGACGGAAGGTTTTTTCCTTCCGCGACAGTGATGCTCACTGTCTTAGGCATCTTCAGTGGGGATGCTGGAGGGAAACGAGCGCGTGCTTGTGTGTGTCTGTCTAAGAAGGAACATCGCTGAGCTACCACTAGCACCACATGAGAAGAAGTGTGGTTTGCAATGTGTGTGTGTGTGGGGGGGGGAGGAGGAACATTGCAAAAGAGGCGCCCCAAGCAAAGACAGATGAGAAGCCAGTGAAGCAGGACTCATTTGGGAGAGGAGGGGCAGGAAGGGCAAACAACAACAACCCCCCCCACACACACACACACACTTCCTTTCAGACTTTAAAGGGGATGACCTAAAAAACACACTCATTACTTTCGGATCCAAACTTAGAAGACGGTTGAAAGAAAGCAGAAGAGGAAGGATGGCCTGGAGGACCAAATCTAGAAGCAGCCACAGAAGGAGCAGCTGGGGTGGTAGGGAGTTTGTCCCTCTGGCAGTCTGTCCTACTCCAGCATCCTGTAGCCTCCCACCACTGTGACTGTTCACACAACAGAACACCCTCTCTCTCTCTCTCCTCCCCCCCCCCAGTAGCAGGTGCACTGGACAGTTGGGATAAGGAAGTTATCCCTATTGTAGTCTGTCCTTCCCAAGCATCCTATCTCCCTCCCCATGATTGTTCACAATCAGGACACACGCTCTTCCTCCACTTTCTCTTCTTCCTCCTCTTCCTCCTCCACTTTCTCTTCTCTCCCCCCTCCCCCAACTAGTAGTAGTTGCACTAGACAGTGTTGGAAGCACACACACATGCAGACAAACACACACACACAAACACACACACTCCTACTGCATGCAGAAAGAGGCGAGGCGTCATCCTTAGTTACTTGGAGGAACGGGGGGCTTGCAAAATAGGGCAGCTGCAATTCGTTCCAGTTAAAATGAGGTTCCCTTAACGGGTTTTTTCTTCTTCTTCTGAGCACTGGGGGAATGGAACAGAGAGAGCCAAAGGCTGAGGCCGCCTTGCACATCGCACCGGCTTTTAAGTGTCGTCCACGGAGAATCGATAATCGCCTGAGAACTAAACCCCACCCCCTCTGCCCCCTCCTCTCCCTGGGAAGGTGGTTGGGATGCTTTGGGAAGCCAAAGTCTAGCTTTATCTTTTGAACCTCCTCCTGCCGCGGCCACCACCACCGTGTGACACCAAGAAAGCTGGAAGAAGAAAGCAGGAAAGGGAGGCTTTGAATGCCGATGATCTCAGAAGGCATTTTCATCCCCCCCCACACACACACACACTTTTCCTTTCCTTTCCTTTTCCAAATTAGAAGGCACTAACCCAGCTGTTCCACAGGAGGAGCTAAAAAAGAAACAAACACCCGCTCGGAAAGGTGAAGGATTCCAGAACAGACGTGGAAAATCAAAGAATGTTAGGAGGATAGGAACACTCCGCAGAGAAGAACAATGTCACAACCAATGAGCTGGGGAGGAGAGGAGAGATTCTCCGCTTCCGAGTTACAATGCCCACCGGTGAGACAGAACAGAGAAATAAATACGCTAACGTTTGATGACGTGTTTTCCCCCATGGTCAATCCCTGTTCTCAGCCGCTTGAACGGTGTGTTGACCTGATTTTTCTGGTGCCTCTTGCTACCCAGAAGGCAGCGTTCTGACCTAGGCTTCTGTGATGACCCAAGGGGGGGATACAAAAGCAACAAAGTCACAAAAACAGGTGAAGTCCCTTTAATCCCTTCAACTTGATTTATCATTGACTGGAGAAAAAAAACTCCCCCACAAACAGTTGCGAAAAGGAAGAAATGCCATTCCAAACGCAAAATACATATAAATTATACATAGAAAAAAAACACAACACAAACCACACTGAAGCAATTAATGAGACAAGGCAGGATAAGGGCTTGAAGACGTCCACAGATATCGAAATACACACACTGGGAAGGACGCCAGAACTCAGATAAGAACTGAAAGACTAGAATTATTTCATGCTTTGTTTCCAGCACTGGGCCATGCACAGTTTGTCCTTTTAAACAATCCTCCCAGCTGCAGCCCATGAAGGGGATCAGGGCCCCTTCCTCCCCCATAGACCACACCACTCACATTTCTCCCTTATCCTCTCCTCCCTGCATGCCCTAGGATGAAGAGGGGATGGGCCTGGGTCTTCCTCTGACTGCCCATCTGGCCTGTGCCCTTCCCCAGTTTCCTCCACAACCTCCGGAGCCACACTTCCACTCCCTGTCGGCTGTTCCTCCTCTCCCTCGTAGTCAGACTCCAACAGGGGCATGACAGCTTCCTTAGAAAGCATAAAACACAAACTAAATCCTGGCAAAACCTCTTTTATTTCCACAGCTGTGAATTACGTACATTCCCAGCCTGCAAGGCTTCACAAAGGGGAAACACCCACCTTATTGCATTTGGAATGCAGCCAGAGACTGAATTGTCAGATGCAGGGCAAGGCCAAACTTGACACAGTGTCAAACAGAACTTTTCAAAGCTTGAACTGATCAAGCGAATTAATTGCTTCCTGCAAAAACTCACGTCCTGTTTGTTCCTCTTTTATGACCTATAAAAGCTGTGACCTTACTACTGAGTTAATCTTGCTTTCTCAATTGTTCTTGTCTTCTGCTAGCTCTGTGCATGTGCAGGCTGGGAACCAGAGTCAGCTAACTGTCAGGATTCAGGCAGTTACCTCCATTTGAATCATGAGTCTCAAGCCAACTTCCAAAACTTAAAAAGGATTTATTGGGAGTTAACATGTCCAGCACTGCCTGGGTATAGCTGACTCTGACACACATAATTCACTGTCACCATTGACCCTAGTTTCACCCCCCACCCCTGGGTGTATCATAATTCATATTCTCCAATGGGACACATCCATAGCCAAGAGTCATCAATCATGCTCTCCAGTTAGAATTTTGCACGGCAGAAACTTCGGTCACCTAGAAACTATCTTTGAAAACATTTGTGGAATGCAGTTTTGGTTTTGCAAGCTGCTGCACTGCTGCCCCTCCCCTTCTGTTGTCAACTCTAAAAAGACCAGAGAAATATTTTATGATTTGACACCCTGCATCACTGCTGTCCGAACCCAAAGGCAGCTGCTGACTGCCAGCCCGCCCTGGCCCCATCTCTGCCTCTGATGCAGAGCCCTCCTCCGGGTCTTCCTCAGCCTCCAGAACCGGCCCAGTTTCCTCCCCAACCTCCTCACTACTGTCCGATTCTGCTGCCTGCTCTGCTGCCAGACTCTAGAAGGGAGGTGTCCTGTCTCCTGAGTAGGCCAGAAAAAGGGACAAGTAGAAGAACAAATTTTACCGGATTGTAAGGCTGCATTAGCTAAGGCTCAGATGGTTAAAGAGGCTAAGCTGCGTGAGTTCGAGACTCGAGCGCCGTGTGACGGGGTGAGCTCCCGTTACTTGCTCCAGCTCCCACCCCGCCTAGCGGTTCGAAAGCATGCAAATGCAAGTAGATGAATAGGTACCACTTCAGTGCATTCCATGCACCTCAGTGTATAATGCTGGCTACATGAACACGGAAATGTCTTTGGACAATGCTGGCTCCTTTAGCTAAGAAACGGAGATGAACAAGATTGCCCCCTAGAGTCAGAAACGGCCAGACAGGAGAAACTTTTACCTTTATCTTTAAAGCTACATGAACAGAACCATGCAAATCTGAAAACCCAAACTTCCCCACCCCACCCCTCACCCCCACTTTTAACAACTGTACTTGATCTATTAGGTCAAGTCCTTCTTAACTTTCTTCTTCTGACCTTTAAGCCACTTCCTCTCTTCTCTAATGGTTTCCTAGGCAGCCTCTCTTCCCTTCTCCCCACTTCCCCAAAACCATTCACACATGACAGAAAGTGATGGGCATTGCTGAGAACTAAATCTGGGAGGGCTTTCAGGTCCAGTCAGTGTTAATGGTCACCAGAAGGGGAGAGGGAGCAGGTGGAGGGGGGGTGAAGGAGGAATAGCAACCCAGCTTTCAGATGGGAGCAGGAGATAAACGCTTGAGAGGGATTTCTTGCAGTGTTGAGTACAGAGAAAAGTGGACTCCCAGTCTCCATTCTTGGCTGTCCCAGAATAGAATTCTTTTATTGGCCAAGTGTGATTGGACACACAAGGAATTTGTCTTGGTGCAAATACTCTCAGTGTACATAAAAGAAACGAGTCAAGAAGCAGTCAATAGGGAATTGAATGAGAATAGAATAGAATAATAGAATAGAGAATAGAGTAGAGTAGAGTAGAGTAGAGTAGAACAGAACAGAACAGAACAGAACAGAACAGAATAGAATAGAATAGAATAGAATTCTTTATTGGCCAAATGTGATTGGACACACAAGGAATTTGTCTTGGTGCATATACTCTCAGTGTACATAAAAGATACATTCGTCAAGAGTCAAGAATCATCAGGTACAACACTTAATAATAGTCATAGGGTACAATAATCAAATCATACTAGGAAACAGTCAATATAAGTCATAAGGATACAAGTGACAAAGTTACAGTCATATAGTCGCAAGTGGGAGGGGATGGGTGATAAGGAGTGATGAGAAGATTACTAGTGATAGTAGGGCAGACTTTGTAAATAGTTGGACAGCGTTGAGGGAATCATTTGTTTAGCAGAGTGATGGCATTCAGGAAAAATCTGTCCTTGTGTCTAGTTGTTCTGGTGTGCAGTGCTCTATAGCGTCGTTTTGAGGGGAGGAGTTGAAGCAGTTTATGTCCTGTATGTGAGGGCTCTGTAGATATTTTCACAGCCCTCTTTTGACTCGTGCAACATACAGGTCCTCCATGGAAGGCAAATGGAACTGCAAAAGGCTAAGATCCTGGTTTTGGGCTAAAAGAGACAAATGGAAAATCAGCTCTTTTCCCTTGAAGAGTTAGCAAACGTTTTGGGAAGGAGAAACAACAAGGCAGCAGGAACAGGGCGTTTCAGATGGCTTCAGATGCAGCAGGGGGAGCTCGTGAAGGGCCTGGCTCTTTGAAATGAGGGAGGGGAGCCCACTTTCTGGCCTTTGGCTACCATCCAGGGGAGGGAGGCCATGGCGGATTAAGGCTCACTGGTGCCCTAAGCATGGACAAATCTTGGTGCCCCCAGTCTCTGTATATACTGTACAAACGAAGCCATATTCTCAACTTGGTGGTGCCCCCTTTGGGCCTGGTACCCCTAAGCATGTGCTTAGTCCGCTTCATGGTTAATGCATCACTGGAGGGAGGCTATCCTGGATGAAGAGTGCCTTTCCCTTCACTGTGTTTGGGGCTTTGGCTCTTCCTTGTCCGTTGGTGCAACCATTAGGCAGGGGCTCACTCAATTAACTTGCTTATCGCGCCGTGCAAGTCTGCAGTCAGGACAGCGGCGTCTGTACCAATCGCACCAAACGGGGACAAGACCGTCTGGTTCAGGCCGGGGAGGGGTGCGGGGGTTCCCCAGTCTGGGTGGGGAACTCTCCCATTCGGGCCGGGAAGGCCCTTCCGGGCTCGGGGAAAAGTCCTGGGGTTGGGAAGAGGGTCTCCGATGGGGACAGTCTCTCCGGGGCGGACGGGACAGGCCCGGAGTCGGGGAGGCTCCTGTTAGGAGCGCGGCTCCAGTCCGCGACTGCGAAGCGAGAGCCGCAGCCGTGCTCCGCTGACCTAGAAAGCTTCCCATCTTCACTGCGCCTTCCGCGGGACAGTAGTCCGGCGAGGCCAAGGAGCGAGCCCCCTTCCTTGGAGGAAGGGAAGGAGGCGGGAGGAGGAGGAGGAGGAGGAGGAGGAGGAGGAGGAAGGCGGCCAGTCGAGGACACCCGGACTCGGCTCAATTCAGCTCGGCTCGGATCCTTTCCGCAGGGGGCGGCCGGGGACAACTCAGCCCGAGCGCCAGGCAGGCAGGCGGAGAGCAAGCGACCTTGCGGGGGGATACAGCGGAGGGAGAGGCGGGCGGGGGGCGGTCGCTCGGGTGCCGGTGGTGGAGGAGGAGGAGGAAGAGGAGGAAAAGGAGGAGGAGGAGGAGAAGAAAGAGGAGGAGGAAGAGAAGGAGAAGGAAGAGAAGGAGGAGGAGAAAGAGGAGAAGGAGGCTCGCGGCGCTGGGTTGGCTGGCTCAGAGCGGAGCCGCTCGCTGGGCGCCGTCTGCGGGCACGGGAAGGGCCGCTCTTATGGGCATGAAACACTCGTCCCGCTGCCTGCTCCTCCGGAGGAAAATGGCGGAGAACGCGACCGAGAACGCCGAGGTAGGTAGCCAGCGGCACCGTTTGGCTGTTTCTTCGCTCCGGGCCCCGGAGAACCCACCAGGCGCCGCCGCCGCCGCCGCCACTCTCAGACTTCCGCGGCCGCTGCAAGCGACCGATCCGGCGTCTCGTCCCGGGCCGGGCTCGCTCCTCGTTCGGCCTAAAGCCGGCAAGCAGGCGGTCTCCGGCAGCGGAGCTGTCCAGGGTGCTGAACCCAGAAGGACACCTCTTGAATCTGAACTGTTACTCGTATGTGTCTGTGAAGGCTTGTGTCCGTGTCCGTGTGTGTGTGTGTGTGTGTGTATCTTTCTACACCGCTGGGTTCTCCGTTGTGTAGCCCTTCCCAAAACTTAGCACCGGGGTTCAGGGAGTTTCTCTTGCCTGCGTGGAGCGCGGGGTGCGTTGCTTTGCCTTCTCCCTGCCTGGCTCTCCCTCCTCCCACCCCCAAAGATGCAGGAAAGCTATCTGAACTCCCGCAAACTGAGGAAATGGGAGCAGAAGGATCTGGAGAAGCTAATTGAAGCAATACATCAAAAAAGAGAGAGAGAGAGAAAGAGAGAGAGAAGAGAGGTGCTAATGGCTGCGAGGCAGCGGCTGTAGTTAGAGGGAAGTTAAAAATAGCCCTGGCGAGGCAGGTGGTGGCACATCTGTAATCCTTCGAGAGAGCAGCGGTGGAGGAAATGTCATTGAGGTCTCGTGGTTCTGCAGGAGCTGCAGGACTCCTGGACTTAGGGGTTTATTTGGTACACAGGGTGGGAGAGGGGAACCCCTTTCCCTTAACAGAAATGCATTCGTGGTTTTAATTAGATAGATAGATAGATAGATAGATAGATAGATAGATAGATAGATAGATAGAAAGGAAGGAAGAAAGAAAGAAAGAAAGATAGATAGATAGATAGATAGATAGATAGATAGATAGGTAGAAAGAAAGAATTCTTTATTGGCCAAGTGTGATTGGACACACAAGGAATTTGGCTTGGTGCAAATGCTCTCAGTGTACATAAAAGAAAAGATAGATTCATCAAGAGTTGAGAATCATCAGGTACAACACTTAATAATAATCATAGGGTACAATAAGCAATCAAATCATACTAGGAAACAGTCAATATAAATCATAAGGATAGGGTAGAATAGGTAGAATAGGAATAGAATAGGAATAGAATAGAGTAGAATAGAATAGAATAGAATAGAATAGAATATAGAATTCTTTATTGGCCAAGTGTGATTGGACACACAAGGAATTTGTCTTGGTGCAAATGCTTTCAGGGTACATAAAAGAAAAGATACATTCGTCAAGAGTCAAGAATCATAAGGTACAACCTTTAATAATAGTCATAAGGTACAATAAGCAATCAACTCATACTAGGAAACAGTCAATAAAAATCGTTGGGATACAAGCAACAAGATTGTCAATTGGACGTATCTTGCCTTGATTCATGGGTTTTGCTACCCTTTGACTGGGAAGCATCGTTGTCACCAGTATCTCAGGGCTAGTGATGCAAACGAAAATAATCTGCAACAGCTGGAGTAAAGTCCAGCCAGTGCTGCTTGCAAAGGTCTCAGTCTTGGTGGCTGACCCTGTTAGAAACACATTATGCTCTTCCCCATTCCAAAGGAAAATACACAGTTATAATCCTTATAAAGGTGACCCTGGATGAATGTTCTTCTCAGTTCTTTTTTTCTTAGCATCTCTCTGATTCTTCCACTGCTTCTTAACTCACACGAAACTTCAAAACTGAGATGCGATCCCAGAAAGAGGGTATCCCAACCTAACAGAAGCACAAAGGCAGTGCCATCCAATCTTTCTCAGATTTCAATGTTGCTACCGACTGTAGTTGGAAAATTGGGGTTAAGGTGATTTTAGGGGCAAGGATTATAGAGAATGTTTTCATGCATGCTTTTTTTGTTTAATCATCTGCTTTACTTGGATTATTATTAGATGTCAGTTCAAATGTCAATGCCAATGCAGATTGTGATTGTAATCAAAAGAATCCCACCGTCCTGAGCCAATAATTGCCCCAGATGTAACGAAGTACGCCCGCTCTCCAAATTTAGCTCTGTTTGTCTGCAGCCCTTTCTGATCATAAGTCTGATTTTCTTAAGATTTTCCATACAGTCAACAGATATCAGCTCTTTAGTAGCCACGAATTGAGTGAAAGGATTGTGTTAGGTTCTGAACTCGCTGTTAATCCTTTTTGATTGAATTCTGGTGTCTCGAGAGGAGAAAGAACATTTTATTCTGGTTACGTTTTCTGAACTGTTATTTTCTGAATGCAGCCCAATCATAAATAGGAAGCCAGGAATGAAACATCTTTGCCTTGAAAATGAATTAAGGAGCACAAGCTGGACTTTGGTGTGTGGGTTTTTTTTTTACATTTAGTTTACTTTATTGTCATTGCACCTCGTACAATGAAATCAAACACCATCTTCATTGCACATCATGACCATGAAAATAAACACAAACACACATCCTTCACCCTCCACACATTGAATTGAAAACCCCCAACACTGCACCAACATGGCACTATACAGTAGAATTCAACAGAGCTACTGCCCTGGGATGAAGTTGTTTTTCAGCCTATTTGTCCTTGTTTTTAATTATTCTGTACCGTCTGCCAGATGGTAATAGTTCAAAAAAAGGGTGCCCAGGATGAGATGGATCTTTGAGAATGTTTTGAACTTTCTTCAGGCAGCGGGAGCTATAAAGCTCTTCCAAAGAGGGGAGAGGCAACCAATGATCCTCTGGGCAATGATGTTAACCCTCTGGAGCCAAAACCCAGATAAGCCTTGACAAACAAAGATAATTCATGCTTTGCTTCCAGCAAGGTGCTATGCACAAACACCCTTTTTAAATCCTGTTTTCCCAGCCGCAGCTAATGAAGGGAATCAGGGCCCTTTTGTCCCCTTAACTCACGTAACTCACATTGCTCCCTTCTCCATTCCTCCCTGCATGCCCTAGGATGAAAGTGGGATGGGCCTGGGTCTTCCTCAGAATGCCCAGCCAGACTGTGCCCTTCTCCAGTTTCTTCCACAGCCACCAGAGCTACACTCCCACTCCCTGTCAGCTGCTCAATCTCCCCCTCAGAATCAGATTCTAACAGGGGCATGACAGCAAGATACATAGTAGAGCAAGTCATCAAGCAGGGGATACTGAGAAGATACTACTGTTGCCAGGATGAGTTTGTCAAGAACAGCTTGTGCCTGCCTTATCTGACCTCTCTTTTTTTGGTTCCGTGTGTTTAGACTGGGTTAACCAAGGGAATGCTATGGATGCAATATATTTTGGTTTCAGAGAAGCATTTGAGGAAATCTCTCATGACATCCTTCTGGGTCGGATGGCTAAATGTGGGTCCGAAGGTAGAGTGCAGAGTAAATTCACAACTGGTTGAACAATTACACCCAAACTCTTGTAGAGATTCTCAGTCATCCAGGTCATGGTGGTCCCAAAGGTGCTTTTTCAGGAGGCAACTGGACATTCTTGTGTTTTAGATAAACCTGCAAGTGGCCTCAACAACCCTCTAAAAGGATGCCAATAACCCGCTGTCTGCAACAAGTATAAATCCTTCCATTCCCCACCATCCAGTCAGAGCTGAAGAAGCTACTTGGATGAGAAGTGGAACGTCTTCAAAAGGAACAAAAACAAACAAACAACAACAACAACAAAAACAATTGCACCCAAAGGGTGCTCATAGATCACAGGGGGTATTCAGCAGGTTCTGACAGGTTCTGGAGAACCAGTAGTGAAAATTTTGAGTGGTTCGGAGAACCAGCAAATACCACCTCTAACTAGCCCTGTTCCCATCTATTCTCTGCCTCCCATTGAGTCCCAGCTGATTGGCTGAGTCTCCTTTGGTTGCCCTGCACAGGAGAACAGAGCTGGAAAGCAGGTTAGTGGGGTGGGGAGGGAATGGGGATTTTGCAGTATCCTTCTCCTGCCCCGCCCACCAAGCCACATCCACCAAAGCCATGCCCACAGAACCGGTAGTAAAAATTTTGGAATCCCACCACTGGTCGTAAAGTGTGGAAAACAGTCAGGAGTCACACATGTTTTCAGTGCCATTGTAACTTTGAACTGTAACGGGCCACAATGCTCATTTTTGGGAACTGCACTTTGAAAAGAACTGGAAGATCCTGGGACAGGTTTAGCTGAGAATCCAAAGTGGAGGAATAATGAAAGGTACCCCTCTTTAACTTGCAAGAGAGGAGGCCAGAGGGAGTTTCTAGAATGGTCTAGAAAGACCGTCTGATGTAACAGGGTCAGACTTGGTTTTGGTCAAGATGGAGAGAGATCGTTAAAACGAGAAGGAAGAAGATTCAAGTTGGATATTAGGAAGAACTTCCTGAATTGGCAAGGTGTGGAGTAGAGAAGCTGGCTGCCAGCATTCCTAATTACAGGAATCTTTTGAGTTCACATCAGAGGGTTAGTTGTGTTTGGGGAGCTGGCTCAGAACACAAATTTCTGATGCAAATGACGACACGTCTTCCATGTCTAGAGAGACCCTGCTTTCCCAAAAATACAACCTACCTGAAAGTAAGTTCTAACTTGATTTTTACATATATACCCAATATAAGCCCTACCTCAAAATAAGCCCTAATTAAGACCCCACCAATTCCAGAGTGCAACAGGTAAAATTAAGCTTGGGTGGGGATGGGGGGGGTGGAGCTGCCCTACTACTTACCTTTGGACAGTTGTAGCCAGGCCTCACATACCCCGACACCTGCCTTGCCGGCCCATTTCTTCTGCAACCAGCAAGGCTGGCAAGGCCTTCCTGAAGGCCTCTGTAGCTGATAACAAAGAAGCTCTGGATCGATCCGGAGCTCTGTTATCAGCTGTTATCAGAGGCCCTCAGGAAAGCCTTGCTGGCTGCAGAAGAAGTTCCTGAGGGCCTCTGACAGCGAAAAGGAGACCGCATGCAAGTGAGGTTAGTCAGTGGATGACATCCCCCGAAAATAAGACCTGGTGCCTTTTTTGGTGGCAAAAAAAATATAAAGCAGGGTTTTTGGGGAAACACAGTACATAAGCATCCGATCTTCTTAATTGGCAGTTAGCCTGCACACTTCACCTTGCAAATAAGAAGGCCATATTTAGAGAGACTGGCCATTCCCGTAAGAAGCCTCCATCCTGATTTCTTTTTAATAGCTATTCTTTCTGGTACCACAGATCCTTTGATGCCCTTGCTCTTAACTTTTGGCTACAGATGACTCTGGTCTCAGCACAGCTGCAGCTCCACAGGAGATGGTGAAGGATGTGACTGAAGACAGAACGCTGAAATCTATTCTGGATCTCTCAGTGGCTTGGCTTCCCCACTTTTAACATTCTTGAATGTCAGCAAATGGGATTTGTTTCCTAAATGTTATGGTTATAAATGTGACGCTGAAGAAAACCGGTATCATGTGTCAAAAATAGTAAGAGTGGGCATTTAAAGCTCTTTCGAAAGGTTGGGAAAAAAATAGCACCATAGCAACCAAAGGAAGCGATACAACTTGCAAATAGAAAGAAACTAGCAGGTTCACCCCTAAATGAAATGACCTCTTTGTTCCAGCTTTCTGCAGTTTATAAATAGCCTGAAACATATTTTCAAAACCACCCAGGAGGGCTGCAAAGAATGATGCCACTTTCCAAACCACATTCTTATTCAGATTGGCTCTGATGGACAGAGATGAGTAATCTAAGGGTAGGACAATCTAATAGATTCAGGTCTCTCTCTCTCCCTCCCCTCTCCCCCCCCTCTCTGCTTTGAGGCCAGTGGTTCTACTGTGTTTTCACAAAAAAAGACCCTGTCTTATATTTTTGCCACCAAAAAAGGCACCAGGTCTTATTTTCAGGGGATGCCATACCTCACTTGCGTGCATCACCCCCGGCCTCCTTTTCACTGTCAGAGGCCTTCAGGAACTTCTTCTGTGGCTGGCAAGGCTTTCCTGAAGGCCTCTGCAGCCAATAACAGAACTCTGGATCCATCCAGAGTTTGTTATCAGCTACAGAGGCCTTCAGGAAAGCTTGCCAGCCTTGCTGGCTGCAGAAGAAATGAGACAGCAAGGCAGCTGTCGGGGTGTGCGACGCCTGGCTACAACTGTCCAAAGGTAAGTAGTAGGGTAGCCCCACCCCTTCATGCACACCCTAGCTTAATTTTTACCCGTGCTCTCTGGAGTGGGTGGGATCTTAATTAGGGCTTATTTTGGGGGGTAGGGCTTATTTTGGGTGCACGTGTAAAAAATCAAGCTAGGGCTTCCTTTCAGGATAGGTCATATTTTCAGGGAAACAGGGTATCTGCCACACCTCTGGAATTTGAACAGTGAATTACGGCTTATAGATGGCCAGAGGTGGGGCCCATCAAAGACACCTGCCAACGCTAGGTTTCCAAATGTAATAAGTGCAGGTTTTTTTTTAAAGAAACAAGCGAGAAGAGAAATAAGGGGGGAAAAGGAGGGAATGCATGAAAACAGTTCTTGAGTGACATGTAGCATATGAGTTTGGTTAACATCCCTTCCCATTTCCTTGTTCAAGCCCTTTCTGCAAAGAGTACAAGGTTAGAGAAGAACCTTAGAATCATAGAAAGTGCGATTGGAAGGGGTCTTAGAGATCACCTACTCCAACCCTTTGCTCTGTGCTGGGGTCCACTAAATTATACATAACAGGTGGATCTTTAGCCTGTGTTTAGAAAACCCCCAGTGAGGGCAACCCAGCATCACCCTCAACAAGTTTGTGCCCTATTCAAGCATCTTGCCAATTCAAGAAGTTCTTCCTTATATCCAACTTGGGAGTTGGACTAAAAGATCTTCAAGGTTTTGGTAATCATCTATAAAGCCCTTCATGGCTTAGGTCCGGGGTATTTGCAGGAGCACCTGCTGCCAGCAACAGCTTCCCATCGCCCTCTGCGCTCCCACAGGCAGGGTCTCCTTAGGGTGCCGTCGGCCAGACAATGTCAGCTGGTGAACTCCCAGGGGGAGGGCCTTCTCTGTGGGTGCGCCCACCGTTTGGAACCAGCTGCCCGTGGAGCTTCGATTGGCTCCTGACCTTCGATCCTTCCGTCGTGACCAGAAGACATGGCTTTTTCGATCTGCCAAGCTGGACCGAAGGGGTTTTTAATTGGCTTTTAGATTTGTTGGTGGTTTTAATGTTAATGTTAGTGGGGTTTCTTGTTTAATTGTTTTTTTAACTTTTGCATTTCTGTATTTATCTCTGTCAGCCACCCTGAGTCCTTTGGGAGATAGGGCGGCATAGAAATCCCATAAAATAAATAAATAAGGTAATTTCCAACTCCGTTCTTCTGTTCTGTTCTTCTGTTATTCCCCAAAAGAGAAATTAGAGAAACGGGAACAGCGGAGAAAGAGCTGGTTCAGGTCCTAGAAATACAGGAACGAGAAGGATGAAAAGTTGCACTTTCCAAGATCGAGAGAGGGAGATGAATCTCAATAGATCCATTTTGCTGGCTGCAGCCACCGTTCTTTCCAGATTCGTGTTTCTCTGTTCTCTCCGTTTTTCTTATGGCTCCTCTGATATTTCAGCTTCGAGGGCTGCAAAATCAGCTTATTTACGATTTGGCTTCAGCTTATCCCGTCTTCATCAAAACAGAACCCTGACCTTCATTACCGCTTGCCTCTGGGTGAAAAAAATGGGAACACCTGCACTCTGGGGCAGGGCAAATGGCCAAATACTCCAAAAATTTATTTAATAATAAAAAAAAAGAAACAATAGGACAGGGACGGTAGGCCCGTTGGTGCGCTTATGCACGCCCCCTACAGACCTCTTAGGAAAGGGGTGAGGTCAATAGTAGACACTCTAAGGTTAAAGTTTCTGGGGTTTGGGGAAGAAACCACAGAGTCAGGTAGAGTATTCCAGACATTGACCACTCTGTTGCTGAAGTCGTATTTCCTGCAATCAAATTTGGTGCGGTTTACCTTGAGTTTGTATCTATTGTGTGCTCTTGTATTGTTATGGTTGAAGCTGAAGTATTCATTGACAGGTAGGACATTGCAGCCGATAATTTTATGTACTATACTTAGACCGAACCGAAGGTGGTGTAGTTCTAGGTTGTCTAGGTCTAAAATTTCAAGTCTGGTGGCATAAGGTATTCTGCTACGAGTAGAGGAATGGAGAATTCTTCTTGTGAAATATTTCTGGACTTTCTCAACTGTATTAATATCAGATACGTAATGTGGGTTCCAGACTGATGAACTGTATTCAAGTATTGGTCTAGCAAATGTTTTGTATGCTCTAGTTAGTAGAGTGATATTACCGGAGAAAAAGCTATGCAGGATTAGGTTTACAACTCTTAATGCCTTTTTGGCTATGTATTATTGAATCATGAACAGGATAACAAATCCCAATAATCTTTCTCCAGCTATCATATCCCAAGACCATTTTTCACACAGCAGAATAATAATAATAATAATTAATAATAATAATAATAATAATTATTATTATTATTATTATTATTATTATTGGAGGCAGAAAATAGCACCCTTTTCCTCTGTTGGAAGAAATGTCCCTCTGGGTTCAGTTCCCAAGTGGGAAGAAAGACACTGGAAACATGGAGGCTGATGGGAAAGATGGTTTTAATGGTGGACAGGATCACATGGGTTTGAAGTCCTGGGTAGCTGACCACATGGAGTGGAGAGTGAGATATATTTATACCTTCTCTTGGGCTTTGTATGTGCTTCCTGTTCCTGTGAAAGAAATGTATCCTGATTGGTTGTCAGATTCCCATGGGGCCATGCAGGGGTAACTTTGTAGGTTGTCTTGAGTCCCAGGCTTGGTTGAACCTTGCTGGGTGATGTAATCTTCCCAGGTGCCATGTGGTGAGATGGGTAGAGGGCAGTGGTGGGATTCAAAAAATTTTATTACTGGTTTTGTGTCTTGGTGGGCATGGCTTGGTGGGCATGGCAGGGAAAGGATACTGCAAAATCTCCATTCCCTCCCCACCATAATAACCTGCTTTCCAGCCCCGTTCTTCTGTGCAGGGCAACCAAAAAAGACCCAGCCAATCAGCTGGGACTCAATGGGAGGCAGAGAATAGATGGGGGCAGGGCCAGTCAGAGGTGGGGTTTGCCGGTTCTCCAAACTACTCAAAATTTCCGCTACTGGTTCTGCAAAACTGGTCAGAACCTGCTGAATGCCACCTCTGGTGGAGGGCTAATTCTATTATGTCCTAAGGGTGAAGGTCTTTTGTGTTGTAGATAATCTGGCCCAGCCTTTTAACTTGTAGATAGGATGGCCCAGATTTTCTGGGGCTATTAGCAAAGGTGGGCGCTGTTTTCCAAGAGCATGTTTCTCCTTTTCTCATCCAGGGAGGTATAATATTCTGCCTTTTTAAATATTTCCTAGAATATTTCATTCTTCTAGGAGAAGGGTGGGTGCTAACTTTCTACCCCTCAAAATAGGTACAATCCCTCAATCTAACATTTAGGGATCAGATGCTCAATCCAATCCAACACCTAAGTTCTTTTTTCCGCCACCCTTCCCTAAGGCTGCTGGAAATCCAAGATTAGATTGAAAAGAACCTTAAACCTCTTGCAAGGGGATTCTTTATAGGTTCTCATTCCTGGAAAAATTCCAACAGAGGATAATGTCTATGTTGTATTTGCAGAGAAAGGTCTAATTACTATGTTGTGACTCGCCAAGGGAAGGAAGAATATTACCTAGCAACCAGAAAAAGGCAGCTTGGTTTTAAACCCGTTTGTTACCTTTTCTGCTCTTTTGAAATAGACTTGGTGGGTAAATATGGCAACAGGGCTCCCCTATTCAACCTTCCCGTTTGCTAGCCAAAACCCGATGCAAAACCGCCGCGTGTCGATGTTCGTGGCTCATCTCTTCCGAAAGCTAGGTTTAAAAAGTTGTGCGAACAGGTTGTCACCCCTCCTGAGACGAATGTTTTGCTCTTGTAAATTGGCAGTGTGAGTTCAGCAAAAATAAAAATAAAAATAAGCAGAATGACTGGAGCTGTGATTTGAAGTCAAATGTAATCGTGCTGCCAAATCGGGGGATTTAGAATAGATTTCGCCAGTAGCCGGTCAGCCCAGAGAGGCCTGGGGAGAAACTGGGAGCAAAATTAATGAATGGCCATGGCTAACGAGTAATTAACTTTGGGTTTGGCAAGAAAGGGATGAGGGTATTAGGGTTCCCCACTCCGCAGGGAAGGGAGTTTGTGCTGGATCCATTGACAAAAGGGAGTGTGATGTGATCAATTCAGGTTTATGGACAGATTTTTTTTTTAAAAAAATCTCTCATTTCCTACATTGGGAAACAAGTGCTAACTGAGGACAAGGATTATTTAATCTGTGCCAATACCTCGGATTTTGTGCTTCTTATCTGTTTTCCCCCCTCTGATACATCCCCCCTGGTAACTAATCCAATAATTACAACCAATCCTGTTTTGGGAGCTGTGCAAATGCAGCTAGTTGTACTGGATATTCCTCAGTTTACAACAGTTCCTTTAGTGGATGGTTCAAAGTTACAAAGCACTGAAAAAAATGACTTCGGCCTGCTTTTCACAGTGACAACCCTTTGCAACATCCCCATGGTCACGGGATCAAAATTTGGAATGTTTGGCACCTGACTCGTATTTATGACAGTCCTGGGGTCATGTGCATGACTGCATTCCCACTCACGCTACTAATACTATTACTAAATTTGCAGATGATACAAACAGTGGTGGGACTCATCTCCTGGCGGGGGATGAGTCTGCCTAACAAGATGAGGTGGACTGCTTGCTTTCGTGGTGTGGAGATAATAATTTGGTGCTCAACACCAATAAGACTAAGGAGCTTATAGTGGGCTATAGAAGGAACAGATCAGACATCCAGCCCTTGCTTATCCATGGAGACCGAGTGGAGCAAGTGGCCAGTTTTAAGTTTCTGGGTGTTACCCTAAAAGAAGACCTGACCTGGGGCTGCTCACATTGCAGCCCTGGTCAAAAGGGCCCAGTAGAGATTATACGACCTGAGGCTTCTCAGAAAACAACAACTGAATGGAAAACTGCTGGTGACCTTCTACCGCTGCACCGTAGAGAGTATCTTAACTTACTGCACCTGTGTATGGTTTGCCAATTGCACAGGGGCAGATAGGACAGCACTCCAAAGGGTTAATGTCATTGCCCTGAGGATCATGGGTTGCCCTCTCCCCTCTTTGGAAGAGCTTTATAGCTCCTGCTGCCTTAAGAAAGTTCAAAACATTCCTATCAAAGATCCATCTCATCCTGGGAACCCTTTTTATTTGAACTATTACCATCTGGCAGACGATACAAGATAATTAAAAACGAGGAGAAATAGGCTGAAAAACAGCTTCTATCCCAGGGCAGTAGCTCTGTTGAATTCTACTGCATAGTGCAGT